>JAJJMC010014777.1:3246641-3363025 GCA_023531435.1 Papaver californicum | reverse complement strand
TTGGGGCTACTTCTGATAATCGGTAGTTTAAGAAAAAATTAAACTACTGATTGTGCTTGTACAAAATGTTGAAATTTTAAAAAAAAAAAAATCGATTTCCAATTTGGGGCTACTTATAAGAATCGGTAGTTTAAGAATTTGTTAAACTAACGATTGTGCTTGTGCAAAATGTTGAAATTTTAAAAAAAAAATCGATTTCCAATTTGGGGCTACTTATTAGAATCGGTAGTTTAAGAATTTGTTAAACTACCGATTGTTCTTGTACAAAATGTTGAAATTTAAAAAAAAAAAAAACGATTTCCAATTTGGGGCTACTTCTGATAATCGGTAGTTTAAGAAAAAATTAAACTACCGATTGTGCTTGTACAAAATGTTGAAATTTTTTTAAGAAAAATCGATTTCCAATTTGGGTCTACTTATTAGAATCGGTAGTTTAAGAATTTCTTAAACTACCGATTGTGCTTGTACAAAATGTTGAAATTTTTTTAAAAAAATTCGATTTCCAATTTGGGGCTACTTATTAGAATCGGTAGTTTAAGAATTTGTTAAACTACCGATTGTTCTTGTACAAAATGTTGAATTTTTTTTAAAAAAATAGATTTCCAATTTGGGGCTACTTCTGATAATCGGTAGTTTAAGAAAAAATTAAACTATTGATTGTGCTTGTACAAAATGTTGAAATTTAAAAAAAAAATCGATTTCCAATTTGGGGCTAATTATAAGAATCGGTAGTTTAAGAATTTGTTAAATTACCGATTGTGCTTGTACAAAATGTTGACATTAAAAAAAAAATCGATTTCCAATTTAGGTCTACTTATTAGAATCGGTAGTTTAAGAATTTGTTAAACTACCGATTGTTCTTGTACAAAATGTTGAAATTTTTATAAAAAAATCGATTTCCAATTTGGGGCTACTTCTGATAATCGGTAGTTTAAGAAAAAATTAAACTACCGACTATGCTTGTAATATAAAAAAACAAATATCATAAGCCTAAGCATGTAACATACATTCTTAGAACAAGTTAAGAGTGGGTAGGTAGCGTACCAAATTATTTGCATAGTGTAAGGAAGTATCAGGACCCTCGTATGAAACAGGATTAATCCATTCAATAATCTACGTAAAATAGTAATGAATTAGACAATGATAATCGGTAGTTAATTACGTTCACTTACCACTGATTACAAACAATCGGTAGTTAATAATATTCTCGTGCTACCGATTGTGCACAATCTGTAAGTAATATGTATTCCTAAACTACCGATTGTAGGAAGAAATTAAGTCAAGTCATGTACACATATAATCGGAGGTTTAATGTGTTATACCACTGCCCATTATAATACAATCGGTAGGTAACTATATGACATTAACTATCGATTGTAAAGTCTGCAAAATAATATCTTTGTAGGTTTGGATAAATTTAGTTTTGGGGCGACTAACACAATCGGTAGATAATAAGTTCTCCTAAACTACCGATTATGCAAACAGAAATTCCAAAAAATTTAATTTGGGGCGACTAACATAATCGGTAGTCAATAATTTTTCCTAAGCTACCGATTATGTAAAAATAAATTAAAAAAAAAATCAATTTGAGGATTTTGTATAATCGGTAGGTAGTAAACTTCACGAGACTACCGATTGTTCAATTATTTTGGAACAGACGTATAATCGGTAGTTTATGGAGTACCATAAACTACCGATTATGGGACGTCCATGGCATTAAATGCATAAGAAAATGACTGTTTTTTGTTTTCGATCACATACAAACGCATACAAATTGGGTTTTGAGCTTCTTAACACAATACCTGATTGTTTGATGCATTATTATCTTCATTTGATGTGATTCATCGTCTAGGTTTTCTTCCACACTAAAATTTGGATCATCCAACAAATAACCCAAATCGTCGTCTCTAAACGTATTTGAACCTTCAATACTATGTTCTTCATGTTCAATCTCACCTTCTTCCTCATACCCATCCATGTTTGTGATTGAATTTAGTTAAAATCTGATTTCCCAAAAATGCTTCTTCTTTTTTTTCTTCTTCTTCCTCTCTAACACACTCTCTATTTCTATTCTAAAACTAAAACTCAAATTCATAATCTAACACTAACTTAAACCAACTTAATTAACTAATTAATCAAAATTAACACTAATTAAGAAAGGGTAGATTAGTCATTATAGAAAATAGATGGATAAGGGATGTCTTGTGATTACTTCAAAATGACCTTATTTTGTTTTGTTAGTCGCCCCTGATTAGTTTTGGGTCGCCCTCAAATTGGCTAGGGAAAAAAATGGATTTAAAGATACCAGCTTAGGTATTTACGTTATTGAAGTCCTCGCATAGGCTATTTTGGTCCACACATAGGCATAACTGGAAGTATATGTAGGTCCTGAAACACGTTGTTGTAAACTGATTAAGTCGTCCACTTATTAATAACTTAAACACTCTGATTCGTTCCTCACTCCACGTTGAAAGTTGCACACACCTTCTTTCTCATTGGACAGTCGACGAAACCCCGGTCTCTGATTGGCTGACAAACAACTTATCCCCTTTGCATTTTGTGACAGTTAAAATTTTATTTAATATCATTTATCTTAGGCTCCATATTAAATGGTAGCGTCCACCATCTTATGTGTTGGTGGTTCGACGAAACCCTTTGTCCTGATTAGTTGATATTTAGTTTATTATTCTTATACCATGTTTACACTTTTTTTTTTAATCTGGACCGTCGAATTTGTTTAAGAATTTAGTTAGAAAATATTCATAGTTTGAGTAACTAAATTAAAATATTCGTTTATTTTTGTTTTTATTTTATAATTTAGGGAATAAATAGGTAAAACAGGTAAATAACTAAATTTTATATTTATTTTCTACGAAATAAAAAATATCTTATCCTAAATAAAAATAAAAATTAGCAAGTTGAGACATGCTATTTAGGGAACATTCTTTTAATATTGTTAGGAATGAGATTAATGAATAAAAAAAGAAAAAAAAAAGAATTTAACGAATTAGGTAAGACTATATATTCTCTAATTGCTTATTTAACATAAATAGGATTGGTATTATTTTACCAATCTTTAAGATATTTTCGATACTGAATTCCCAAGTTAAAATTTACAAATATCAACCGTCTATTTTGGTTAGCCTATTTTTAGGCAAATTTAGACAAACCATATATTCTACTTTAAGAAATAAAATTAAGACTCTTATATGCAAGGAAATACGTGGATCTTATGGTATAAAATCTACTTTACGTGAAACAATGGTTTTCCAACCATCCGACAGCTTCCAATGGACCATTTTTGGTGATCGACGACCAAAATTTCATCCCAAGTTCTGAAGATAAATCGTGGATGAGAAAACTTCTCATTTTTACTCCCTAATCCAACGGTGCACGTAGCTTGTTTTACTATCGCGCCATAATTATATTCCTTCATGCAAGGTCTTTAGTCCCTCAATGAAAGTTGCCCGTTACGAAATCATTTACCACTCAATTAAGTTAGAGATCGAGAAAGAGGGAGGCAAAGAGTTTCAGTCTTTGTTTCCCTTTTTTCAAAAAACAGGTTCTTTTCTTTGAACTCAAAATCAAGAATCACAATGGAAACTGGAGAATCTTCAAGAACACCGGATGAATCACTATGGGCAAAGCTTGGTTTGTTATCTCTCTTTGATTTTGTTTTTATTATATTACATGATCTCAAAAAAAGTATTTTTTAATTGTATGCAGGTTTTTTGTTTGGTTTTAATGTTTGGGTATTGTCGATTCTTAAGTTTATTATGGTATTCCTATGTAATTTTATTATTGTGAGATCCTTTACCTTAATCTTACGGTGGTGTTCTTTATATGATTGTTTTTCGTCTAATTAAAAGATTTTTTGGGGGGGGGTTTTAAAAAAATTCTTGATATTTATATGTATTTAAGTACGATAATTTACAAATCTAATCACTCTAATCATCCTTTACAAATATTTATCTTCTGATTTGATTTTAGGTCGTTCATGCGAGTTTTTTTTCTTTTTCTTTTTGAATCACTCAGTCTTTGAATCAAATTCAGATTCTCATCATGTATTGTGAATTTGACTATTTATTTTATTTATTTGTTAATAGGAACTAAAATCGTCCATCAGGTGCGAATTAAATTTTTTTATGTATTATGTTTCTATTGATTAGATTTTACTGGACTAAATTTTGATTTAATTCAACTTCTCTTTTGAATTCTAGGTAACCTTACTGATGTCTAATGTCTTATCTACTGGACTGCTGATCTGACGGTTTTTATACTGTTTCTACCTATATTTTGTAGGACTGTAGATGCCCAGCACTAAAGACCTCTAAAATATGGGTATCTATCTGACTAATTGAGTAATACATACTAATTTTAGTTTTTCGGTAACGCATTCTAATTTCATTTGAGATGAAAATGCCTAGATTATTGGGAAATGTTTCTATTTTTCATTATATATCTTTTTTGTATCTGAATTTCATATGTGGAATGTTGTTTTTATGTGCAGTATAAAGAGCTACAGTGCGAAAAAAATATTACGTATGTAAAAGAAAGAGAAATAGTTAAGTCGGTGTTTCTAGCAAACTGCGAGAATTACAAGGATTGGTGCAGCTTGGGAGTTGTCCAATGTAAATTTTTCATTTCGAATGGACTTATCATTTTTTTATGTTATAGTAAGTTTTTCCTTTTTCCATGAGTATAATCTTAAATCTAGAAAAAAATTAATAACGCCATTGATCTTCCATGTCATAGCTCTTCTTAATCAGGATGATATAGATCTAGATTTCGTTTAATCAAAGATTAAAGATTATACTTTTGGGTCTAAATTCATAAAGTTGTTGCATCAGGATTAACGATAATATGTTATGGCTACGTTCAACGGCAAACTGACTGCTGAGATATAAGGGTTCGGGAAGGTGGATTAAACTGCACGTGAAGAACATGAATCACTGGTGAGTTAGTTTACTCTGATCTAGAGTTAATGAGTTTACGGTTGTGCAGTGTGCTCGAGGGTATCCAAAGTTTTCCTTTGATAATGACTCATCTTATCTATTTAATAATGGAACTCAAACTATCAGAATATCAAATCTCAACGCTTGGACAATGACAAAAGCTAAAACTGAAATATGTTAACTTGATAAATCATGTGTATATTTCTTTGATTGGTTCATATGAGCCGAGAAAAAAACGGAAACAACTGTTGTTTTGTGTCACATGGCTTTCACATAGATACTTTAAAACCTTTTTGTATTGTGGTTTTTGGAGCTAATAGCTTTATCTAGGATGCACAATGATTGTTTAGTGTTGGCCTTTGGGATACTTATTTACAATAAAGCTATCAATGTCATATTGTTGGTACTCTTTTATTGACTTAGCAGTGCTTAAGCAATTTCTGAAGTTATTTGCGGTCATATTGAAGTTATTTTTATGTGAAAAGGTTAGAGGATACTTGATGACCAGAAGAAGATTTATGAAGTTCTGAGATATCAAAATTTACTGGCCGAGGTTGAAATTTTAGCTCTCGAGAAGTTTGAAAAGGAAAATGGGGTAGTAGAAGTTGATAAGAAGAGTCTAAAAATGATATCCCAGGGAGAGCATTATAGAATTAAATGGGATCTTGCCTTAGTTTGAGAAGAAGCATAGAAAGTTTCTGACTTTCTGCAGTTATTACAGAAACAAGCAGTACAAATATTCACTTATTTCTTGATACACTCGAGGTATGTCTTTTATTTCACCCATCAATATATAATGTTTATGGTTATGCGGCTTACTGTTAAATGTCATTAAAATATTGAATTAGTTATATCTGATCGTTGAACTCATGATGTAACTGGATACTTCTATGTGTTGCCGATTTCGATGAAACTAGAAATAAACTATACACGTTTTTAACAATCAATGTAGCTTTGATATTGCTACAAGAGTACAAGGTTGGAAGGTTTGATTCCTTAGGTTTTTTCATAGCTCTTGGGTTGGAAACAACTGGAGCCTAAAAAATGAATTACATTATCAGTCAATGTCATTGATAAATCCAACTAATTGTGTATAAACAAGAACAATGAAAGAACTCGTACTTTAAATGTCATTCACTTCTCATGTTACAGCCAGTCCTTCTTCTAGGAAACTTATTAAAACTATGGATTTGCAATATTACATTTGAGGGAATATTGGCTGCATTAATAGGTTATATGGATTTGTAATAGGTAGTTCATATAGCAAATGATTTGCAATATAGATACTAAAACTGTAAATTTTAGATTGCATTCAGTTGAAGCAGCTTCAACCGGTACTCTACTTGATTTGCAATAAGTATTTTTTTTCATTTCACGGTCCATGGGAGAGAAATGACAAATGGGTGGAATGGGAGAAAAATAAAACTATAGAACTAAACTAAAACTTTCAAGATTAGGACAGATAAAATGGATTGTGATATGTTTTTTACACTTTCATAAATGATTATGTTTAACTCAGTTGTTTTTTATGTATGAGTTAAGTCTCTTCTTTATTGAAGGTTCCATATTTTTGGATTTGAGATTTAGGGATGACATGTGGTATCAATTGAAAAAAACAGTTAATACAACCACAGCTTTAATTATAGTCCAAAAATTCTAGCTTTAGAAGCATAAACAGATGTATTAGCATTGTACATATCTCAAGGGAAATGAGATTCCCACCAACACCCTGTGAGATCTTTCAGCCACTCCAAAAAAATGTTATTTTGAACCAACATATTAATGCTTCATATGATGGGAGTGTTCATCCAATAATGTTAAGTATAAGTGATCAACTAAATGATTAAGAACCAAAAATGACGGCGTTTACGTAGACGGCTAATATCAGTTGTTATATCATGCACGTTAAGCTTATTTCATTAATTTAGAGTTGTTTGATTCACTAATTTCCAAAGTCGTGTATATTGTTTGTAATAACAGTTATATGATAATATCACATGCTCTTATATTCTTCATTTGATATTCTTCATTGATCATCTCTTTCTTTTCACCTACACTTCTTTCGCATTCTTCATAGTAACCATGGTTGGAAGTGTTCGGGTGCCTGATGCTGAATTTGAAGTATCTGTACCGTCTGAATTCAATAGGAGAAGTACTGCATCTTTAAAATAGGATCTTGCTGTAGTTGCTTTGGTGAAAATGCAGTAGAGAAAGTTATTGTTGATACAATATTGCCTCATACTGTTACAGAGCCTGATGACACTGCAGAAAAAGAAGCGTATATGGCTAGAAGCATTAATATGTTGGTTCCAAGTTACTTTGTTAATTGTAGTTATTATTTTTTATTTCACTTCTGGATTGAATAACTACCACGTTATGCGGAAGAAGGTTAAGAAACATAATTGTAAATCATATTTAGTGTGGTGAAAGAATTTGATGACATTTTCATAGTAACCGTGTATTTTTATGATTCCACTGAACTCTACTAAAAGAAAAAAATTATGCTCAAGTGGATTAATAATACAATGTGTAACTTTGTACAATAATAGTAAAAATGTATTAACATGAGCTTTAGCTTCCAGAAGAAAGTTTGGTGAAACCAGTTGCATGTATTGTTTCAGACTGCTGTAGAAAGAATGGCAATTATTATGCGGTGTTCATTTCATACCATGCGCTTTAGGGAGAAGATTTTCTTACATTCAAACCAGCAAGATGGATATATGATGATGAGAAGTTAAGCCTGACATGATGATGGGAAGCTAAGCCTGACATGAAAACACGTCAGATGGTTTTTACATTTCGTGTAAGACCAATGGCTTAGGCATGATGGTGTAAGTATGTTGATGCCGCTCTATTGCTGGAAGGTCTGCATGATGTTTGCGTTAACAATTTTCAATTCTATTTTCTGCCTTCCAATGTTTCTAGGAAATTCTCTGTTTATTTTCTATCTTCTGGGCGCACAAAAAATGAGTGGCTGCACAACCATCATCCCAGGCATTCAAAAAAAAAAATCCCAGGCATTCGCCGAGGTGAAAAGGGGATCATGGCATTTAATCAAACCAAGAGTGTATGTATGTTTTTAACGGATTGACGAAGGTAGGGGTTTCATATTCACAAGTTTATGCTTCTAACGGACTGATGAAGGGGGTTTCATTTTCACAAGTGTTTGTATACTACTAATTTTTTGAACCAACATATTCTTATATTTTGTTTAGTATTTATATATCAACACCCTAAACACTCTAATTCATCCCTCACTCCACGTTGAGAGTTGCGCTAATCTCGCCTCATATTGGGCGGTCGACGAAACCCCGACTTCTGGTTGGCTAAAAAACAAGTTAGCCCCCTTACATTTCGTGGTCGTTGGATTTTTATGAAATCAATTCGAATTTTTGCTCCACGTTAAGAGGTAGCGCTCACCCTTCCTCTGTGTTGGTTGGTCGACGAAACCCTTGTTCCTGATTAGTATTTTATAAAAAAAAATCTTATACCATGTTTACATGTTTTTCATAAAATCTAGACCGTCTGATTTGCAGCAACTGGATTAATAAAGATAGAATTTTGGAGCCGACAAATATGAAATGAAAAAAAAGAAATTTTTTTAATACGGTATGGATTTGTTTTTTAAGGTAATTTTGGTGTTTTATATGGAAACTTTAGGTGCTTCAGAAGATAATTACGGATTCATCACTCCTTATCAATCTAGCTAAAGGAAAACAAATCAATAATAATTAGTGGATATTGATATTGTTAACAAAAAATATTTTTTTTCTAATTATAATTATTTGCATTGTATCTATTTAGGGGGTTCATTAAATTGCACATGAAGTTCATTAAATGGCACAATGGCTAGAAGGTTAGCTCTTATATGCCGACATGTTGGAGATTCTTATGAATCAAATATGGAAAAAAGTGTGGTGCGTTTCAAAAGCTGGTGCAATAGGAATGGTTCTAATATATGGTGAAGGTAAGAGTCTGGCCATTCAATTTGTAATTCCTTTAGCTATCATTGGAACACAAATAGAATAGAGGATACTATCATATGAAATCTTCCATATTCCAAATTAGTTTACTATTTTAGCGTGAGAGTGATTATACAACTCTCGGTAATAATGAACCAAGAGAAGACGTTGATGGTGGTAGTGTTGTTGAGGGTGGAGTAGTATAATTACTTACGTCTTCATGGTATATGATCATTTACATTCATTTTATCTTATTTTAGGAATACAAAACTCAATCTCTTGACAATAGATAATCAAAAACTTTATTTACTTTAATTGATTCCCTCAATGCATATAACTAATACGGTATTCTTCTAACAGTGGGAAAGTTTCATACTTTAGTTGGGGGTTTGGTTATATAAGGTCTCTCATATGATTGTGGTTCGCTGGCACTAGCAACTTGCCATGTGATTTTGCTGCTATATTTTTGCATCTCATTTTTATTTGATTGTGGTTGTTTGTATATGTGCACCATCCATTTTTATTAAGTTTTGTGCCCAGTCGAGTGATTTCACTATATTTCTGGTTTTTTTGCTATGACATTATTCAGAATGCATATGTTTAACTGTGAATTAGTTGATGCATGTGTACATGTTTGCTGATTTAGTTTGTAGGTACAGAGTTGATTCATCGACATAATTAATGATTTCTTAAAAGAAATTGTTATCTCTTGGATATGGGCAACCTTTACTATTTATATTATTTACAATTTGTACTACATCTGTTAGAATTCAATTTCGTAAATCATTAAAAAAAAATCATATTAAGTAAAAAATCCATGTCATGTCATTTTATTGTTTATCATTTGATTTAAGTTCCATGTGACGGTGAATTGGTGATGTCCTATAAGACTACTACGCTGAAAACAACTTCTTTTGAAAGTAAAGAATGTGTGTGAAACAACAACCAAGTTTGGCAATTGAAGTTGATCAATATGACTTTTTTTTTTTTTTGCATTCGTGGGAGCTACATGTAGCTGAACAAATAATATTGGATGAATAGGAGTCTAATCCTGAGAAAAAATAAAGATAAATTTTTATTAAGAGATGTTTGAGGCCACAAATGTTGATGCACCAGTCGAATATTCTGAAGCTTATCATAAGAAGACTTTATTACCCAAGATGATTCTGGTGAACGATATTTTCCTTCTTACTATTACCTGATTTTCTTTGAGGAATTATAATTTAACCTTGGATGGAGTCCTAGCTAACCTGGATAATCTTTCAAACAAAAAGAGGTTCCCTATGGGTAGGAAACCCATGATCGAACCAACCACTTTTATGACCCTTCAAGGTTCGTTGCCAAGATTAGCAACAGAGGTAAATTTTACTTCTATCCCATACTAAGACAAGTCTTTTAACCCACGGATATGTGGCGCAATGGTAGCGCATTTGACTCCAAGTCAGAAGGTTGTGTGTTCAATTCACGTCAGGTCCAAATTGGCCAAGAGCGTTCCGGATCAATTTTGAAAACCTATTTGGCGGTGCCATAGCTGTAACTATTTCTTATTTTATTTTATTTTCCTTTTCTTTGAGGTGTTCATGGATCTGTCTAACAGATTTCTTTTTACCTTACTGCAGTTTGTGAATTATAGTATATGCCAAATTTATGTTTATGTTAATGATCATAAGAGTATATTTAGTGTTCATTTTTTTAATAGGAAAATATAATTTATTATGAATATCTTTAGTGTTGGTCAACATAATTATTACGCTAGACTTGAGTTTCTATATTATCCTGAAATGTATCATCAAAAGAGTTCTATTACAATACGTTGACATCATTTAATTTTTTCACTAGACTTGATGTCAAAGCAGATGACGATGCAAGCCAAGTGTTCTGCAATCCTTCATAATATGTACTTATTTAAAATTTTAATTTTCTAGAAAAAAATTATCTTTATTTTTGTGATGCCTCATTAGCATCTCAACAAAAGGTGGTGAAAAATGACTTTTGCAGGTGGGTTTTTTTAATTGTTCTTCAAACTTAAGCACCCAAATTTAGCATTCAAACCATATTCAACAGATAGCTTAAATGGTTATGGCGCATCAGAACATTTTTTAATCACCAAAAATGTTGGGGATAACACATTTTTAATTCAGCAACCTTTTGTGCATTTTGGTAGGCTTAAACTACTTTCATATCTCTACTGATTCACTAAGTTATCGTCAATTTCATAACAAAGGCAAACAGTTGGCTGCACACGAATCTATATTTGATTATTTTAGACTATATAATATATGTGTATCAAATGTCCTGATAGCTAATCACTGACAATGCACGCAAATCTTTTGAATAAATTTTCAGTGAATTACTGGATACCTCTCTATCATCCTCAAAATTGGTTTAGTTATTTCAGTGTTGTTGTTTTTTTTGGTCTAAATTTTATTTCAATAATTTGTATGCCATATGAATTTATATTTGTCAATTAAGTATTCTTCATATGGGTTCTAATCATATATTTATTTTGCAGTTGTCCCATATGATTCTGTAGTGCTTTGTCATATATATTTGCTACTGATCATATTAGGTCATAATAAGAAGAGACACATGTTTGATTACAATGTGTTTTTTGTTTCTGTGTCAATTTAGACCATACGCATACAATTTAAATAAATTAGGTCTTTTGTAATTCTCATGGTGGTGATTGATCATTTAGCAACGTTTGAAAACTTTTTCCAACTTGACTACAGTTCAAACAAAATTTTGAATATAAGAATGTATAAAAATTTGGTTAATGCTTTTAGTTGTCATTGTCAAGGGGGCATGGATTATACATATGCATCTCGAATTAATATTTCATTGTGGTTTAAGCATTTCTAACCAAAAAATCTTTAGCATGTAACTTAAGATATGATTCATACTTTCAC
This sequence comes from Papaver californicum, assembly GCA_023531435.1. Taxonomy (NCBI): domain Eukaryota; kingdom Viridiplantae; phylum Streptophyta; class Magnoliopsida; order Ranunculales; family Papaveraceae; genus Papaver; species Papaver californicum. The sequence continues at coordinate 3,351,199 of JAJJMC010014777.1, read as the reverse complement.
GATATCTAAGTCTTTTTAAACTGCATACATATACCATTGTGAGATTATCAAAGGATATCAAATTTTTCTTCTTATAAAAATAATCATATCAATCAAGAAATTTTTGAAGATGTTTAAAAGCATTTGGCCGATGGGGTGTGATAAAGCTCCGCCACACCAAACCATAATTTCCATCAGCCCTGGTGCATAGCACGGGTTACCTACTAGTGTAACACTAGATCATATTGGGAGGTATGTCCTGGTGGTGTTAAACTAAAGTTGTTAGTAGATAGATCAAATATGAGGGATTAGGGCCTATCCATTATTAGATAGCTCTGTTAATGTTCTTATAACAAACTTTGTTAACCAATTTCGGTGGCCTTTTAAAATATAAATCCTAAACTGGTACTATTACACACCGTGTATATATGAACATGCACCTTTATGTCGTTAGATTTTTTAATACATAGATACATATAAATAGATATGGGGTCTAGTGGCTTCGAAGCATGGACGAAACTAGGGGTGGGCTAACCCGGGCTATAACCACCCTAAATCCTGAAATGTAGGCCTAACACCTTATTTGTTTTTCACTGTCTCGCCATCTGAATCTGACTCGGTCTGAGTCGGATGTCAGACTATTTGTTTTTATAAAATTTAAAATACCTAACTCGCTCTCTGATTCGAAGTTTACCTCTGACTCGAATGCTTTTGAGTAAGTTACAAAAACATACCTGACTAGACGCGTCCATCTCTGACTCGAATGAATAGACGAGTTTTACACTCATGAGCTAACACATAAACTTTTGCAGTATTTAAAAAAGTATGAAAAAAGAAACGTAAACTCGCTCTCATAAAACGATTGGAAATCCTTTCACCTAATTTGTAAAATTCAAAAACCTTATAATTAGAGTTTTAATTTATACCAGATCGATTGCCGTCGAGTTCTTCACAAAATCAGGTTAGTTATTTGTGTTTTTTCTGGATAATTTTTATAGTTTTGTTGTTTTCTAGGGTTTTTTATTTGATGTTTTTGAGCGTAATATTGTTTTTATATAATGGGTTTTAATTATTTTAGATTTGAGGAAAGGTATAGATTATGAAAGTGTTCTAGTTATTTTATGGGTTATGTATTGGAAGCTTTAAAAAAATCAGGTTTGTGAACTTTATATGTTAATAAAAATGTCTAAGAATAAATGTTCCTTGTAATTTTTGCATTAGTTTGGTTTTGTTTAAAGATGTTTAGTTTGCTTTGTACATTAACCATGCTTTTGGTATCAGAAAAATAATGAATTGATATTGCAGTATGTTAAAATCATAATGATTGTGGCTATAGAAACCTCTACAGTCCATGGCTAGATCATGTGACAAAATATCAAGTCATATCATTATCGGCATCGTTTCATTTGCAACTTAACGGCAAGTATTTCATTTAAACTCTCATGTGTGAGTCTTTTCTCTCATTCTAGAAAATGATTATTGATCACATATAAGGGTAATCATGTCTCAAAATTTTCATTCGGATGAATCAAATTTATAAGAAAAACAAATTTTTCGAGTTATATCCAATGTAGTCAATCTCGGCCGTTACGGTCGAGATATCATCGTTTTTCATGGTATCGGAAGAATACCTTGACGATATCCGAGATTGAGATGACCGAGATTTCAACGTGAATATCGGTCGTGATTCGCCTGATATGACCGAGATTCGGCCGATACGGCCGAGATTTTCCGATATTCAAAGTATATGCTTGTTGAAAATTCGAAGATAGTTGAAAATAGTTGGCCGCGACAAGACCGGGATTCGAAATTAACTATATTGGTTATATCTGATACCGAATCAGATCCAGATGAGTCAGATATACCGAGTCAAATCCAGATAAGTTAGTTGAGTTAAAAACAAACAAACAAGGTGTAAAACTATTGGTTTTTTTTTTGTTTTCTTTTTTCCAATTTCTATCAATTAGCTTACCAATTTAGTATCATTTAGCCCACCAATTGTAGGTAGTCTCACGGTTGTATAATTTAGTCCACCGTTTTAAGTTCCAACAACATTTGTAGTCTATAATTTATATAATTTGGCCAATAAAGTAGGTATAATGAATTTTCTGACAAATAGTCAAAAAAAATTTGCTTAACATGTGCCTGTAAATTTAAAGTTATCTGAAATTATAAGTTATTCCGTATTTACATTTAGGGGGTGTTTGTTTTTTTTCACTACATAGTGATTAGCACTTTAAAGTCAAAAACACTTTAAAGTGCTTGCACTTTCAAATGCTATTTTTTAGTGTTGTGTGTTTGTTTTCTAGGCACTTTAAAGTGCTTTTAAATGTTGTTATGTGTTTGTTTTTTCACTTTAAAGTGTTTTTTATGTTACAACTGTCTATTTTACGCTTAGATATGTTTCTTCCATTTTAATGATAAAATTCATCATCATTCCTCATGATAAAAACATAATAATGTCAACAATATTAATCTACTGGAACCCTAACAATAATTTTAATCTGTAATTAAATGAAATCTCAATCGTGTTGTTAACTTATCTAGAAGAAGTAAAAGAATCTCATTATTTGAAAAAGAACATAAGAACGGTACAAATCTTCCGGAAGAAAATGATGTAAATTGCTTCACTACCGTTGGTGTCTAACGCGTTTCCTCACTAGTTGTATAAAGCCAAGCATTTGCCTGATTTCTTTCCTGTTTCTTCTTTTTCACGCTGCAATTATACGCTGTTTCGGTTTCTATTTCTTGCCATAGTCTTTCCTTTTTTGTGTACTTTCCTAAAACAAATTCTTAGTCAAGCTATGTAGCTTCATACCTTTACTTCCGTATCACTTAAAAAAAGATCCGACTGTATATTAATGTTAGATTTCAAGCTTCCATGAATTCCCGACTATTAACCAAACTTAGGGTTTCATTCTTCCAAATAGATTTACTTAGGCTCTCGTCATCATCAAATTGTTCCGGAGTTAATACAGATATGGGGAAATTTTTGAGTCAGCAATTAGAACAGGCGATTTACATTGCGTTTGAATATTTCCGTAGATCACCACATAATAAAACCGATGGAAATAAAGTATTAACTGAGGAAAAGTAAAAGCTTGAGATGCGAGAAAAAGAATTGGAGGAACGTGAAAAGGAGTTGGAAGCCTGTAGAGATGAACTAAAAGTACAAGTGAAGGCATTAAAACGTAAGATAGATGAACTGACTCAAAAATTGGAGGACAATAAGGAAGAATTGGAAAGTCTGGAAGATCTTAATCAGACTCTTATTGTCAAAGAACGCAGAAGTAATGATGAATTGCAGGAAGCCCGTAAAGAATTGGTCAGTCAACTGAAAGCAACTGGTAATACTCATGCTAGCATCCGCTATAAGATAATGGTGAACTTGATTCTAAACCTTTCCAGAAGGAATGCAAGAAGAGATATAGTGGTGAAGAAGCAGATGTGAAAGCTACTGAGCTTTGCAGCCTATGGGAAGGTCATCTTAGAGACTCAAATTGGTTTCCGTTCGTAAACATTGAGGTTGGGAGTAATAACTATAAGGCAATAATAAATGACAAGGATGACAAGTTGAATAGTCTAAGGAACGACCTGGGCGATGACGTTTTTATAGCTGTAACAACTGCTTTAACAGAGATGAATGATTATAATGCGAGTGGGAGGTACATAGTCCCAGAACTATGGAACTTCAAAGAGGAAAGAAGGGCAACCCTAAAGGAGGGTATTCAAAGATTAAGCAAATATAAGCGGAGGAAGTATTCATAGGTGTAACAACTGCTTCACAGAAATGAACTCGAATTAGTTGGTTGAGGAATTGGAATTGAATGCTGAAACCAGGTTGCAGATTTGGAGCTCCCAGGCTTTTACCTACACCAAACGTACATAATTCGAGTCAGGTAGCTTATGCATATCCAAAGGTGTAACTTTAGATGTTATCTGTTGGGCTACATTTTGTATGACAATTGATTACTTAACTGTATAAGAACGCATCAATTACTATTGACATTAATCAACCAACGGAAAAAAAGTGCACAACTGACATTAGCATCATATAAAAATACTGTTACTGTTAAACACATTAGTTCCTACGAAGTAAAGAGTATTTGTGACTAAACCACAACTAACTAGAATGAAAAAAATTCAGACCAGAGAGCATACGAAACAATTAATAAAGATCTGCAAATGCATTAAGAAAATTTAAGTATCCAACCATGTGTGAGGAATTGTAAGTAAAAACTAGTTTCTTACAAATAAAAGAAGTATATCATATATGTAACCCAGCAGCAAATTCAAGCTTGCTGTCATTTTGGATCTAACCCCAGTGCTTGCCCGAGACTTTGCTTTATTTCTACTAGATTCTCTAACTACGTCACCCCTAAGCTATTTTTTTTTTGGGGGGGGGTGGGGTGGGGGGGAATACTCAAACTTCAAGCTATCATAACAGAACAATTTAAAATGAAGTGGCTCATTCTATTACGACCTTCGCCAACATTCCTCCAATTCAAATCCTTAACTTCAGGATCGGGCGAACAAGTGCATATAATCATCCTTTGTCCTGCAGTTGAAGTTCCCCCAATAACAAGCAATTCGTTCCCCAAAGACTTAAAAGCTACTCCCCATCCTCTACTATGATCAGCTCTTACCGGTACTGTCCCCAACTCTTTCCAACAATTACTCTTCTTCTTGTAAACTTTCAGCTTGTTTGAAGATGCTTCAAGTGTGTAAAGTTCATTATTTACTACAGCAACAAGTGGAGGAGACCTTGACGGTGGAATTGGAACATCTTTAATCATATCTGGTATCAAGTCCCATGTGTTCTTTTCAGCATCAAAACACTCCCCACAAGTTAGATCACCACCATCTACACCTTGCCCCCCAATGACATAAAACTTGTTATCAAGATAACAACCAGCACATAGCTTTCTCCGTTTTTGCATCTTCGGCAATGTCTCCCATGACTTAGTTTCCGAGTTATAAAGCTCGGCTGTATTTAGAATCTCCATATTATTCCTCACCCCAATCCCACCAGCAACATAAGCAACAGCACCGCCACTAGCCGAGGCAAATAAGCATCTAGGGTTATTCATCGAAAGACCCTTGTACCATCTATTCATTGCTAACTCATACCTCCAAATAACAACACCATCAATCTCTTTACCGGAAACAAGAAGATGAGTTCCTGCACAAAGTGATTCCTTGTCTCCAGCTGCAAAACATGAGTCTGATGGTAATACAGGTAGTTTCCTACAAGATCTGAATTTCTGATCAAGTGACCACCATTGAGGATCCCCAGTTGCTAATGGCAGTATAAAAACGGATGGCTCCATTGCTCTATATTCTTTCCTTAACTTGTATAGCTCACCGCTTGTCAGTAACGATAAAAACCATTTGTTTACGAAACAAAGTTTCCAGTACTCTGATCTTGGAAACCTAGCTAGTATATGAAGAACAAGCTCATCACTGAGCGACGGAAAATAAGTATAATCTGGGTCATCTCGAGGTACTACATTTGAAGAACCACCATTTCTACCTTCATTTGAAACTGAACTTTCTGGTAACTTCTCGTTGAAACCCAAAGGATTCTCACTAAACCTAATCAATTTGGATGGATTACTACAACCCACATCATCAACATTCTTCCTACTACTGTTACTACTAAAATCATCTTCTTTAGACATACTAAAGCAAAATCCAAAAAATTTAAAACCCAGACTTAGAAATGAATAAAAATCAAAACTTTAGTTTACAAACTAATCATTCCTTATTAATAGCAGAATTCTTATCAATCCTCAATCAATAAAAGCTTCAAAAATCAAAATACCCAAAACTCCCAATTCACAGTATACCCAAATCACCAAATACAAAAATAAATAAAATCAAAAACCTTAAACCAAACCACCAGATTAGATTTTCGATTTGTGGGTTGTTCTAAAATGAATATTCAAACAAACCCTTTTATAATCAGAGACAAAAGAAGAAGCTTACCAAATAAGCCATTGAATGATTGAGAATAATGTTTAAAGAGTGATTAATATGGTTGTTGACTGTTGTTGTTATTCCAAATGTATATAGAGTGATTCTTTTCTAGTGAAAAGTGAAAAACCCTAGATTTAAACATAAGGAGGAGGCGGCCAGGAAGAAGAAGAAGAAGAAGAAGAAGAAGAAGAAATAGGTAGAAGAGAAGGAAAGAAGGAGAGAATTGAAATGAGTGTGGAAATATAAAAATAATTCTGAGGGTTTGAATTTGATTTCCCAAGGATTTTATTTACCGCTGAATAAATTAGTCTCTGCAATTTATGGATTAAAATATATGGTAAAGTTAAATTAAATTATTAATTGAAGGAGAAGACATTTTAGATTCGTAAAAGGTTTATGCTAGAGAGAGAAAGAGAGAAGAACTCTCGTGTCACTCTCTGTGATCATTTTTCTTTTATTTCTCCATCAGTTTAAAAAAATACGCTTTACTTGATTTTGTACAAAAATAAAAATAAAAAACAATTAATTTCTTTTTTAAAGTATATCTATATACAACTAATTATTAAAATTATTTGATTTTTTTCTAATTTATTTTGTCCCTTAATTTGTTAAAAATAAAAGGAGGAAAGAGGAGGAAGGATTATTATAATATGAGAAATATAATAATTTTAAGATATTTAATTTATTTTATAGAAATTATATTTTTAATATATATATATATATATATAACAACCAAATTTATACTTTTAAAATGGAAGAAGTGAGTAATCAATGTATCTTTTTAGGGAGCTAAAATGTAAAATTGGTTAATGAAATTTGGCTATATAACTACCATGGGTTTGGGTTACATATCCTATGGTCCACCAACTCAACTTCAAGTTAACAAAAGTGTTATCACAGGGGTTGTATCAAGTTGGCGTTTTTTAAAGCGTGAGCTTAAATTAAATTTGTTGCGCCCAATGGTTAGGTGCACAAAAATTTTACCTTTTGCACTCAGTTATTCAGCGTATTAAATATGAGCCGTCAGATTTGATTGTATGAGTTAAATTCTAACGGCTTTTTATTTGCGCATAACCATTGGGCGCATCAATCCTATACCATCAGATGTATTTTATAAATTAAAATTGATAGGTGTAAACCCTATAGCCGCAATCGTACGACAACTACAAAATAGAAGCGACAAATACGGGATGGTCCACAGGGATTGATAATATTATCTCAAATTAAAAACAAATTATGTGCTATAAATGGAAAGAATAAGGTAAAGTATAACTAATAAAATAAATAAACTAACAGTCAAACTAGGGTTTTCGGATTCCACCGAATTAATTATGTAAAACATTCTTGCAATCTCTAAAAATTATTCATTTTATGACTTAAAACTATCAAACTCGATCAATACGTCTCGGAAAATATTACGGTCAAAATAATAATTACAGTTTTTATAATACTAAAACAATATAATCTCCTTCATTTATCAAATATCAATAATTTAAAACAATTTAAAAACAAAACTATTAATAAATAAAAATTAATTAAACGATTAAATTTAAAATATAATATATTAGAGAGTATCTAAATTCTTTATATAATTTAATCGGTTTCTTCCGTAGCCTTAGCTGAGAAGCTAGCTATCCATTGTAAAAGAAAATGAAAACTAAAAACATACAAAAGACTAACTATTCGTTCGGACCCACCTCAGGACAGAAATGTTGCCGTCCTTCCTGGCCGTAAAGAGAACTCCCTTCTAATGAACTCGATGGACCTTTTATATGCTTCCATGCCACCTTCTACGTCAGCCAATACATTTATCTTTGGAAGTAAAATATTCTTCCACATGAAGCCAATGAAACACAATTGTTTCACTTCTAAACTCTATAATGCTTGCCATTTTTACCAAGGAAAGTTAAGATACTGTTTCCTTTTATGCTTGCCACCTTACATGCACAAGATTCCCTTTCATTTTAAGCATTGGAAATTTCCAAATAAGACAAATTATTATGGTATCTTCGTATCAGGCCATGATTTCGACATTCTCAGATATATATTTTTCCTTCCACATTGACAATAGAGATTTCTAACAGGGAGATAGTCAATTGTGATTTATAAAGATTTATAGAGAATTCTCAAATTTGTTGTTAGTCAATTAAGATTTCTAGAGAGTCTCCCAAACTCTCTTGTTATTGGATAGAGATTTTTTCCAAGTCTTTTAAATTCTCCCAAGCTCTCTTGTTATTGGATTAAGATTTGTTAAAAGTCACTCAAACACTCTTGTTATTGGATTAAGACTTCAAAATCATTGATTTGTTACTTATTGGGATTTTGGAAGACTTTTTTGATGAAAATAGGCATGAGCAAAATCTCTCCCTTATAGGTGATATTTTGAGAGACTTAAAAATTTGGGTAAAACAGATATAATCCAAAGGTCCTCATTCCCCAGCTTTATCGGATGATCAATTTACATTTAATTTTAAAATATAAATAGGTTTTTTTAATAAAATTAAAAGATTTCTAAGTCAAAAAATACTTCTATTTTTAAAGTTAAATAAAATAAAATTCAAGTAAGAATTAGAAGAATTTTCTATTCTATTTGAAAATTTTAAAAATAAATTTAAGAAATAATAAAAAATTAAAATTAAAATAATTACTTAATTGTTTCCAACTGAATGAGTAATTATTCATTTGACTAGGTCCCAAATATGATATTCGACATTTCATGACCCTATTAATGGTCATTTTAACCGGATCCAAAAATAAAATAACCCGTAAATATTTTCCAAAAATAATAAGAAAATAAATAAATAAAATTAATTAACATATTTATTGGAAAATAAATATTACAAAAAAAAATCTAAAATATTTAAAGATGAATTATCCCATTAGAGAATCAGTACAATTCAAAAATAATATTATTACTATGTGAATAAATTATGTCGTGCTCTACTTCTTCGTGTTTCTTTGATAACTTTTAGGTTCAGTGATGCAGCTTCTTTGTATGCATCTTCTAATGGTTGTGGAGTAACTTCAAAGCTGTTCGAGCTGTTGCAATGAACTGGAACACTTTTCACGCCAGTTATCCATCTTAAGTCTCTATCAAATCTGTCAATCGAAAAAAAAAAAAAAATTTAATACATTTTCTAAGCATAAAGATATTGATCATTAAATCAAATATTTTACATCTTTTTATCTCTACAAATCACAAAGACTCTCTAGAAATCCATTATATTTGTATCTACAAGTAGCAGAGACTCTCTACAATTCTATTTTAAAATCACTGGAAATCTCTATATTTCCAGAGAGTCTCCGGGAGTCACTAAAAATAAAAATCTATGAAAGTCTATATAAATCTCATTTGACTACCCCTGCTAAGTATTTATCTTATGCCAGCACCTCTTACAGAATCGGCTCAAGCCCAAATTAACATCATATGCCATGAGGCCCAGGACCCATTGGATTTCGTTTTGACTTCTTGGCTTTCTATGACTTCCACAATTCATGTACCATGTTTGTTCGTGTCCCGAGATGGTCACGAAAGATTATCCATTTTTCGGACAAAATACGGTATTCTAAACCAGTCGAACTTTATTAATTAAATTTTATAAACTAAATAAAATTATTAAATATGTATAAAATAAAGAACTAATAAATGTAAACTAAGATATAAAATAATGTGATATTTACACACTCATTAAAAATCTAATGGCTCTATATTTGTGCTTCACTATTGGGCATATCAGGATTTGAATTACTACAGTGGTTAGAACTTGATTCAAGATGACGTGTCTTGAAGTTAAAAGTTGAATTTGATGATCCATAAGGGTTAGTCTAAGTATGAGGCTTTTCTTTATCTATGCAACATGTCATCCATATCAACTAAGTTCCGGTCTCTAAAACTGAAATAATTTATAAAAATTTAACTACTGATTTTCTCATCCTTAATTTTAATATAATGGTGTATTTCTGATTTCTTTTCTTTTTTCTTTTTTCATTTTGATCTTACCTATTTTGTTGTAATGATTTTTTTTTAGTTCACAAGGAAGAGTTCCGCTAATTTAAGCTGACATAAATTGATATCATAGTAATTAAACACAAATTATACAGTAACATAAAATCATTAAATAATTATGTTATCATATAATGCTTTTCTTTGATCGATGTTATATAAGATAACAACTAAAGTTTGCATAAAAAATAAATCATAACTAAGGAATTTTTGGCCTTCTAAAATAAGTCGGTGGATTTGAAGTGCAGACTAACCAAATCTTAAATCAAACTTTACTTATTAAAATAATATAAAATATTGGACATATGACATAATTGCTAAACAACCGTGAATAACTTTATATTCGAAAGTATCATAAAAGAGTATAAATTTTTTAAAAATGTAATTTAATGTGATAATATGATTATAATTAAAAATGATAATAAGATTTTATGGATAAATTGGTAATTGAAAAAATTGGCAATTAATTTTATTTTAAAATAGTTTTTTATATATTTAGAAAATGCCATGAGTTGTTTAATTGGTAGGGCCTCATACAGAAGGATATGTAAGGATGTGCCCCGTGCCTATCGTAGATAATGTGGCCAACTAATAACGAGAATTTCTTGAAAGGTATAATTTCAGGATGTTGATAAACCAGAAAAACCCTCCAAAGAAAATGCATATACATTTACCTGCACTCAACAAAATTCCTACAAGGGTATCAAATTATACGGGGTGTACCAAATTTACGTAAAACAAAACTATTATAATCATAGATCTACTGAGTATACCCCTTGTAAATTGGTACTCCCTGTAGCAATTTTGAAAAGAAGAAAAAACACCTGTATTATTCTTGTTTGCATTTGTAATCACAACCACTGGAATATTGAAAATTTGAAATAATCTAATAATTTATTTGGGTAAATATTATACTTCAAGATTTTAACTACATGTCCTGTCACCATATATGAGAAACTGGTGAAGATCTTATCATTTTTCATGTTTCGTGTTTCTTCTTATACTATTGATAAGTAACGAGGATTAATAATATTACCTATCAGTACATAGAACACTTATTTTATTAATAATCACAATTGCATCCATTGACTTCACTATTTCATATGCTTAAAATTCTACCTTGTAATTCAATCGATGATAATCGTGCATCATGTGAACATGTTTTAGAGATGTGTTAAAAATAATACTCGGGAAATTACAAGCACCTAACTTATGTTAAATCTCAACTATATCCTGCAATAATAACTTCAACTCAAACCATTTACATTACCAACTTTACTGGTATGCAACTGCAATTCTCTTTGAAACTTTATATTTGTATATGTTCTGGTTTTAGATTATTGGACTTTGATAACTTGAAGTGGAATGAACAATAGTTAGAAACTATTTTCCTAGTAACTTAGAAGAGAATATTTTAATATCAAATTAAGAAAAACGGATGATGGGAATCTCAATTCAGACAAACCTAGGTGGATGCTTACTTCAAATGGAGGATATATAGTCAAATCTATGTATGAAAAGCTTCAAAATAAAGAGGTTGTTGACTCCGCAACTGCTAAATTCTGGAAAGAGCTTTGGAAAACTGAAGTATCTTAGAGAATAAAGTTTTTTTATGGAAATGCATCTGCATTTCCCTCCCTGTGAATCAAAACATAAGACAATTCATTGACAATATTAATATATCTTGTATATTCTGTAATTTTGTTATTGGATCTGTTAGACACTTGTTCTTTGATTGTTGGTTTGCAAAATCAGTTTGGATGTTATCTCCTTTCCTTGGTACTCATCTTAATGTTAACTTTGGTTGTTTTTTTTTGTAGATTAGTATAATAATTGGATTGTAGGTAAAGGAGAACAACATGATATTAAAATTTTGGCCACTATCTGTTGACTGATTTGGAAGGAAAGGTGTATTAGAATTTTTCACGAAAAAAATATTACAAGTATAAGCATATCTTTAAGAGTTTAAAGGACTTTAAACTTTTGGAACTATTCTACTCTTTTGGATAACAATTGATGCCACATGTTTGCTTTACTGAATTTTTAACTGACGAAACTTGGAGAGCTTCTACTGATGCTAATATGAAACAAAAGTAAACTCCTCATGGATTTTAAACGCCTCTATATATGGATATGGGCTAATTACTCATAAATTCTGCATGAACAATTCTCAGGGCTTGCTCTGGATGTTTCACAACAATCAGCGTAGAACATGCAGAAGCATTAGGGATACGCATGGCTACTAAGTGGGCAAAAGAGTTTTCACTGTAACTTTTTTGGATAAAAGGTGACTGCAAATGACTAATATTATATTCTCAAGGAAAACTCAACACAATCAAATGGCAAAATTAAGAAATCATGAGAAGCACAAAGTTCATATTGTCTACAGATTCAAACTCCACTTTTTTTTTGGGGTTTTTAAGTTCATCAAAAGAAAGGGAAATAGTGTAGCAGAAAGATTATAAAAAAAAACAAGGAAATTGGTTGGAATCTAAGACTGGTCCTCTGTTTCAACAAGGCCTATTTATATTTTGAAGTTTTTATTTTCGGATAGAATGAATCAAGACAATAGGGATTAAAATCCATGATCTCTTTTTCCTTTCCTAGTTCCTTTTCTAATTATATATCAAGAGAAACTAACATGTTGGGGGTTATTCCTACATTAGCATATGTGGCTACGATAAAAACAACTAATAATTTATATAGTTTCTCTTATTTTTTTGGTATTAAAATATGATGGTTCAATTGTAATATATATATATATATATATATATATATGTTTTGAATAAAGTAAACCAAATATTATTGTAGCTTATATATGTAGGTAAAGCCCCTATCTACTCATTTCAGGTCTAAAGAACCACAAAGATATGAACTGCCAACTAGTAACATTACTTGGTTAGTTGCAGTTCTCTGTGATTTGCACCACCCCAAAGCGTAGGGAAAACAAAAATTAACATATTGTTATTTTTCATAATCACTTCCGAGTATTTTTTTTTCTTGTAAATTAATTAAAACAAAGCAGCTAGCCAAACATGAGTATAATCTGTAAAATTACATCTATCAGCTTGTTTTTCCTTCATATTAGTATTGTTTAAGATAAATAAACATAACTCAACTAGAGAGATAAGTTTTGGCAACCAGTTTTATCTTTGGAGGTTATAACTAAGTGTTCTAAAATAGTAAAATAATTTAATTGATTCATCTAAATTTTTGTTGTTGGTGAGATGTTCTGGGTTCTTCCACTTTAGAAGCTAATGTCGTCCCAACTTCTGTCTTCTACTTTCACATTGTAGATCCTCTTTCGTCGTTGTTGTTGTCATTTTATTGCCTCGATCAGTCCTAGAAACCTCCATGTACTTGTATTTATCACTCTCCCTTTGAAGTCTCATGCGCCTTCGATTTGTTCGTTTTCATCCTTCGTTAGTAGAAGTATACCTGTCATAGTTAATGATAAAGAAAATTTGTAGTAGACCATTATGGTAGAATTTGGTATGCAGGTTCTTATCTGCAAGTCTTGAACTTGGGTCATTGTAGGTTTTATGTTCATTGTTAACTGGTTGGTTGTGAAAGTGATGCTTTTGATATAGCTATGGATAAGTGTGATTGTTCATTCTGGTGAGGCAGTTTCACTCTGAAAGAATTTGATTTATCGTGTTTTCTATATAAACCAACATACAATTGCACATAACTTTTTACATTCAACGTTTTCTACATGACTCAACTGATTCCTAGCAAACCAAGACTTCAACCATTGTTTAGTATTCATTTCTTAAAAAACCACTCATATTACAACTTAATCCAAACCAAACTACCTCACTGAAGAGGCAGTGTAACAGAATTTTAATTGGTGTTTTATCATTGTTATTGCACAATAAACACCCACCAGAAATAGAAGGCATCCTAATACTAAGAATAACATATATTCACTAGTATTATCTCATGATAACATTTCCATATGAAAACCTGCATTCTTGGTAGTATACCTAATCTAAAAAAAAAAAAAAATCCAGATCGTATTGTTACTCCTATGTTATGTGTTATTATTGTTTCCAGTGATACTGTTGTTGAGGTTCCCAGAGTTTGACAATAGCCAAATTAGTATATCAAAATTGGCTTTATTATTATAAAGGTTTACACTTAGAATATTTTCACCGATTCTAGAAGGCATTACCTGGTTTATGAATTTATGTTTCATCCCTTAGTGTCACTCAAGGTTATATCATTCACCTTGCGGAGGGTGTTACCAACTACGGTAACAACGTCAGTTCTACTTAATGTGTTTGGGGTATCAAGAGAAATCCAGTTGTGAGACCAAAGTTGTATTTATTTTATATCCCCTACCTCCCAAACTCCTACTTATTGGACCACTCTGACACCAAGATACAGACTTTTCCATAGCCAAGAGCTATTAGGATTAGCTTTAGAGATATGTAGAGGAGATACTCTTTTGAAGTATTGAGCTTTAAGGATTTGAATCCAAAGTTTGTATGGGTTCTTGATCATTCTCCAAGCTAAACGAGCTAACATAGCAATGCAAATTTTTTTGAAATTGTTTGAAACCTAGTCCTCCTTCCGATTTTGTCTTAATATTTGAAGTCTAAGATTTTATGCAAAACCCCTTATTGTTATCTTTGTTGTGACCCCAAAAGAACGACCTATTTAGGTATCCATTTTCTTTGTTATGGTTTTTGGAATATCAAAACAAGCCATTTCATAAGTAGCCCGGGAATCTGTCACATGTTTTATCATGACGCACATGCCTGCAGGGTATAAAAGTTTACTAATCCACCCAGGGAGTCTAGATTTAATTTTTTCAACCATCGATTCAAAGCATCTTATTTTAGACCTATATGTGAAAAATGGAACTCCTAAATACTTATCATCCAACTTTATCCGACCCTTCTTTAGGATATCTGTTATTTCCCTAGCTTCTCTATTTTTGACATTTTTACTAAAGAAGATCCCCGATTTCTCATAGTTTATCATTTCACCAGAACCTTGGCTAAAAAGATCAAGGATTTCCCAAATATTTCTACACTCCATTTTGCCAGCTTTAGTGAAGATAAGGAAATCATCTGCAAAGAGCAGGTGAGAGATAGATAGACAACCTTTTCCGAACTTAATATCCATTAATATTTTTTTTTTCTCAGCATATCTTAGGACTCTGGAAAGACCCTCCATACATATAATGAAAAGGTATGGCGACAAAGGGTTTCCCTATCTATGGTCTATACTTGGTTTAAAAACACTAGATAGGGAACCATTAACAAGGACAACACTAGAGGGTGTAGTAATACATTGAAGAATCAAATTAATCCAAGGTTTGCTAAAACCAAAATTTTCTATCATCTTAACGAAGAAAGGCCACTCAACTCCATCAAAAGCTTTAGACATATCTATTTTTAGGCCCATGTAGCCTTTTTTGGATTTTATTTATTTATTTATAGTCTTCATTGTGTGGATCACTTCATGCATAATAACAATATAATCTGTAATTTTCCTTCCAGGGACAAAAGCCGACTGAAAAGAAGAAATGGTCTTTTCAAGAAAAGTTTTATTATGTTTGCGAGAAGTTTCGAGATAATTATGTCAATGGTATTACATAAAGTGATCGGCCTAAAATCAACATGAGACTCTTTCTTAGGAATTAAAATAAATGTTGAGTTTATTTTCTTTAATAAATGTTTTGACTCAAGAAAGCCTCTTATCATTTCTGTTAAGTCGTCCTTAACCAAAAACCAATTTTTTGATAAAAAATTATCGGGAAACCATCTGGTCCTGGAGATTTGTTTAGGTCTATATCAAAGAGAGTGGGCTTTATCTCCAATTCTCTTGGTGGCCTAAACAGTTTGACATTATCCAACTCAGTAATGCTACAAGGAATAATATTTAAAATCTGGTATGAGATGACAAGGGTAGATGTAGTAGCATAAAGGAAAAGTAGTTGTATAAATACTCCACGATTCTCATCTTCTCATTGCACCAAGAATCATTCGGTTTCTTTATGGTTTCAATTATCAGTTTTTAGTAGTAGAATAGAAAACCATGTATTCCGGTTTCCTAGACGAATGTTGTTATATGCATCTTTAATTTTCCAAAAAGCCTCCTCGTAATTATACCAGTTTTCGAGTCCCTCTTTGGCAGTTAAGATCCTAGTATGGTTAATTATCAGACAGTTTTAGCTCATGTTTTGCATACTCAATATTTTGGTTTAAATTCTTAATTTTTTGTTATATATTACCAAAATGGTTCCATTCCAAATCTTGATGTTTTTCTTGACGTTTTTTTTGCCTTGTAACTAACTTAAATACAAAAGAACCAACTGGCTTTATATCCCAAGACTCCTCAATTACCTGATAATACGAAGGGTCTTCTAGGTAAATGCAAAAAAAAAAAGTAAATGGTTTGGCACAATCTTTCCATCTTGGTACCGTTCTGATTAGAACATGACTCTGATCAGAGCCAATGGATGAGAAATCCTAAACATGAAAATATCTGAAAAACCCAAAAACCTTCTCTCTTTGAAAAACATACAATTAAGATGATATATATTTCAAGCCCATAATATAAGATTATAAGTAGAAATAATAAGTTTTAGATTGACTTTTTATTTTTATATTTTCGGATAACCTAAAATATCCCTTATCATCTTATTTTTGGTAAATAATTAATTGGTAATATCTACTATAGTTTACGGTAAATTAATTTTTTAATATGATTTCCAGTTATTATCTCTCATTACGACTTATCTTTTCCTATTTTTTTTCTTCTTTAATCCTTTTTCCACAGTAAAAAAAAATCGTTGGTATACCTTGTTTATAATACAATGTTTTTTCTTCTGCAGTAATAATATTTGGATCGACTTTGTTATGTCCGCAATTTTAGTTAGCCTAATGCTGATAACATTGTTGTGTATGATAATTGCGGACCAAAATAACCAAAATATCTGGAGTTTATGGAAAAATGGTAGAAGAGAAGGATAACCAGCTGCATACTATTGTTGCAAGTATTGTGGAAAGTCGGACGATATATCAGCTTGTTGCTTTTTCCATCTCACTACTATCCTTCCCAAATGTGAATGCAAATTTATTTTCTATGATGTTGAATGTCCCTTTTGACAACAGAAAATTAACATACAGTGGACGGGGAAGGAATTTATGAGTGATGAAGTATCACACTTGCAGTACATAGTAATAACAAAAGTAATAAAGAGATAAGAAGTATTAATATTACATTAAACATTATGATTTTTCCGAGGCGCAACTGATTATGGATCTGAAAATTATGATTATCACTGATCTAATAGGATGTGAAAATTGTGATTATCAATGATCACGACTAATGCTTATTACAGGTGTAAACTAGAATTTCACCAACCGTGTTTGACACTTATGGCCGATTAAAACTAGAATTTTCTCCAATCGCGTTAATGAAAACTAGAATTTTTCTAAGTTTCTCGTTATGATAATTTTTCTTTTTTCTTTTCCTAAATTTTCCATGTTGATAATGAGTTTTTTTTCTTATTTTTGTCGGCTACAAGAAATTTTAGGTTATTAATATAGAGTAACAAATGGATATGATAAATAGAGATATAAAAAGTAGTTATTTTTGGAGTTAAATAGAGATATAAAAAGTAGTTATTTTAGGAGCTAGTTTAAAGATACGAAAAAAAAAAAGATATAAAAATGAGTTATTATAGAGAGTTAGGTTAGGAAAATCAATAGATTTATTTTAGGTATTAATATTAATCATTCATTTTTCATGTGTTTTTTTTCTAATGCAATTAAAATTTAGATCAAAGGTTATTCTCGTAATCAAATCATATTGTAAAATAATTATGGATTTTTTATATATGAAATCTTAATGGTGTGTTTTTAATATATAAAAAAATATTTTAGACTAAAAATAATTTTTATCGTATGTGGGTAGATATCAAACTATAAACAATTGTTCTGCATGGACCGTAGTTTTAAATCATTCTAAAACCGTCCCACTCACATGGTACATGGCCTTATAAAACTAATGAGGGCCATTATGGGATGGTTGGGTTCCACCCCATATAAAAAATGGTTTTAGGTCTAAAATTACGGTCCACCAAAAAAAAATTGAGCCATGAAGGATTATATGGAGCCCTGTTGAACCTAGCTTGTAAGAAAGGTATTACCCTAATCGATGGATTACAATACTACCCCAATTGGAATTTGATATCTTTCCAGCGTATGCTTTGTTTATTTGGCTTGGAGGTTGGAGCTAATGAAGTGGTTTTGCAAGAAAACAACTATCCAAAAACTTAGTGCAGAACGATAAATTAATACTCCCTCCGTTTCAAGAAAAGAGTTACTTTTCCTATTTGTACAATTGTTAAGACAAGATGAGAGAGAATAACTTTTGTAATTTACTTCCAGATTTACCATAAAAAAAAGTTTAATACTACATATATCTTTATAATGAGAATAATAACATTTCTTAAAATAATAAGGGTACTTTTGAAAGTTTGTTATATTAAAAATAAAAGTAACTCTTTTGTTGGAATAAAATTTTAAAAAGAAAATAACTCTTTTTCTAAAACGGATGGAGTATTTAATTAACCGCTACTTGCAAATACTTTAACAAGAAAACAAGGCCTGAAACTTTGCATTCCAATGGTTTTCACCTTGCATTACCACCAAAGTAATCTTAATCAAAGGAACATATATAACAAATACAATCAAAGCTGTCCTAATTGATTTTTAAATGTACAAATTTAATTAAATTAAATTTAGTGAATAAAATTAGTTGTTTAAATACAAGTGTTATCCTCGTATGATATGGCAACATTTGGCGTAAACCTAGTGGACTATAGCTCCTAGGGTATGGTAACCAACTAAAAATTGCCTCTAGTTAAGCTCCTATACCTATGTCTAATCTTCATGATCATAGATTCAGATCCCCTCATCTGTCCCGTACGTATAGGTAGAATTTAAAAAACAAAAAAAGATGGTTATCGTAAATACCATCACTTTTTCGGTTTTACATTTTATCTTATTATCATAATTAAAAATAAAACTAATTTATGATAATATATATATATATATATATATATACTAAATAAGGATATATATAAAAAAAATATTTTAAAATTACAATCTCACCTATCTAATAGAATAACTGAAATTCAAAACTCCGTATTTATACTGGAATGGAAGGAATATATCATCACAACAAACCACATCTTAACGAAACCATTTTTAACTTCCATGATTAAAGAGATGCTTAATTAAGAACAAATAAATCACAAAAGAACTGTCGCACTTCAAAGCTCAAACCTAGAAAGTGCTTTGTCTATTGGATAAGACCTTCTTAACTTAACTATTTTTCTTTTTTTCTTTGCTTTTTTCAAACGACATGAAGGGGCTGTTTGGTAACCATTATCATAATGGATTATGAGCCCATAATCAATTATCCAGCCCATAATCCATTATATAGGTGTTTGTTAAAATTTATAATAACTGACTATTTTAATCATAATTGAAAAAACTCATTATTTTCATAAGTAGAAAAAAATTGTTTATAAAAATCATCATAATCAATTTTTTTTTTAACAAAAATGATTAGATTTTTTTTATTTTATTTTCTCTAAACTATCAAGAGAGAGACAAAAAAACAATAATGGACTAAAAAAAATTCTTAAATCATCATTCTTTTCTCTCCTCTTCGAGAGCATATTTCTAAGATAATCAATTATTCCAAAAATATGTTTGTTAAAATTTATTGAAAAAATGATTAATAGCATAATCATTTTTCAATTTATGATTATCTATAATCATAATTTTTACCAAACAAGGCCAAATAGTAAAAAAAAATGAAAGTGTGATAAAAAATTCTTGGTGGACCGTGTATTCAAACTACACAAAAACCGTTCACTTACAACAAAATCCAAATGATGGGATCCCATGTTTTTCTCTAAAGTAGGGCCCACCGAAGGCATGTCTACACGGTTTTGATGTGGTTTGAATACACGGTCTGTCCAAAACCACGCAAATGTGATGCACACATGTCTGTCTCTCCACTGTTTTGTAGTGTTGGGTGTGAGGGAATAAATTCCAAACTACACGTGTTCAAAAATTGTTGGAGAAGTAACGAGTTACGATGGGACGAGAAACACTGAAATAAAACCCTTTGAGAAGTACTGAACAGACATCTGAAAATTCGATATGATTTGAACCTGACAGCATTGTTGCATGATCGACACGTGGGTTGCGGGAAACAAGACACACTGCTCGAAATAGATAGCCTTACTGACTGACTGACACCCAAGTTGCGGGAAAGCCTGACACATTAAAAGGAAATGATGAGCATCGATGCATGAGAGACACGTATCAGCTTTATAGGTTGCGGAACAAAGAAAACTGAAGCGTGACAAATCACTTTCAAGGGCCACGTGTCAGACATGTTGTGACTCTAATAAGACCGCAACATTCGTCCAAATCCAAAAACAACAACTTGAACGCAAGTCCGCAAAAGAGTTGCGGGACATCGAGTGAGAAACCAAGAGAAATAAGCAATGTGCATGCCAAGTCTTGCGGGAACACGATCAAGCCTTGCGGAAAATACAAATAAGTCTTGCGGGGTTACACTTCATTCCAAAGAATGGATAAGAACAAACAGGTGGAAAGGTAAATTGGGGGGACCCATCAAATTGGCTATAAATACCAAGCTCATAAACAAGAAACGGACTGGAAAATCTTTTGAAAAATTGGACATAAGGCATAGAATCAGAGCAAGAGTTTAGGTATGAGACTTGTATAAATTTTTAGTTCAACTGTTCTTTGATTAACATGATTATGATTTTATAGTGTATCATTCTTCTGTAACTTATGATGAATAATAATAAAAATGATACAAATCTTTATCACCCATAAATGTAGACAATTTGATTGTCGAACCACGTTAAATACATGAGTCAATTTATTTCTTGTTTTGATTGATTATCATCTTCTAAATGTTAATATGATTTTATGATGTGATATTAAACTTTGCTATGTTTCAAATTCTATTGATTATGATCCAAAGACACAAAATTTTTAATAATCATAATAGGGTTGACTTTTTATTCTTTAAACTAGCATAAAACCCAAGCTTCAATGTCATACTAGTATAAACCTTTTTCTTGAACAATCAGCCAAGCATATAAAAATTTTGTCTTAAAATTCGTGGGAGAAAATTATGAGTTTGATTAAATATCTACGGGCTTTGATTAGTTTAGTTAATCAAAGGGTAACTTGAATATACTACTAGTATATTGAGTTTATGACACTTCTGGATGTAGTGCTCTAAATCTTAGATCCAAATAAAAAATCACGACATAGTTAGTGGCCGAATGGTTATTTATGGTAATAGTTTTTTTTTGTTTTTATTTTCTATAGCACGGTTTGCTTTAAAACTCTCTAATTAAGGGTTCGATTCTATAGTTAAGAATTTCAAAACTGTGTGCTAAGTGTTCTTAAAGTAGCAACTTTTGACAAATTTGTATTTCATATAACCCTAAGTTTGCTTTTGAAATTTGGTTTTATTATTTGAAAGATCTTGTTTTACGACAAATACTAGCAGTAAGAACTCAGTACTTGTATTTTGTAAAGTATTCTTTTAACAACACAAAAGTTGGGAAGGATGAATCTTTCTCCTCGTTAAACTAGATCTATATGAATTATTTTGATCCTATAATTAAAAGATAAAATAGAATCAGTATGAAGTAAATGTCAAAATCCTTTATCCAACTATTTATATCAATGCCTAATTTACCTCATAGTTAATCAGTGTTAATTAATTCGATTAGTAGTTGTTTAATCGTGTTAGTTGTGAAATCAAATAGTGTTAATTAATCATCAAAACTTGAAAAAATATCAGATTTTTTCAAGTTTTAATTTAATCAACAAAAAATCGGTGTATACGAAGGATAATGTATGCCGATTCTGGATGTGAGTATTATTACCAAACGATTCTGCTACACTTTCGTAAAAAACATATTTCATTCATAGTTTAGGAAATTAGCGCATTGGATTACATAGATTTGGATATTAGCGTATTGTGTTACATGATCTAGTACGCGTATTCTTGAAGCTCGCACATTAACACATCGTTAATGAACCTCCGAGCATGTTGGTTCAACACGGCGTATTCCCTCGCGTGCATGAACATTCTTTCCCCATTTCGAATTCGCCATAGGATATGGAATCGTTCGGCCTGAAATCAAATTGATTACACGTTAGTATGCGAACATCAAACGATGAGAGAGGGACAAACATGCCGAACTACTCACTTTCTCGTTATTAGAAGCTTGAGGATGATGCTCGTGAACCATTCTTCTAATTTTACGGAACTCTCGCATTTCACTTTTAATGATGTAGAATCTAGACGCTAGGTCTCATTTGCGATGGTTAGGGTTCTCGGTGCGGTTATAGAAGAATTCTTTGACTCTCTTCCAAAACATCGAATAAATTTTGAACGGGCGTTCGCGGAAGACGGGAATGCACGACTTGACGAGCTCCAAATCTTCATCTGGTTCCAAATCCATTTCCCCGACTCTATTTAAGTAGTGGATGAAGTGGGAGTGAGTAAAAGACATAAGTTTGGGGCAAGTTGGGCCAGGGATAAAGGTCCTTCTTATATAGAGGCAGACCCAACGACTATTTTTTTTCTTCGAAAAACTCAAAATTTAGGTAAAATATTTTGTATGAATCGTTCGATAGTAAGGCCTCATCGAACGATTCTTGGGTTATCGAAAATATCAAAGACTAGGCTTGATAGAATCGTTCTATACTGATGTCCACATCGAACGATTCTAAGCTAAAAAACAACAAAGAAAATTGGCATTTTCTTTTCTTAGAATCGTTCGATATGGTTGTCCACACCGAACGATTCCAGACTAATATACCAACAAAAAGTTTATTTTTTCTCCGCCTAGAATCGTTATATGTGGATGCGCATATCGAACGATTCTAGGCTGAAAAACCAACAAAGAGTTTGGTTTTGTTTCTCTTCCTAGAATCGTTCGATATGAACGTTGACATTAACCGATTGTGAATATCTGGAAAAGTTCTGGTTTAGTTTATCTACGTCGAAAGATTCTGGCAGAAAAAACATACATAGTTCCAATAATAAATTGGCACGAATTATAGTTCTTTTGCCGCGTCTTAGAATACACAACAATTTTAAAATCAACTAAATTCGTTCCTTCATAAACTAATAAACCTAATTATCCATATGTTTAAATCCGAACGACAAACATAAATTAAAGACATAATTATCCAAAATGAAAGACATAAGTTTGAAAAACAAGAAAGCATTCATTCAACCACATCACCGCCTTCCCCACAACCACGATCACGACCACCTCGACCTCGTCTGGTAGGTCCTTGTCCACTGCTTGATTCCCCCCGACCAGAATTTCTCACTCTTGGTTTCTTTGTTGGCACCAGCACCGCCGCCTCCCGAAAAATAACACCATCTTGCTCATCCTCCAGAGTCTGGTATTCTTCAAATTTTTCCTGGTTTACCGAACATGTTCTCCTCTCCCGATACACATTTTTTGTTTATTGATCACGTACGTGATTCGTCTTCTCTGTTTTCATTTCAAACAACAAACAAGTTATGGTTCATGTTAAACCCTAGTAACATACCATAAGAGACCACAACGCGTACCAGAATATCGAGAGCTCTATCCCGATCCTTGATCAAGTTCCTCTCATCTATTCGTATCACACGAGTGTGATAAACGTTGCAGTACCACGGATGTATCTCGTGGATGCTTCGGCATCTGAGTTGGTATCCCTACCCAATCCAAAAAGGCGAAGCGCTATTTCATCTCATTGGATGATGGTGAAGGATCGTGAACAACCACAATGTCGTTCTCAAGGGACTTACATTTAGGCATATCAATTTTGTATTTTTTAACTATATGGATTCCTTGCACATCACCATATTGCCTTGCCACTCTTTTCAGGTTGTACTTACATAGCCTCTGGGGTAAAAAAGAGGTCCATAGTATTCTTGTTCCTGGTACCCAACCAACGTTCTATCTGCAATTGCTTTCTTGTAAGGGTTAAAGACAACATCCGTCGTCGTCAAGTTGTCCAGTCGCCGCTTCAGATCAAGGAGGTCCTTCTCCTGAATCTGGCCCTTGCCGTTGTAGGAGTGTTTGCTTCCAAAATAATCATCTTCCCGACGCCCTTGCACACCGACCCTCTCAACAAATTCTGAGAAGTGCAAGTATATCCACACCTGGAGAAGATCCACATTCCCTCCGACTTTGGGTCTGTCTACCCTAGTACACTTTCTCATCTCATTCAACAAGTATGCAAGGCAAGCACTGCCCCAAGAGTACTCGCGGAATCGGTCCAATGGTTCCACTAACTAGATGTAGTTGGCGTTCACCCGAGAACCAGAAATGTCTGGGAAGATAACAGATCCAAAGATGTAGAGTATATATGCGATTTCGGTAGCAGTGATACGATACGGGGTCAACTCACCTTTTTTATAAAGATCCTTTGATCCCGAGAACTCTTCCCTAAGGTGGATGAGATGGAATATTTTCTGTTTTTTGTCTTTCACCACCGTCATCTCCCTCGTGGTCTTGTCCGTATCCCAACCAAACACCTTGGAGGTGAACTTGTATATGTCCTCCCAACTAACCTCATTCACGTAGTTGGGTCCCCCTAACGTCTTTACCTCCAACGCTGAGACCCTTGATCAACTGCACATCGTTTCGGGTTATTGTCATTTCCTCAAATGGAAGATGAAAAGTATATGTTTCCGCGTAATATCTCTCGAGGAAGGCAGAAAGAAGGGTCTTTTCATACCAAACCACGGAGTTTTCGACTCCAAACATCAACCCCGTTTCTTCGACGATCCTTTTTACTTCAAATGTTGATTGACTATTGGTGTTTTAAAAGACGCAAGACATCAACGTGATCTTAAATAACATATCATGCCAAACTAGAAAGTGCATGATAGCTTAAATAAAAAAGTAGACAATATACAATATAAGGAGGAGATACTTACTGTAGTTGCACAGACCGTATCAGCCCAACCGTGTTAGTACCCCCATAGAAACTCTCCCCCGTCGCCCGGTAACCCAGGAATTGCCTCATCGGGGCGGCTCTTTAACATCATATCATACTTTGGCTTGTATGCTCATTTCTTCTTCATTCCTAGCAGTGGTGCACCTTTATCTCCTTGTTGTTCTTGTGGTGGTTCTTGTAGTTGTTGTGGTGGTGCTGGTGGTTCTCCTCCGTCACTGCTCTCGCTATCTTCCTTATCATTTTCATTTTTACCTTCAGCTCTATCAGATTTTGTATCAGAAGACGAAGAATCTTCTTCTCCTTGGTGCTCCACTTCATGTGGTTCATTGATGGAGACCGTTTTAGCTTTGCCCCCCGAACCCCTACGGTGCTTAGCCCCCAAGTTCTTACAGCCCTTTCGACGAGGTCCCAAGCTTTGAGGAGTAGCAAGATCATGTTTTTTCTTCACTTTCTTTTCCGGTATCTTTCTCTTGCCATTATCCCTAAAGAGTACGACAACATACGATAATCAACAATCGAATTCAAGTGAATTTAAGAATTTTAAGAGTAGAATCGGCCACCACGATACATCCACATCCAACGATTCATAGCATTATAGAATAAAGAATCGTTCGATGTTGGTGTTCATATCCAACGATTCTAGGCTAAAAAACCAACAAAAACATTGGGGGCTTTCTCGATCCAGAATCGTTAGATATGGATGTCCACATCCAACGATTCTGATACAGTTCAAAATCGTTCTATGTTGGTGTTCATAACCAACAATTCTAGGCTAAAAAACCAACAAACACAGTGGGTTTCTTCTCCACCCTGAATCGTTCGATACAGATGTCCACATCCAACAATTCATATAAATATTCAGTTACAACTCGACCCAGAATCGTTCGATGTTGATGTCACATAGAACGATTCTGGGTCGATGTTTCATGACTTTTCAGTTGCACTGGAATCGTTCGACGGGGGCATGAACATCAAATGATTCAAATTGAAATCGTTCGATGTGGACATGAACATCGAACGATTATGGGTTTAACAGAAACCCCAGAAATCAAAATTTTCAATTTAGAGTGTTAGGATGATAGAAAAGTACCTGATTCGAGCCATTTTCGGTATCGATTTAAGAGTTTCTTCGCCTTCCTCCTCCGTAACCGTTTGTTTATTTGGAATTGCTAATCCAATTCCTGGATCGCTTCCACTAGGTTCAGTTGATCCTCTAAAGGGAAACTTCAATCGTTTTGGCATTTTCGTTATAGAGAAAAAAAAGAAGATTAATCATTTTTTTAATCGTCGATTTTTGACGATGTTTTGGTTTGAAATGAAGAAGAAGTGGGAGAAAAGAGTAGAAGAGAAGAAGAAGAATCGGTTGATGAAGAATAACAAATGGGTTAATTAATTAGTTTAAGTAATTGATTTTACTTTTACTTTATAATTTTAGGTTTTTACAGAGGGTAATTTAATATTTTTGTGTAAAAATAAACACCCCTTATCTTCTAATATGGGTGAACACAAAATTTAATAGAACCAAAATAATTTACATAGACCTCAATTTAACCAAAATCTTTTTGCTTAATAATAATTAAATATTTATATTTATACAAGTTATATGTAGTTATTTTAAAGAACTTACATAATATATAAATCGTACTACTTACTAAAATCCAATCGAAAGATATAAATTTTTTAAGTTCCTTAATATATACTTTTAGAAGATGATATCCTAATCATGTAAAGATTAAAAAAAAAAGTTGGATTAGCATATCACTTATAAACCTAGGGAGTAACAAATGCATGAAAAAAATAGAATCACAAATATAGGAATATAGCTCACAACAGTAAATAGAAGAAACACTTCCCCACCTAGAACTGGTTTTTTTTTGGGGTTTTTTCTCCTTCCGAAAACATCAATAAAATTCAGTCAACTAAAGAAGATTTTGAGATATCATTATTCAACGTTTATTCGGAACAAACAATTTTTGTTAATGTCTCTAATTACAAGGCATCACTAGGTGAAAATTAAGCTTTTAATACCTTATCCAGAATCATTTTGGTGCACTCAATGATGATAAGTACCAAAATTGTTAGAATGCAACATTTGAGGTTTGAGGGTCATGCTGCCAACGGTAGAAATGGGGTTAACTGGATGAAATTTACATTGCATGACCTGCCTGGATTTTTTTGTACTTCTTGTTTATGTTTGAGGCTTTTTAGAGTTGACTGCATAGTCTTAATTCATGGGCTACATCAACCATTTATTCCTTTTTTCAATGGATTCAGAAACTTCAGCCACAATAAAATGACACTCCATCACCTTCGGAACATGATCAAGAAAAAAGAACTCTATTAGAGGATTTTGAGTTCTAATACCACAAATCTAGCTAAAGTAACTCATTAACTTATCAGCATTTCTCTATGAGACGGTGGATAAGCCACCTTCTTTACGTTGTTACTTTTTAGTTTTTTTTTGTTTAGTTTAATGCTATGTATGAGATTATTTAGTAACCAAAATTCTGTAATGTTTAATTTCATCTTTGTAATCGTGTCATTA
This sequence comes from Papaver californicum, assembly GCA_023531435.1. Classification (NCBI taxonomy): domain Eukaryota; kingdom Viridiplantae; phylum Streptophyta; class Magnoliopsida; order Ranunculales; family Papaveraceae; genus Papaver; species Papaver californicum. Next base: position 3,323,631 of record JAJJMC010014777.1, on the reverse strand, counting down.
GTCAGAGGTGTAATTGTACTTATGATAGTTTCCTCCAGGCTATTGTAAGTTCTCCTATTTTCAGCATAAGGAAGTATAAATAGTTTTTTTTTGTTTTTTTATAAGCTCTAAGTATAATATCTTCAGGGTTGTCAACAAAACTAAGTTCAACTTCACTGATTATTTCTCTATGACTAGCTTTTATCTAACATTCATATCTCCACGTTCTCACAGTTAGATTTCTCTACCTGTCTCCAAGGATTTAATAATTCTCTACCAAACTCCAAGGATCTCATCTGCTTGTACAAGTACTTATATTCTGTCTGCTTATGTCAATTCCATCTGTGACTGCTTCATCAACTCAAGACAATTCATTTTACTAGGACTTCCTAACTTCAAGTAAATTGTCAATCAAGGAAAAGGATTCTATCATTTCCTCTTTTTATAACTGCTTCAATATTCAAGGTATTCACAAGTGCAGCATTGCAATAATATAATTCTATTATACTTCTTTTACTTCCTATTTACTACTTTTGCTCAAATTCTTTGGCCCACTCTTCAGTCCTTCCTTATCCTTCTTCTTCTTCAGTATCTTGTTTCGCTCAATTAAATGAATTTTGTGTAAGGTTAGTTGGGCCCAATCCAAGCCACAACCCAGCATTTATTTCTTTTAAAGCACTGCGAATTTTTAGCATTAACGAGTCCAAAGTGATCATTATGGCGTGGAACTATTAAGGAATCAACCAATCAACAACTATATAACATCTACGAAGTCTGGTTTCAATGCATAAATCCTCGGTTTTGTTTCTCTTAGAAACCTTAGCCAATAAGAATCATATGAATTCTCTTAAACACTCCTTAAATTTTCAGCAACATTTTACGGTTCCCAATATTGAAAGACGCGACGGATTATGCTTACTATGAAAAAATAATTTAAATGTACGAATCTTACTGCATTCCCAAAGCTATATATACGACATGATTACCCCACCTCCACCTGAGAAACCCAGGTTATGCACGAGCATTTATGGCCCACCACACCCTAGAGCACGGAAATACCTTTGGTAGGATTTTCCAATAATCTTCCACAAATCAATGATGTGTGTCGTACCATGCCAAAAACATTTATTACTTTCTCACTACTTATGATTTATTATGAAGTAAGGGTAAGAAAAGATCGTTCCCAGGTCTTGGTTGTTATATGATTTTGATATCTTATATAAAAAGGGGAATTTTTCAGATTTAGTAAAAGTAAACTAAACTAATTAAAAAAATTAAGAAATTGTAGAAAAAAATCAAAGAGTTAAGAATATTGGTTAAGGTTTCGTTTTCATTCACAAACATGTTCTTGTACTAATAATTAGAATTGATATTTAATCTCGTTTTATCAAAAGCCCCAGAATACCTTGATCGCAAGAATATCCCGTAAATTTCCTCGAATCATCAACAAACTTATTAAAAGATGCGAATATGAATTATACCAAGAGAACAACCTAACGTGTAAAAAGCACTAATCAAATTTAATTCCCAAGGAGCATTAAGATTCATGAAATTAGGCTAATCAATGCAATTGAACGTGGAAAACGCACTAATTCAATTTCATAATTCACATATGATTACTAGGATGTATCACTACAAGCAATAACCGCACTATGCTACTTATATTCAAGGAGTATCACTTTTACATATAATAAACCTAAAATTAGCTTTAGATATGAATGTGAATTCAATCAATTTGCAACTTAACTAAACAAATAATCAATGAATGAGATATTTATAGTGAATCATAAACGATAATATTGAGACAAAACTAATTTATTAAACCAAAAACCATGTTTGAGAAGTTCAATTATTCCCTAACAAACTAATTTATGATTGTGGAATACCCAATTGAACTTGCCATGGATTATAATGATAATGTTGATGTCGAGATTTTCAAGGTAGAAAATGATGAAGAACGGTTAAAAAGTTTGATACAGGACCACGGTACACTAGAAGTAAATAATTCATTGGAATTATGTAAGAACGATGAGGATCCAATAATACACGAGATTTTGGAAGGTTTAACTAACCCTTTACCTATTGATCCTTCTCTTTTAGCTCAATTAGGCTTGAATGTATGTGCTTCAGAAGTTTTTATGAATTACTTTCCTTCTAAATATCCGCCATTGGAAATGCTTGATTCTCACAAAATGCATATTTTCGAATATGAATCTATAGAAGTTCCCAAATTATATGTTCTTTATACACTTCTATATGCAGAAAGGATTAAGTGTGGGTGAAACTTCTATCGAGCTAGCGATAACTTCACTATTACTATTTTGTGCTAACATTAAGTGTGAAGTTATTATTTTCAATGCAAAGGATTCTATGGAAGGATCCCCAAATTTGCAGGTTAATTATATATGTGAAGTCTATCTTGCAAGTCGTATTGACGACATTAAAATGAGCGCTTAATGGGAGGAAACCCATTGGTTTAGTATTTCTTGTATTTTAGCTTTTTATTTTCCGTAGCTTTTCATATCATTATAGGATTTTCCACCCTAAATTTTCCACTGTAAAAGTCAATTTACATTAAAGACAATGTAAAGTTTAAGTGTGGGGGAGTGGTTAAGCATATAAAAATTTTAGTATTCACTTTCATATGTACAATATTTTTCAAATTTCTTGTTGTTTATTTTTGTTGCATAAACCTCCAACTTTTGGAGATTTAAGAGTTACATAGTATACTTTTAGCTAAGTTTACATACGGAATTATTGCCAAATAATTGAACTAAGTTGCTAGAGAAATTATATTTGTTATTCTTATTCATTAAGAGAGTAATCATGATGAACTTAACCATACTTGTGGAAAATTAGGTGCAAAAGGTATGTTGTATTAGAGAGTTAATCAAGTATTCGTGGAGACTACCTAGAGGCACCAAACCTTCAACATCCATTTAGATTGTTTCATCTGTAATAACTTCGAGTACAATGATGAGCTACTCAACCTAGTACCCTTTCAGCACTATTTGATCTCTTAAGTGCTAATTTTTGTCAATCATGAGGGTGATATCAGAATTGCGATTAACCCCATTCTTGTAATCTGAATCGCAGGCTACACTACTCTCGAAGCAGTCGGTTATGCATGTCGTAAGTGCAAAAAATTACTCAAGATGGTTCCCACTAAGTAACTAGTAATATAGCGGTCGTTCCCACAGAGAGCTGTGTAATTGAGATATAATTTAGATTACCAACTAAGAATAAAAGTAGATAATTAAGGGGATTGGTTATTTAATTACTAAGAATATAATAGAAAGACAATAAGAATTGAGAATTGATCAGGGAGTCCTTCGTTGTTACCAAACGTTCACTAAATTAGAATACTTATCTATCTTTATTAGAATCATCCATCACCTACCGTAGAATACAGGTATGCTTAGCTATCCCCAAAACTCCTTATATCACCGGATAACAGGTACACTTACTCACAGGATTCTATCCAACTAAGCCGCCTTTAGGTACGCTTACAAGGTGTAACTCGATCGAACGCTTTAAGGTTTTAGAATTTAGGTTTGATCTCAGTAGTTAGACTCGGTACGCTCGGTCCACTTGCTAGTATTGTCTTCACACACGATTGCTCCACAAAATTCCTTTGCAAGGTCTCACGTTTTCTACTTGTGTAGGAGATAATCGATAATTATGGATCGCTCAACACTCTATTAGCAATAGAATGATCAAAAGATTAATCTAGCTTGTACTCCAAACAATCTAAGAAATTAATCATAAACCCTAGATATAGTGAAACAAATGATGATGATGATAATAACTTCAAACAAACTTGTATTAACTAATAAAGCTTCACGCTTAGAACCTTGAATTCATCTTTAATCAAAAAAAGAATTATCTACTCATATTACAAAGAAAAATGGTACCCCCCTTAAAGGGGTAAACCCTAGGTTTAGATGTAGAATTATAGTATTAGAGGTAGAATTATGTAGAGATCTTGAATATAAAGATATATACGTTTGAGCTTTAGATATCTTCTTTTATAGCCTTCAATGCTTGTCCCTAAAGTATCCCCTCTTTCTAGAGTTTAGAATCCTTCCAGGACCATGTTTCCTTCATTTGGAAGTCAAAAACGTGTCTTAGAAGTGGCATACGTCGAGTCGTAATCAGTAGACTCATTCAAACACTTTCTAGCGATTTTTGGTGTCCAAAAACAAGAGTTTTCCGATGCCAAAGTCATCCATAATCGGTAGTCACGACACCCTCCTTATCTACCGATTGATAGAGCTCAAGATATGGATTTTTTCTGTCTCCGAAACTGCCAATAATCGATATTTAAATTTCCATGTTATCTCCCGATTATTTTGCTGAGTGTTTCGCTCTTTTCTTTCGGCTGTTTTGCTCATAACTTCTTCATCCGATATCAGAATGAGCTCATTATATTTACGTTGGCTTAGTATTTCAACCATCTTCAAGATTATGATAATTGTGTAGTTAACTCAACTCTTAATATTAATAATGATCAATCACCTATTCAAAAGGATGAGATTGAAATCAAAAACACTAAATTTATCGACGACCAACCTAATGATAACTATGAAAGTGACGATGATTATGAAAATACATTATTTGAACTAATTCATAATGACATCCCCGAGGAGTACACAATGGAAGACATTATTGTGTACAAACTTTATTGGTCTGAAGACGAAGAGGAGTATGAAATATATGAAAATAAGACCGAACTGATTATGATTGTGGAATACCCAATTGAACTTGCCATGGATTATAATGATAATATTGATGTCGGGATTTTAAAGGCAGAAGATGATGAACAATGGTCAAAAAGTTTGATACAGGACCAAAGTACACTAGAGGTAAACAATTCATTGGAATTATGTAAGAACGATGAGGATCCTGTAATACACAAGATTTTGGAAGGTTTAACTAACCCTTTACCTATTGATCCTTCTCTTTTATCTCATTAGGCTTGAATGTATGTGCTTCAGAAGGTTTTATGAATTACTTTGCTTCTAAATATCCTCCATTGGAAATGCTTGATTCTCACACGATGCATATTTTTGAATAGGAATCTATAGAAGTTCCCAAATTATATGTTCTTTATACACTTCTTTATGCGGAAAGGATTAAGTGTGGGGGAAACTTCTATCGAGCTAGCGATAACTTCACTATTAATATTTTGTACTAACATTAAGTTTGAAGTTACTATTTTCGATGCAAATAGTTCTATGGAAGGATCCCCAAATTTGCAGGTTAATTATATATGTGAAGTCTGTCTTGCAATTCATATTGACGACATTAAAATGATCGCTTATTGGGAGGAAACCCATTGGTTTAGTATTTCTTTTCTTTTATCTTTTTATTTTCCATAGCTTTTCATATCATTAGAGGATATCCCACCCTAAATTTTCCATTGGAAAAGTCTATTTACATTAATGAAAATGTAAAGTTTAAGTGTGGGGGAGTGGTTAAGCATATTAAATTTTTAGTATTCACTTTCATATGTAGAATATTTTTTAAATTTCTTGTTGTTGTTTTTTTGCATAGACCTCCAACTTTTGGAGATTTTAGAGTCACATAGTATACTCTTAGATAAGTTTACATACATTCTTACCAAATAATTGAACTTAGTTGCTAGAGAAATTACATTCAGTATTCTTATTCATTGAGAGAGTAATCATGATGAACTTAACCATACTTGTGGCGAATTAGTTGCAAAAGGTATGTTGTATTAGGGAGTTAATCAATTATTAGTGAAAACTACCTATTGAGTGAGGCACCAAACCTTTAACATCCGTTTAGAGTGTTTCATCTGTAATAACTTCGAGTAGAATGATGAGCTACTCAACCTCGTACCTTTTCATCACTATTTGATCTCTTAAGTGCTAATTTCTGTCAATCATGAGGGTGATATCAGAATTACGATTAACCCCATTATTTAGTCTGAATTACAGGCAATACTACTCTCAAAGCAGTCGTTGATGCGTTTCGTAAGTGCAACAAATTACTCAAGATATTTCTCACTAATTAACTAGTAATATAGCGGTATTAAGGATCGTTCCCATAGAGAGCTGTGTAATTAAGATGTTATTTAGATTAGCAACTAAGAATAAAAGTAAATAACTAAGGGAGATTGGTTATTTAATTACTAAGAATATAATAGTAAGACAATAAGAATTAAGAGATGATTAGGGAGTCCTTCGTCGTTACCAAACGTTGACTGAATTAGTATACTTATCTATCTTTCTTAGAATCATCCATCACCAACCGTAGAATACAGGTACGCTTAGCTATCCCCAAAACTCCTTATATCACCGGATAACAAGTACGCTTAGTCACTGGATTCTATCCAACTGAGCCGCCTTGAGTTACGCTTACAAGGTGTAACTCGATCGAACGCTTTAAGGTTTGTGAATTTAGGTTTAATCCCAGTAGTTAGACTCAGTATGCTCAGTTCACTTTCTAGTATTTTCTTCACACACGATTGCTCTACAGAATCCCTCTGCAAGGTCTCACGTTTTCTTCTTGTGTATGAGATTTTCGACAATTACAGATCGCTCAACTCTCTACTAGCAATTAAATGATCAAAAGATTAATCTAGCTTGCACTCCGAACAATCTAAGAAATTAATCATAAACCCTAGATATAGTAAAAACAAACGATGATTATAATAACTTCAAACAAACTTGTATTAACTAATAAAGCTTCACGCTTAGAACATTGAATTCATCCTTAATCAACAAAATAATTAGCTACTTATATTACAAAGAAGAATGGTTCCCCCACTAAAGGGGTAAACCCTATGTTTAGATGTAGAATTATAGTATGAGAGGTAGGATTGTGTAGAGATCTAGAATATAAAGATGTATTGTTTGAGCCTTTGATGTATTCTTTTATAGCCTTCAATGCTTGGCCTTCAAGTATCCTCTCTTTATAGGGTTTAGAATCCTTCCAGGACCATGTTTCCTTGATTTGGAATTCAAAAACGCGTCTTAAAAGTGGCCTATGTCGAGTCGTAATCAGTAGACTCATTAAAACACTTTCTACTGATTGTTTGGTGTCCACAAACAAGAGTTTTCTGATGCCAAAATCATCTATAATCGGTAATCACGACACCCTCCTTATCTACCGATTGTTAGATATTAAGATGTGACTTTTTTTTGTTTCCGAAACTGCCTATAATCGGTAGTTAAACTTCCATGTTATCTCCCAATTATTTTGTTGAGTGTTTCGCTCTTTTCTTTTTGCTGTTTTTCTCATAACTTCTTCATCCGATGTAGGAATGACCTCATTCTTTTTGTGTTGGCTTTGTATTTCAATTATATTCAAGATGATGATAAGAAATTATTGATTTGAACGAGGTGAACTTGGTCTTTTCCCTTCCTCTATCGATATACTTCAACTTCCTTGCTCATTTAAGCACTTTGTAGATCCTTTTTGGATGATTCACCTAATATGGCACATAAGATAGAAAACAAGAGTAATAGAAAGTAATGTGAAAGAATTATAAAAAATATTAATATGGAGTTGACACTAAAATCATGTGAATTAAGCAGTTATCAGTCGTCAATAGAAACTCAGTATCATCATCAACAAGTGGAGAAATATCAATTTATGGAGAAAGTTGAAGACGTTAATGGTTTACAAGCAACAAAAAAAAGGAAGAAAAAGTTATATATCCAAAGTGAAGAAAAAGAGCAAAAAAATATCAAAGATTTGAAATTTTTGAAATTTTGTGTGACATGGATAATTTCAAAGTTGTGAAGAAACAAGTGCTAAAATCCTTTTCTATTGTACCCTAATCAAGTATGTGGGAAAGAAGAAATTTAAAAAGAAGTTTCAAAACAACACTTATTGGAGAAAATAAAAGTTGAAAGGCACCAACCGGGCAAGAAAGTGAACATTGTTGAAAGTTTTACAAGGTTTGAAAGTTCATTACCGAAAGTTGAAGTCGAAGACAAGTTGTTTCAATTTGACGTTGTATAGCGTAGTGTTTGTTTGTAGATCGGATGAGAAGGTGGGTGAGAATTCCCATCCTCACATGTGGTTGACTTCCTTGCTTAGAGATCGTCAGAAATTAAAAATTAGTGTCACATTTCTATGTGTAAGTATTCTCATCTTTATTACATATTGCATACATAAGAGAATGAATTCTATTATTTTTGAGTAACCAACTAGTGTGGTTGAAGTTGATACGAAATGGTTATTGGTTGTTCTTGGGGCTATGTTCCTTCGTATGGCATTGGTTTAACACATTAAACTCTTTTTCTCGTCGATTAAGCATATCTATATTTGTTATTCTCTTGTACTTTTAACTTCTTATTATTGGGTGCAGAAACTTTATGTCCTCATAGCTCCTTGGATGCTTGTACTTTGGAGTATTTAGGATTTGGACTATATTTTGTGGGTAAATCTCTTGTGAACCCTTACGAGATTATAACTCGTCCGCTAGGGACAGTTAGGGGTTTAAAGGCTTATTGCACATGCTAAGTGTAACAGTGATTCCCCTAAAATCGAGTTAGGATTAGTTTAGGTTAGTTTGCTCGAGGACTGACAAAAGACAAGTGTGGAAAAATAGGATAGGTTGTTAATACACCTAATCCGAGTACCATTTTCAATCTTTTTCTTAGTTAATTCTCTTGTATTTTTTGTATATTACGTTTGTTTTATATTTTTTAGGTATTTTGGAGTGATACGACTGGAAAATAGAGAAATTGAGGATCAATCCTTTCCTTTACTACTTTAGGTGTTGATGGACTCAAAACTAGCAAGAATAGATGTCTTTGAAGTATCAAAAATAGATAATCAATAAAGGCAACCACGATATATACTAGGGGCAGCCATTTGTATTCTAAAGACATATTACTAAACGCATTTAGTTCTCTGCTAAGGGCTGCCATCAACTTCTTTTCTTTTTAGTGCTTCGACTAGTTTTCAGGAAAATTCTTTGCCTTTGCCGCTGCACCAATTCAGTTGCCATGAGTCTTCTGGGTCCATTAGTTTCTTACAATGCTCACGAGATATTTCAGACAAGTAAGACAAGCACGAAACAGGTAAAATGAGTTTTGGGTTTAGTTGATTCTAGAAAGAGAGGGTTCGAGATTGAGACAATGGTGAGTAGTTTGGCCGGAAAATAGAGGGGGAAAAAATTGAATTTACTATCGATGATCTGGGAACAATGGGCTTGTAATGCGTGTCGTAAGTGCAACAAATTACTAAAGATATTTCTCACTAATATTAACAAGTAATATAGCGGTACTAAGTATCGTTCCCAAAGAGAGATGTTTAATTGGTATGTTATTCAGATCGTCAAATATTAATAGAAGCAAATAATAGGGGGATTGTTTTGATTAAAATAAATAAAAATACAATAAGAAGAAAAGAGATGATTAAGATGTCATTCGCCGTTACCAAAAGTTAATTGAATTAGTATACTTATATATCGTTCGTAAGAATCATTAATCACCAACTGCCGAATAACAACTAGCTCAGTGCTATCTCCGAAACTCCTTTTATCACTGAGTAAGGAATCTCTTAAATACAAGATTATATTCGTCTGAACCAACAAGTAGTGCCTCATTCAAGTTGTAACCCAATCAAACGCTTTAAAATTTGTGAATTTAGGTTGATCCCGATTGTTAAACTCTTAACTCAAGGTCTACTTTCCAATATTGTCTTTACTTGTAATTGCTCGACATAATTCCTCTGCAGGGTCTTGCGATTTCTACTTCTATAAATCGTTGTTTGATTATTACACTTATCACCCAACTTCTATTAGCTTTTGAACGATTAATATATTAATTTATTATGCATCATAAAAAATCTAGCAATCACTCATGAAAATTAGATATAATAAAGACAATCGATAATGATTAAAACTCCCAATAAACTTGTATAACTAATCAAGATTCACACTTAGAACATTGACATCATCCTTAATCAACAAACGGCTAGTTATTCATATTACAAATAAGCAGAAGATGATGAAGAAGCAAGAAGCACGATTTTCCCCTAAAGGGTTAAACCCTGGGTTTTAAGTGTGGATTTTACTATGAGAGGTAGGAGGTTGTCTTGTTTGATCCTTAGATGTATTTTTTTACAGCCTTCGACGTTTTTCCTCAAATCTCTTTCTAGGGTTTAGAAACATATTGGGACCATGTTTCTTGAATTTAGAAGTCCAAAACGCGTGGTGTCCCTCATCGTGTCATAATCGACCAATATGATCCTCCACATCCATCAATCGTAAATCCTCAAAAACGAGAGTTTTCTATATAAAATAACGTCCAAAATCGGCCAGTATAAGCCCCCACATCCACCGATTCTGAGAACCTTTTTTTCTTTGATTTTTTTGCTCATAACTTCCTCATACGACCTCATAATGGCTTTATTTTTTTGTGTTGGCTTCATCTTTTCATTATCTTAAATATGATGATAAAAACTCTTGGGTTTGAATGTTCTATTCATTACTTGGTAGTCATTCTTGTGTTTTTCAACGTTCTTTGCTCATTTTTGTCGTACTACTTCAACTTCTCTTAGCTCTTGACACTTAGATACTTGAAGTATGATGGGTTTTCAGCCGACCAAAATATTTCCTATACTTTCTATAATAACAAGTAGAGTAACAAGTAGAGATTCGTTCCCACATAGAGTAGGGAATTTTTGTTTGCTTTCGAATTCTTAGGTAATTAGGGGGTTTGTTGAGTTTCTTAATTAAACTAAACTAAACTAAACTATAAGAAAAGTGAATAAAGGTTGTGAACAAAGATAGAAAATATTGGTTAGAGGTTTCATCTTCCGTCAACAAACATGTTCTTCAATGGGTTAGAATAAACATTCACTCACTCTTCATACCAATAACCCTAAAGTATCCCCAACTGGTGTAATACTTCGTTACGCCTCCATATGTCAACATATACTGCAATCGCTAATATATAGATTCTTTTCCACCAAATAACCTAATTTCATCGCTAAGAGGTTCAACTTGAGGAAACATTAATATTTGTGAGATGAGTTATTCATAGGAAATATACCGCACAATCGTGGCATATTCAACCTAGTCCAATCTTTACTTGTGACTTCCTTCACGATTCGCACCGCTAGTGATCACAAATTACTACTAGTTATTAGGGTTCTTGATAAAATTACCTGATATTCCTAATTATCTTTAGATAGGTTATTAAGGATATTTAATTCGCAAATTTAAACATACCAAACAACCAATCATATTACATGAACATAATCACATAATTATTATATGTAGTAAACATGAACGATAAAAAAGAGATAATGAAAATTAAAACTAACCAGCCAGATTGATTCCCATGTTATAACTTCTGACTATATCTCCAACCAATAGAAGAATCAGCTACTCATGGGTTTACTAAAACTCATGCAAAATATATAAGAAGGGAATAAAGGAGAAGAAGAAGAAGAAGAAGAAGAAGAAGAAGAAGAAGAAGAAGAAGAGAAAACATCCTAGTTCCCCCCTTTAAAGGGGTAAACCAAATTTTGCTCTCTTTTCTGTGGAGAAGTTGTGTACAAAATTGTATCTAGGCTCCCCTTTATATAGGCTTTGGTAACCTCCTCTTGATGTCTATCCAACTAGGAAACCTAATCTCATTAAACTCTTCCACCTCCTTTTGATCCTTATACAACTAGGAGACTTAAACTCCTCAAGGCACAACAGATACCAAATCCAAGTTGGTTTCATGGTTTTTCTCATAACTTCTTCATACGAACTCGGAATGACCTCATTATTTTGCGTTGGCTTCGTATTTCAGTTCACTATCATAGAAAATCCTGGATTTGGAGGAGTTTCAATTTTTTTTAATTATCTTTACTTGTCGCACTTCACTTCCTTAGCACTTTTAAAACCGTTTCCACTTCTTTTTGGTTGAATCGTCCTAACATGAGAAACAAAATAGAAAACAAGAGTAATACAAGGTAGAATGCAAGAAATACAACTAAAACAAGTATGAATTGACACTAAAACCATGTATCAAATTCCCCCACACATGCATTTTGCTAGTCCTCGAGCAAAACTACAAATCTAAACTAACCTAAACTACGACAACTCCTTTACATTGAGGATCCGGTTACACTCAGCATATGTAACAAGCCTTTAAACCCCTAGGTGTCCCTAGTGGACGAGTTTTAGTCTCGTGAGGGTTTGCAAGAGTGTTTTAGGGTGAAAACAAATGTACTGCAAAATGGTACTTTTAAGTAGGGAGAGATCAAGCTCGAACAGGATGAGTCTAAACCAAGAAATAATCGTCCACGTCCTGCTTCGATTACAAAGATGGAAAGGATTAGGTAGGTCTTAGGGGAAGGAAGCAAAGAAGGTTGAGAAAATATCAGTTTAATAGTGTGTGAAGAAGAAAATGGACTCTCTGAGAGAAATCGTTAATTCTGTATGTTTTTGTTTCTCCAGACTGATTGTCTCGTCTGTCTTATTCTGAATAGATGATAATCATTTATTTATAGTTTAAAGAGGACTTACTGATTTTTCGTAAGTCGTGGAATTTAGGGAGAGATGGAGAAGTGATGATCGTGGAGATTGTAGTGGGGTGGTGCCCGGAAAGTAGGGAAGACCTTTATGACCACTACTTCTCATCCTCTTAACTGCTTTGTAACCGCTCACTTCTTGTTACTTTCTTGTTCGTGGAGGTGGTGTCACCACCCATGATGACGTAGAACGACAGATCAATACCCCAATGAGAATTCCCCCATATTGTATTTGATACTCGTGGAATAGTGGAGTCATAAGCCACTATAGTTTTGAATAAGTAAAGTCAAGTCAAATGATTTGCTAAGTCAGTGAGACAAGTTGTGTGACTCACATGATTGATAACCATACTAATTAGTTTTGAGTCTGGGAAGTTCAATGACCATGTACTTACTCAGAAATAACATGGCATATTAGTGATTAAGTATTAGCTCAGAAGCGAATTATTGTAATTCTGAGAGGCATCTGAGGCCAAATGTTGTAGAGGGATCCTTAGACAAGGAGAACGATTAGAATTCATATAAGACTTGATGTTGGACTCATATTGAGAAGAAAGGCATATTTCTGAGTAGAAGAGCTAGCAAAGATAACACTAGCTACTAATTAGCGCAAATAAGAATATGGTAACTCTTTTAATATAAAAGGCTAATGTGCTAACTTCTCAGGAGTAAGACCAATGTGCATATAAATATTAATTGTACTAAGTCTAGGAAACAAGTACCAAGGAGGTTCGAATTTAACACTTCAATTGGATAAAATATTTAGCATTAAAGTTAATGCGTTTGTGGCTAAGTCTTTGAGTATGAATGGATTAGGCCAGGAGACGTGCCAGAGATAGGACCCCTTGGTTAAGATATGAAGGACATTAGGGACGTATTGGCCACTATGGGAATGCTAGAAAATCTTAGGTGCACTGGAGCATGGCTTGGAAGGGATGGACCAAGTACTAAGGGTTTGTGGCGCATCAGGTAAGGGCTAGGACGCGCTAGCATAGCTGCTGCACTAGAAAATATAGAGACGCATCGGCCTAGGATAGGAAGTGCTCGAGCACAGATGAGCTGGAGTATTTTATCCTCGGTCAGGGACGTGCTGGAGCAATGTGACGCGCTAGAGTAATGGGACGCACTGGGATATGCTCAAGCTGCTGGAGTATTGGCGCCTCAGTCAGGGACATGATCAAGATGTAGCGACATGCTGGAGCTGGATAGGACATACTCGAGCAATGGTAGGGACGCATTGGAGCTATATGGTCCGGTACTCGAAGACGCGTCAAGCTATGGCTAATCCAAGAAAGTTAGCGTTTTTGGCGCTATAATTTGTGTTAACACTTTTAGTGATAGGGTTGAGGTGCCAAGGTGGTGACGCGTTAGCTAAAGACTTATTAGGCTAAAATATGTTAGTTAAGACCATTTTTGGCAGGTACTAGGGTTCAACGCAAGAGGAGTTAGCGCTTTTAGCGTTGATGTGGCTAACTGGTGCCAATGCGGTGCTAAGCTAAATAGCTAGTGTTATCTTGGCGCTTATATGAGAAAATGCTAGGGTTAGACTAGCTGAGAGGTTCAATGCATCTTTTATGGCATTGTTTATTAGTTGTGGCGTATCCGAGAGGAGTGGCGCATAATTTGTGGCTTATATTTAAGCTAAGTGCTATAATATCATATTTGAGCTCAGGAGAGCAATTTGAGACGAGTTCGTTGTGAACAGAGCGTTAAGCTAAAGTGTTGTTTTTGGGGTTTAAGCATTAGCAGTTCCCGAATTTGGTAGATATTACCAGAACATCGATGCGCACTCGTGGAAAATTCAAGGAATTCAGCCGTGGAATTTATGCGACTTGAGACTATCCCGATAAGGAATAAATGTTGTGAGTATTGGGGAGGCTACGAGGCCAGTTTAGAATGTTTGTAGTCGTTTAGAGAAGACTCAAGTTGCTCTACACTAGTGGAAAACCCATCTAGGAGCTTCGAGACTTATCATGTAAAGATTATAGACTACATAATTAGTATAGAATATATGTATCCTTTTGTAGATACTGCATCCTCAATTCGCCTGTGGAATATAAGGAGGAATACAATATCTTATGTTTTGATCTGAAGTCAGAAGTACACGCACAAGTATGTGCGGGTACTTCGATGTTCCTTCAACTAGGCAGAAAGGAGGATTTTGCAATTCTGATCCTTGTCAAAAACTCACTATCTATATTAAGTTCCCTGCTTAGTGAGGAACAGTAATGTTGCATAGTAAGCACTAGATGGTGATAGTGTGCTTATAATGATTATATATGCATAATTTAAATAATATAAGAAAATATACTTAGTTTCTAGCTTCCAGGTACTGGGATAAGTGCACCCTCGTACTTGAGTATGCAACGTACTTGCCAGGAATGCCATCTTGCCGTGAGCAAAAGAGGGGATATGGTTGGCGCTTTCTCTCTTTCTTTCTGAAACAGGTTCACCTCATCTCAAATAGATGGTCAAGTTAGCTGGATCAATTCTTCATGTATGTGACCATCAAGAAATATTGTTACCTTTGTCACCTCCAGGCAATGTCTTTGCTGCAGAGTTAAGCCTTAGATTTAAACTTCCTAGTAAGTAAGTAGATGGTCCCGGTGATTGCTTAGATTTTGAGTATGCAACGATTAAATGCCAGTGATAGCGTCAGCAAAACGGCAGTAGATGAGAGACAGGATACCCATAGACGATGCTTTATTTATAGCTGGTAGCAGCAAAGTTGGAAATATTAGAAACCAGCAGAAGAAGTTGATGGTAGATCGGAACTGTAAGTGAGGTTGGCGGTGGACTCTGGTGTTCTTGTCGTAGAAAGGTTGATAAGGTATTCTTGGGAGATGCATTGTGACCTGACAGGATGATATGTCTGAGAAGATGAAATTCCATCGGCAGAAAAAGTCTCTATAAAGATGAGTCTTCTGAATCTCGTATGGAAACCCTAGTTTACATACCATTCACTTCCGGAGTTGTTGAAGTTTCATACGATGTCGGATTTCAACGTTTGACCCAAAATTTTGAAGCCAGGAGACCAAGTTATCGTATGCAAAAAGAATCACTCAATTCAGAGTTTTTTAGGTCAGATAAACATGCAAAAACATTTGTGTTTAGTAATCCCATGTGAATTTTCAGATTCTGTAGACCTTAGTGTAAGAGCCATATCTCTTAGCTCAGGTCTCTGATTAAGGTGCCCTTCTGGTATGTTATAGTAGAGACACAGACGGGCACTTCTCGTGAAGGATGTTTTGACCCTTGTCGATTTCTGAATTTTTAAATTGAATAGGTACTGACAGGAGCATCAAGGAATAAAGGAGTGGACCAAGCTGATGCCATGAGACTGGACCGGTACCATGAAGCATGACAAGCACCATGATATGGGACAGGTGCCAGGAAGAATGACAAGCACCATGAGACGGGACATGTACCATGAGACATGACAGGTACCAGGAGGACCAGGTGTGCGATCTTCTCCATGGTGAGCATATTACTGCATTTCTGACTGGAAACTTTCAAGATGTGATCATGTAAGAGGCGGAGGCTTCTGGGGTATTGATGTAGGGACGTTTTTTCGCTGGTACCATTGCTTATAGGGACTTCTAGTCGAAAAATATTAATTTATTAAGCTTTCAACAGTGAGGGAGTCGTCAGTACCCAAGTGTAGCTCACTTGGATCAGCTACCAGACACAAGTAAAAGTTGGGGCCATCTTTCGCGGTTATTGACGTGCTGGGACTGGAGCAAGTATCTGCATTGAAGTTGAATCCATCGTTGTCGTCCTGGCAGTTGAGATGCAACATGGTTTCTTTTGATGGAGACGCAATGACACATCTCTGGAACAAGTCTGAGAGATGATGGTTCTGGCTATGATTGTTGATGTGTCCTTGAGTGGCAGGTACTAGAGTGGGGCAAGTAACCCGTGGCTCCTTCTTTAGCTTTGATCCGTCTCAAGTAAGTTTCTTTTCGTTAACTCTGATGTGGACAATGTCCTCTCCGAAGATGAAAGTCATAAGATGACTACCTCTCGTGTACTTGTTGAGGATGGTGCTTCAAATAACGTTGATATGTGGAACAACAGTGTAACATAGAGTGTGCCAATTGAATACCCTACTGCGAGTATTGGCGTTGATTCTTATTTCAACAAGATCCTCCTTGGGACGTGTGTGTTATCTATCTTGGATAAAGATCCAAAGCCAGGGATAGGACTGAGAAGGGTTTAAAGTTCTAGAATGGTAGTTAGAGGAAGAATACCTCTGAACAGATCGAGCCAGTCTTTAAAGACTCTCTTTTTTATTGGGTTTATTAAATATTTTATGGTTTTTAGGATAATAGGTAGGCTTTGGCAAGTAGTTTGCAAAAGGTTTTATTTTCTAAGACAAAGATAATAAAATTTTGAAATGGATCGGCTTCCCGTTCACATCACCTAGTCATTGCGGGGTTGGTACCTGGATCGAGTCCCCAAGCTTCAGTGGGACATGGGATAACTGGTTGTAAATAAGGATGTTAAATAGAACTTACTTGGTAGAGTTCCGAAGTTTTGATCGAATCCCTAAGCTTTGATGATAAATGAAGAACCTTCCTTATTGTTGTGAATCCATAGACACCTTAGAACCATGTTGTAGTATGGATCTTCTTTAATGATATAAAATTTTGCATCTTTAAGGTGAGTAGTGGTGGGGAGTCACCGGTCTTGCTCTTCATTGTTCTTGCCGACCATATCTTCCGAATGAAGCTTGACTTAAAAGGGAGTATTTTCAACAAGGGATAAGAATTTACCGGATACCACACGATTGAGAACAGTGAAAGTATCCTTGCGATATGAGCTTTAAGGGATTTGTCGTCATCCGGGAGCTTTACGGGAGCATGAAGTAGGTAGCGCCTTCCTGAAGGGACTGGTGCCAGAGTGAAAAGGGACTGAGTAAATGGACCAGAATGAAATGGACCAGAATAAAAGCTGACTGATACCTGAGTGAAGGGACCAGAATGAAATGAACTGGTGATTGGTGCATAAAATACATTATTTGATTATCAATTTCTTATGCTTCTTTTAGTTATTTCTCTTGTATTTTGGCATTTTACGTTTGTTTTGAGTTTAATAGGTACTTTGGAGTCATGTGAAATAAAAGAAGAGAAATAGAGGCTTATGGCATTGTTTGGAGTCATTGGGTGTTAATGGGCGCAAATCTAAAAGCACACAAGTCTCAATTGTTTGCTAAACAGAAATTACTAGGGGAAAACCATTTGTTCTAACAAGATGCGCTAGAGAGAGTCTTATTCAAGGACCCATATCCAACCAGTGGATGTTGCCTAAATTTATCCTTAGTTTTATACCTAAAACTAGGTCGAGTTCAATCAGTTTTTCCCCTTCTTGTTTAGGTCAGACGCAAGACCAATTCATACTGCTACAGAGAAAAAGCAACAAAGAAGATAGAAAAAGGAAGGATAAAGATTGAGTTGGTATGGAAATATTGAAGAGAAGAGTGGGTTGCTCGAGCTGATGATTTCAGAGGCATTCGAAGCAGCAGCGAGATAGAGAAGATGGAATTGAAGTTTGCAGCAGACTATTGAGACTAAGACAAAGATGGGCCAATTTGAGTTGAACAGAGTTTTTGTGAGCTTAGGAGTAATGGGTTTTGATTATTTGTGAAGTCGTGATGGAATGAGCTTGAATTGAGAATCTAAGAAGAAGAGAAAAGACAGAAAAGAGAAGATGGAAGACTTCCATTGAGTTTTGTTGTCGTGATCTGAATTTGCTGCCATGAATATTAGTCTCGTATCTAGAATGGAAACAAGAATTCAGTGAAGAACATGGGGTTTAGTCTGTGTTGATGGGTTAGCTGTGAGTGAGAATGAGGTTCTGAGTTTGAATTGAGACAGCAAAAAGAACAAGGAGATGATTTTGTTACTGAGTCTGTTGATGGGTTTCAAGAGAAATTAAAGCCGAGAAAGAAATGGGTTTTGTCCGAGAATGGGTTTGCCCGGAATTCAGATTTAGGTTTGTTAGTCGCTTTTGAGTATTGATAGAAGCACTGTTGGTGTAGGAACACAGCAGTGTGCGTTTGAGCACAAAACATACATGAACAATCGTTGCTGCAGTAATTGTTTAGCCGAGAGAACAAGCAAGATTCAGATCGAGATGAATAGGAACGCTTATTTGATGCTGCTGTGAAATGGGTGACTGAATTAAATGTAGACAGCGAGAAAAAGAAGTAAAGAGAAAGAATATGGTACATGGAGGCGCTGTTGGGTGTGGTTTGAGTTTCTGTTGGGTTGAACTGAATTTGTGTTGGAGAGAATGGTGTTTAGCGGTGACTTCTAATTGAATGGAATGGGGTTTATGTATGGTCTGTGAATGATGAACATTTGCAGGGAAGGAGATGAGATAATGTCGGAATATCAAACAAATTATGCCGGAATTTCCACCTGAAATTGCACTTACACTGCTTGATGAAATGACTCAAAGAGTAGCCGTATTGAAATTTGCTTGACAGGCTTAATCGGCCTGGTGAATCTGTTTTGGGCTTTTTGAGCTGTGGGCTTCTCTACGAATCTGCCTTGAGTCTAGGAGTGTGTGGGAGTGGCCAATTTTTAGGAACAAAAGAGTTAGTGTTTGATTAGAAAAAAGTTCTATTCTGAAAAAGATTCTGTAAGCGATAAAGTTATATAAGAGCAACTTTAAAGAGGTATGGATATCTAGGTTTTTACCTAGTTCTCTTCTCACCTCTTCTACTTCTTTTTGTAGGTTTGCGCGAGGAAGATTTCTTGACGACTAGGGTTTGCAATTTATTTCTTCTATTCAATTTTGTAAACTGCAATTAATATGAGTAGTTAATTTTCTTTTATTGGTTAGGGATTAGTTAAATTTTACAATACATGATTCTATGAATAGTAAATTAGTTTTGTCTCAATATTATCGTTCATGTTTCACTACAAATATCTCATGATTGATTGTTTGTTTATTTAAGTTGTAAATTGATTGAACTTATATTCATATCTAAAGCTAATTTAGGGTTTATTATACGCAAAAGTGATATTCCTTAAATACAAGTAGCATAGTGTGGTTATTGCTTGTGGTGATACATCTTAGTACTCACATGTGAATCATGACCTTTGTTAAATTGAATTAGTGCACTTTCCACGTTCAACTGCATTGATTAGCCTAATTTCATGAATCTTAATGCTCCTCGGGAATTAAACTTGATTAGTGCTTTTTACATGTTTGGTTGTTCTCTTGGTAGAATTCATATTCGCATCTTTTAATGTGTTTGTTGATGAGTTAAGGAAATTTACGGGATATTCTTACGATCAAGGTATTCTAGGGCTTTGATAAAACGAGATTAAATATCAATTCTAATTATTAGTACAAGAACATGTTTTGTGAATGAAAACGAAACATTGACCAATATTCTCAACTATTTGATTCTTTTCTACAAATTTCTTAGCTTTCTTAGTTAGTTTAATTAATTTTATTGAATTTGAAAAATTCCCCCTTACATAAGATTTCAGAACCAAATACCAACCCGGACCTTCATGTGGGAACGATTCTTTCTTACTCTTGCTTCATAATAAATCATAAGTAGTGAGAAAGTAATAAATAATTTTAGAGTGGTACGACACACATCAACTGGTACCTGAGTGAAGGGACCAGAATGAAATGTGACTAGTACCTGAGTGAAGGGACAAAAAAAAAAATGGACTGGTACCTGAGTGAAGGGACCAGAATGAAATGTTATTGGTACATGAGTGAAGGGACCAGAATGAAATGAACTAGTACCTGAGTGAAGGGACCAGAATGAAATGTGACTGGTACTTGAGTAAACGGATGATACGTGTGTAATTTATACATATTTATCGTCTAATTTATATTTGCTAGTACTTTTAATTGTACTAATTTACTATTTTATTGCTTTTATAGTTATATGTTTAAAACCCGACGTTACAATTAAATTGGCTAAATGGACTAAATCGACAACAAGTCAATGATTTACAGAGTCTGGTTGGAAAATGGACCAGTGAGAAGAGGTGAGATGAGGACGCCGCAAAATATTGATCTTGAGTTGGCTAGACTTTTCTTTTGTTGAGCAAGTGTAGTCAGGCTAGAGAATGGTGTTAGTGTGGGTGAACGTGTCAGAGGTGGTTTCCAGTTTTTGGGCGAAAAAAAAGAACAAGGGAAAAAGAAGTGGGGTCCGGTGGTGTGTGTGGCTCGGTTAGAAGACAAGAGATGAGAAGGTGTTGGTGGTCAGTGGGACATTGATTGGTGGTGCCACATGGCAAAAGAAGTAAAGAAGAGTGGTATTGTACGGTGAAAGATAGAAAGAAAGGACGGAGATAGCACATGGGGCATGTCGAGGTGTAGCTAGGTATAAAAAGAAAGAGAATAAAACAAAGAAAGGGGATTTTGATTTTCTTTTAGGTTTTCTGTTATTTCTTGGGGGACGGAGAGAGAAGGAGAGTGGAAAGAGGGTTGGAAGAGAGAGAGAACATAGAAGGGTGGTATTGTGCGGCTGATTAGTTTAGGTAGGCATAGAGAAGGTTATATAGGAAGGGAGAACTAGAGAGAGGTAAAGAAAAGGAGGGGGACATGTTCTGATTAGTTCTTTCTGAAGAGAGAGGAGACCTAGGGCTAGGGAGGATTGATTGGGTACGGAAAGCTAGGTAAGGCCAAGAAAGAGAGAAGTAGAGGTAGGGTACTGTCAGACGTGAGAGGAGAGTACGGATGCTTTTGGGGGGATCGATTGGAGAAAGGGTTGTGTGAGAGAAAATGTTGGTTGATTGAAGAAAGAGAGGGAGATTGAGAGGTGAGGTGGACGGCTGAGTCTGAAGGGAGAGAGGGAATTGAGGAGACAGGTGTGGAGACAGAGAAAAGAAGTCTGCGTAGGTGGTAGAGATTGAGACAGAGAGGACATCACGTGAAGAAGGAAAGAAAGAGTTTGTGGATGGAGGTGAAAGTTAGACGGAAAGAAGAAAGCGGACAGAGATTCCGTTCAGTTTTCTGGGTTGGTGTTGACGGCCGGAAATAGTGATACTTTTCTATCTCTACTTTTCTTAATTATTTTTATGGGTTTTTAGAAACCCAACCCCATGTCTTGTTAATTGATTTGTAGCTAGGGTTTTATGTTTGAAACCACTTTGAGTAACAGTCCACTTTGAATTGAATTATTTGGTACATACTATTATGATTTGAATAGATTAGTTCCATGATTTTGATTCATTGATTTAATGATAACATTAGTTGTTGCTTCACCGGTTCTGTACAATACAGTAACCTTAATGCATAATTAATAGGATAACAAATATATTTTTCTACTTATTTGATATTTCATGCTTGGGTTAAATGCTTAGATGGGGTATGCTTAGAATAGTCAGGTATTATTCGTGAACCTATAATTAGTTTTGTATAATTTTCTCGCTAAAGCAATTTGCTGGTATATGATGAGACTTAGAGCTTTTGATGCGCCGTGCTTAGGGCGTCCCAGTGACATTTGCGACTCTAATACATATAATAGGTGATGTCGATAGAACGGACAATAAATATATATTCAGGAATTATGTTTCATTTCAGTAATTGAATAGAAATAGTGGTGGATACTAAAAACCCTGGTTACAGACTCTCTTTGCTTAGTTGTTTTATTAGTTTAGTTTGTTTTATTATTCATTCATAATTCTAAAAATCCAAAAATGTTGTTTCTGATTAGTTTATTAAGAATATTGATTGCAATATTGTCCCCGCTCTCTGTGAGTTCGACCCGTACTTGTTGTTGTCTGCACTATAGACACTGTGCGATTGCGGTTTATTTATATAGGGTTTCCAAATCCTATCAAGGAACTCGTACCAGAAAGAAAGGGATTCCACGAGAAAAGGAAAATTCGAGATTGTGATAACTGGCCTTAGCTTTTGTTATTGTTGTAGAGTTTTGTCTATGACCTGAAGAAGAGCTTGTCTTTTGACTGGTGTTGAGGCTGGGGATGGAGATGATGGTGAGCGTTCGATTTGTGAAGCTTGCTGAGATGAAGCCTCCCTCTTGACCCCTTCGTTCTGACAGGACCTCATGGATGATTGGATGTTGTAGTGCTTACTGACCACGCGACTGCTCCAACAGATATCTCTATGATTTTCGGACCATGAATCGGCATATGTAGTCACCAGGATATTCATCATTCATCTGGAACAATCTTTTCAGATATGAACATTTTTATCCCCCATTATAGAGGGAGAATAGCGAGAGAAAGATATCCCCTTGGTAAAATGATCTTTTGGATAGTGAAAGAGTAAAAGGTTGGTGCTGATGAAGTAAGACTGGTCCCTCTTTGCCTTGAAATGGTAAAAGTCTTTCCAGGTCTTCATGGGCGACGAGTTTGGATCGTTGGCTCCTTGATTGTCCTATTTGAATGCAGATCTCGTCATCATCTTGAATATTAATTCTGGTACTATTGACGTTGGTAGACTTGGTATCGTTGCTTGCTGCAACTGGTGACGGATCTATTCTGGAAGAATTGTTCCATTAGAGTCTTGAGGAAAGTGAGTACCTCTCTTGAGTGATAGCCATGTCTTTCTGTGTTTTGGAAGGAACTTTTTGTCTTTGTATCAGATCGACCATGTTGAGTGTCGTTTGCGCATTCCATGATTTCGTAGGAGTCTCTCCAGATCTTCACAGGTGATGAAATTGGATTGTTGGTACGTCTGTGGTGGACAATCAAGAATGATATGAACTCTTTTGTCTTTTCGAGTCCTGGACGTTTCAACATCAGCAGTCGCTGCAAAGTTGGTTATGGTTTGCTCCGTTAGGCGATGACGTTGTTCTGCAGAGAGTTTCTCCATCAGGATCTTGAGACAAACGAGTACTTCCTTATGAGTAGTATCCATGTCCACCTGAATTATGGCATGGATTTCTTGTTTCTTCATCAGGTCGGCTATGTTGACCGGAGTTTGAATATCCTTAGTGTCTTCAGCGGTTTTGTCACCGAGAGGAGATGTTGTAGTAGAATTGG
Organism: Papaver californicum; assembly: GCA_023531435.1. Lineage (NCBI taxonomy): Eukaryota > Viridiplantae > Streptophyta > Magnoliopsida > Ranunculales > Papaveraceae > Papaver > Papaver californicum. The sequence continues at coordinate 3,300,151 of JAJJMC010014777.1, read as the reverse complement.
TACGAGGAGGTTCAGTAGCAATAAGGTTTTTTTCAGAATCACCACCACCACCACTACTAAAACCAACAATAGGAGTTATAACCGCTCCAGACCTAAGATCCACCATTTTTGAAATAACTGAAAATTGGCTTCTATAGTCGAGAGGTTGATCTCCCGCTATGGTCGCCAATTGTTTTAGGGTGAAAACAAATGTACTAGAAAATGATACTTTTAAGTAGGTTCGAGAGATCAAGCTCGAACAGGACAAGCCTAAACCAAGAAATGGTCGTTCACGTCATGCTTCAATTCCAAAGATGGACAAGATTAGGGTAGGTCTTAGGGGAGGGAAGCAAAAAAGGTTGAGAAATATCAGTGTGATAGTGTGTGAAGAAGAAAATGGATTCTCTGAGAGAAATCGCTAATTCTGTATGTTTTTGTTTCTCCAGACTGACAGTCTCTTCTGTCTTATTCTGAATAGATGAGTATCATTTATTTATAGTTTAAAGAGGACACATTTATTCCTCGTAAGTCGTAAAATTTAGGGAGAGATGGAGAAGTGATGATCGTGGAGATTGTAGTGGAGTAGTGCCCGGAAAGTAGGAAAGACCTGTTTGACCATTATTCCCCATCCTCTCAACTGCTTTATTACTGCCCACTTCTTGTTACCTTTTTGTTCGTGGAGGTGGTGTCACCACCCACGATGTCTTAGACCGCCAGAACAATACCCCAATGAGAATCCACCCATATTGTATTTGATATATCATGGAAATAGCGGAGTCATAAGCCACTATGGTTTTGATTAAGTCAAGTCAATTCAAATGACTTGCTAAGTCAGTGAGACAAGTTTTGTGACTCACTGGATTGATAATCAGACTGATTAGTGTCGAGTATGGGAAGTTCAGTGACCATGTACTTACTCAGAAATAACATGGCGTATTTAGTGACTAAGTATTAGCTCAGAAGCGACTTATTGTAAGTCTGAGAGGCATCTGCGGCCAAATGTTGTAAAGGCATCCTTAGTCAAGGAGACCGATTAGAATTCTTACAAGACTTGATATTGGACTCATATTGAGAAGAAAGGAATATTTCTGAGTAGAATATCTAGTAAATCTAACATTAGCTACTTAGCGCAAATAAGAATATGCTAACTCTTTTAATGTACAAGGCTAATGTGCTAACGTTGCAGGAGTAAGACAAATATGCATAACTTCTAGTAAATATTAATTGTATTAAGGCTAGAAAGCTAGTACCAAGGAGGTTCGAAGTTAGCATTTCAATTGGATAGAATTGTTAGCATTAAAGTCAATGCGCTTGTGGCTAAGTCACTGAGTATGAATGCATTAGGCCAGGAGACATGCCAGAGCTAGGACCCCTTGGTTAAGCAATAGAGGACATTAGGAACGTATTGTCCACTATGGGCATGCTGGAAAAGCTTGGGTGCACTGGAGCATGGCTTGGCAGGGATGAACCAAGTTGTAACACTCGCAATTTTTACAAGACGCTTTCTCAGGGACACGTCATGACATGGGATGAAGCTTCATCCTAAGTTTATAAAGCTTACTTAGGAAAGCATCAGGGTATGGATGCATTGTCCTTGAATTATAGTGCTAAGATACTATTATGCATGATGCATATTCGAGAATGCATCACAATTCAAAAATGACCCTTACCCGGGAAAGGCACAAATGGCCTTGACGCGTACCCGAGAGCGCATCATAGTCTTGAGGAACTATTGTGCCGTGATGCATACCCGAGTATGCATCACTAAAAAGTGAAGTCAATGAATGCCCCTAACCTTCCTTATCTTTACTTTTAGAAATGGTAATAAAACATATATAGGGAGGAGGTGTTGGTTGGAAATTAATGTTGCATACCCGAGAATGCATTATAGTGTTAAGGCACTATTATGCCGTGATGCATGATTTAGAATGCATCACTGACCCAATGTTGCATACCCGAGAATGCATTATAGTTCTAAGGCATTATTATGCTGTGATGCATGATTTAGAATGCATCATTGACCCAATGTTGCATACCGAAAATGCATTATAGTGCTAAGGCACTATTATGCTGTGATGCATGATTGAGAATGCATCACTGACCCAATGTTGTATACCCGAGAATGCATTATGGTGCTAAGGCACTATTATATCGTGATGCGTGATTGAGAATACATCGCTGACCCAATATTGCATACACGAGAATGCATTATCATGCTAAGGCACTATTATGTTGTGATGCATGATTGAGAATCCATCACTGACCCAATGTTGCATACCCGAGAATGTATTATAGTGCTAAGGCACTATATGCCATGATGCATGATTGAGAATGGATCACTGACCCAATGTTGCATACCCGAGAACGCATTATAGTACTAAGGCACTATTATGCCGTGATGCATGATTGAGAATGCATCACTAAACCTATGTGTATTCGAGAGTGCATCATAGTGCTAAGGCACTATTATGCCGTGATGCATACCGTAGAACGCATCACTAGAAAGTGCAGTAGATGAATGTCATTTATCCTCCATATATCCACTTATAGAAATGTGAATAAAATATATATAGGGAGGATTCGTTGGTTGGAATCGATGGAGCATACCCGAGGATGCTTACCAAGCAAGCACCCTAATTGTTGTGAAGTTATTTGAGGACGCGTACACGAGGAAGCTTCACTAATCCGTGATGTGTACCCGAGTATGCTCTACTAAAAAGTGCAGTTGATGGATGTCTCTTACCCTTCTATTCCAAATATATGGAAATGCGACTAAGACATATATATAGGGAGGGAGCTTCGGTTGAATGTGCATGAGCAGTAATGCACATATATGTGATGTGGCCTATACGTTGGTGCATACTTGATGCTTAAGCATCAATATGCTTGTATCTTACCCTAAAAAGCTGCAAAAGCATCATTCATCCATGTTGCGTACACGAGAATGCATTATGCATGCAAAGTAGCGATAGTTATGCACAAGATAGTGCATACCTTGTGAAATTCCCTTAGCCTATACGGAATAGGCTTAGCTTGGCCTTTGGACTTGCAACGAAGTTGGGATCGATGTTGGTTTTTCCTTAATAGGCTTATGTTGCTTGTTCCTTACGAATTGACTCTACAGGATGAACTACGGTCATGTTTGATCCCTTCAAGGTACGGGTTAGGTACATAGGCAGCCGCAATGGAATGCATTAAGGTGCATTACCTTGTCGCTCATATCATATAATTTAGAGGTGATTGCGACATTATGGTAACTCAAATTATCTGGCTCGTCAATGCCAAGTCAAGAGATGATTGTTGTCATCCTTGATGAGGTAGTTACAATTCCATTCGATGGATTTTTCATAATTCCTATCAACTTTTATGGCATGAAATGGCATGTGCTTGGATGTTGCACCCTTGGCAAGAACAAAATCATTGCAGGCTCTAGCGCATGGTCGAAGCAGAGTTAAGAAATTGAAAATTATGCTTAAAATGACCTAGGTGCTAGTCCAAGGAATGACTTAAGCCTGGACAATGCTTGTAAGCAAGTGATGCATGCCAAAGGAAACACCATTGGATTTTATAGCCTTGCACCCTTTGCATAACAAGGGGTGAGTTGGAGCAGGGTGGGAACTACGTTTCGAGTATCATGTTTGCGAAGCATGCTTGGGAAGGCAAATCTACCTGCATTTTTCAGCGAGAAGTTAGGCTTTAAGGTCCGGTTACAGTCTTTAAATCCACGCATCGGGAAGTTTTAGGACCCGCTAGCATAGCTGCTGCACTAGAAAAGTTAGAGACGCATGGGCCAGGGCTTGGACGTTCTCAAGAAGGGACGCACTGGAGTATTGGCTCCTCGGTCAGGGACGTATCGAGCAATGGGACGCGCTAGGATGTGCTCGAGCTAGACGCGCTGGAGTATTGACACCTCAGTCAGGGACGTGCTCGAGCTGTAGGGACGTGCTGGAGCTGGCTAGGACGTGCTCGGGAAATGGTAGGGACGCATTGGATCTAGATGGTCTGGTACTCGAAGACGCGTCAAGTTATAACTAATCCAAGAGAGTTAGACCTTTTGTCGTTATAATTAGGGTAAGCACTTTTAGCGCTAGGGTTGAGGTGCCAAGGTAGTGACGCGTTGGCTAAGGCTTTATAGACCATTTTATATTAGTTGGCACTTCTCAGGTACTAGGGTTTAACGCAAGAGGAGTTAGCGCTTTTAACTCTAATGTGGCTAACTGGTGCCAGTGCGGTGCTAAGCTAAATAGCTAGTGCTATCTCGGCGCTTATATGAGAAAAGGATAGGGTTAGCCTATCTAAGAGGTTCAATGCGTCTTTTATGGCATTGCTTCTTAGTTATGGCGCATCCGAGAGGATTGGACATAATTTGTGGCTTATATTTAAGCATAATGCTATAATAGCATATTTGAGCTCAGGAGAGCAATTTGAGACGAGTTCGTTGTGAACGGAGCGTTAAGATAAAGTGTTGTTTTTGGGGTTTAAGCATTAGCTATTTCCGAATTTGGTAGATATTACCAGAACATCGATGCACACTCGAGGCAAGTTCAAGGAATTCAACCGTGGAATTTATGCGACTTGAGACTAGTCCGATATGGCATAAATGTTGTGAGTATTGGGGAGGCTACAAGGCCAGTTTAGAATATTTGTAGTCGTTTAGTGAAGACTCAAGTTTCTCTACACTAGTGGGCAACCCATCTAGGAGCTTTGAGACTTATCATGTAGATATTATAGACTACATGATCAGTACAGAATACATGTAGCCTTTTGTAGAGACTGCATCCTCAATTCGCCTGTGGAATATAAGGAGGAATACAATATTTTCATCAGTTTCTGCCTCAACCATAATCTCGGTACCAACGTTATCATCATATTCCTTGGAAAGCTCAATTGGGTCTTCCACGATATTAATCAATTTATCCCCATTCTCAAATATTTTAACATCTTCGATATCAGAATCTTCATCGACCTAATATTCTCCATTAGCAAAAAGTCGTTTGAATTCCATATGTTTATACGTTTTCTACCATTACTTACAATAGGATTACTAAACCACGACTCATGTCGTTGAATGGGTGAATGGGTGATGATCATAAATACGATCAAGAGTCGGGTAAGTTATGTTGTTGTAGAATTCGGTTGGTATAACGTTCTTTCTATTAAGTGTTGGATCAAGCTGGTCTAATCTATGTTCCATGTCCTTTAATTGATCTAAAACCTACATACAACTCGATTGGATCCAATTAGGTGTATAACTGTCCCACCTTCTTTGTGGTTTTTGACCTACATACTCACCATAAGGTTGTTGGTATATTTGAAAATCACCAAAATATTACGTAGGGTACTGATCAAAACCAAAGGATTGATTCTGATTGTATCCTATGGTTGGTTGGAAGCTATCGAAAGATTGAGAATTATAACTAAACTGATTACCACCATAATATGCCTGATCTTGTGCACCATACATGTTATTTCCGAAAGGAAACATGATAACACACAAAAAGTAGGGGGAAATCTAACTAAAAATATAAATGAAAAATAAAAGTGATTGTATACAACTTGTTTTCATAATCTACCTTCCGCTTTTAACAGATGACGAATTCCACCAACAAGTGGTTTCCACCACGAAAACCTAAAAACCTGAAGAAAAAAAACACTAAAAGAAAAACATAAAATAGAACAAAAAAGAAATCTCAAACAAAAACAATTTCCACTTGTCCCCGGCAGCGACGTAAAAATTTGATGGGTTGTCAGCCAACCAAAATATATCCTATAATTTATACAATAACGAGTAGAATAACAAGTAGGGATTCGTTCCCACAGAAAGTAGGAAATTGTTGTTTGTTTTCGACTTCTTAGGTAATCAGGGGGGTTGTTGAGTTCTTAACTAAAATAAACTAAACTAAACTAAAAAAAAAAAAGTGAATAAAGGTTGTGAACAAAGATAGAAAATATTGGTTAGAGGTTTCATCTTCCATCACCAAACATGTTATTCAATCGGTTAGAATAAACATCCACTCTCTCTTCATACCAATAACCCTAAAGTATCCCCAATCGGTGTAGTACTTCGTTACGCCTCCATATGTCAACATATACTGCAGTCGCTAATATATGGATTCTTTTCCACCAAATAACCTAGTGGTAATCGCTAAGAGGTTCAACTTGAGGAAAGTATTAATATCTGTGAGACGAGTTATTCATAGGAAATATACCGCATAATCGTGACATATTCAACCTAGGCCAAGCTTTACTTGTGATTTCCTTCAGAATTCGCACCACTAGTGATCACAAATTACTACTAGTTATTAGGGTTCTTGATAAAATTACCTGAGATTCCTAATTAGGTATGGGTTATTAAGGATAACTAATTCGTGATTTTAAGCATACCAAAAAACCAATCATATTACATGAACACAATCACATAATTATTATATGTAGTAAAATATTAACGATAAAAAAGAGATAATGAAAATTAAAACCAACCAGCCAGATTGATTCCCATGTTTAGAACTTCCGATTACATCTCCAACCAATATAAGAAGTAGCTACTCATGGGTTTACTAAAACCTATGGAAAATATATAAGAAAATAATAAAGGAGAAGAATAAGAAGAGAAAATATCCTAGTTCCCCCATTTTAAGGGGTAAACCAAAATTTGCTCTCTTTTTTGTGGAGAAGTTGTGTAGAAAATTGTATCTAGGCTCCCTTTTATATAGGCTTTGGTAACCTCCTCTTGATGTTTATCCAACTAGGAAACCTAATCTCATTAAACTCTTCCACCTCCTTTTGATCCTTATCCAACTAGGAGACTTAACCTCCTCAAAAACCAACAAAAACCCTAATTTTTACGTCAAAGGCGAGCCCAAAACGCTTCCCTTATTTTTCTTCCCGTGCAGGCCCAATAAGGCACAACATATTCCAAATCCAAGTTGGTTTTACGGTTTTGTTCATAACTTCTTCATACGAACTCGGAATGACCATATTATTTTTGTGTTGGCTTCGTCTTTCAATTCACTATAAGAAGATCATAGGAAATCATGGATTTGAAGGAGTTTCACTTTTTCTTTAATTATATTTATTTTTAGCAATTCACTTCCTTAGCACTTTTAAAACCATTTCCACTTCTTTTTGGATGAATCGTCCTAACATGAGAAACAAAATAGAAAACAAGAGTAATACAAGGTAGAATGCAGGAAATATAACTAAAACACATATAGAAAGGACACTAAAACCATGTAAATTATGCACCTATTAAATTCCCCCACACATGCATTTTGCTAGTCCTCGAGCAAAACTACAAATCCAAACTAACCTAAACTACGACAACTCCTTTACGTTGAGGATACGGTTACACTCAGCATGTGTAACAAGCCTTTAAACCCCTAGGTGTCTGATGCGTCGGAAAACCGACTTTGTTTTACCGCAAGCGCACAGTGTCGAAAGAAGTAGACAAGAGCAAATACGGTTCGTTCCCACGAAGATTTTGGATTAAAATATTTTTTAAAGTTTTTTTTATAAAGAATTAAATTAACTAGTGAATTAAAACTATTTAATAAAGTTGGAAAACAATAAGAGGAAAACGTTAAGATTCCGGGAATCCGTTGTAGATTAGGGTTTGATTGCGTTCGTCACAAAGGGTCTCGATTTTATTCATGTACAGTAGCAAATCTAGCTACTAATACACGGAAGATTTTTAGTTTAAGAATCGAAGCAAAAATTTTCCAAAAGAAATTGTTTGTTCTCAACCTAAGGTCGAATTTCGAAGTACTAAGTATACGTGGCATAAAGAGTCAAAGATTATTCATAAAACGATTTCATACGAGGTTTCAACGAGTCCTTCTACTAACCACACAATAGATTATACGTGGCATAGAACATGAAAAATCATCGAGAAGGTAAAACGTTGAGAGAGAGACAAAACATTAATATTTAGTTCATACAGTTGAAAACCCTAGTTTTAAAACACAAAGAAAACCATCTCTACAAGTTCATCCTTTCGCCCTAACAAGAGAATTAGCGCAACATGGCTTTCTTAAAAACCATAAAAATTAATTAAGAAAATAATACAAACTAACCCTTTCCTTCGCACGACTTCTTCAATTTCCCAGCGTCTGTCCGTTCTTCAAAGTGTCTGTACGTCCAGCCTTCAGCGTTCAAGTCAGTCTCTGTGTAGGTATGTGAGGGGATATATAGCCAACAAAAACCTTTTCCGTGTACAACTCAACTTACTTGTCATACAAGGATGAGTTCTTTTCCTAACTTCTCACGCACGAATTCTATCCAAAGTCAGACCCACTTTCCTTAACTTGAGCCGCACACTTCTCATTCTTCTCAACTCTGCCTTATTAACCAACATATCCCAACAGCAAAGTCCATAATTCCCTGTTAACTTCGAACTCGTCATTCAAACTATGCTCGAGCCATCAACTGCTCAGCAACATCCATCAATTGCACACTCATCCATCGTCACAGGCTCATTACTATCAACGTATCTTCTCTTCTATCAATCACCAGTACGTAACTGCCAGACTCGAGTTCCCTGCCTAGTTCTTATCACTGCCATATTCTCAGCGAATCCGTATCTCCATCTTATCGAGTTCTCCTCTCAATCTCACTCTCATATGCTTTACCATGATTCACCGAGACATTATAGTTGCCAGCATCATCGAACCATCAATGCTGCTACTCGAGCTTCAACCACTATCATAGACCATCAGCACATCCATCACAGACTCCTTCTCCATCAATTGTCGCCAACTGCACAGTGTCTCTGCTGCCATGCTTCACTGAATTCTCATCATCTCCATCCTTTAACGGAAGCAAGAAGCAACAACTTTCATCCCCATCATAGGCCAGGCTCACCATCATCAATCTTCCTCTCTTGAATCACCATCAACAGACCCCATCACTGCCATTAATGCTCCGTCACCAACATCAGTTCATCCTTCTTTTTACTATTATTACCCATCACAGATTCAACCACACTCCCTTTTAACACATCATACCATGGCTATCAGCACCACATAGAATCACGGGAGATAATCCTTAATTCTCTGTTCCACGAGTTGAGGATGAAGAAGGTGGCCCTTATCAACGAAATTGATGTTGTTAACACTTATTCAAAAAGGTGTCAGCCCTTATCAAGTTCACTGGTGCCTTTAGCAATCTTCTATTAAAGCGTCTCATTGTCAGTTTCAAGAAACCGACAAGCTTAAATCCTCTTTTCGTCCATAACTTTCTCATACGAAGTTGGAATGACCTCGTTCTTTCGCCGTCGGCTTCGTAATGCAATTTTCTCTTGTAAAGCTCCATTTCAATTGTTTCAGAGATGTAACCTAATAAAACAGATAAACTACAAAAGTAATACTAACACACGGTAATTCACACAAAATCTAGCAAATAAGTATAAGGAAATGATACTTAAAATATATAAATGATGCACTTATCAGTGTCCCTAGTGGACGAGTTATAGTATCGTGAGGGTTTACAAGAGTGTTTTAGGGTGAAAACAAATATACTGCAAAATGGTACTTTTAAGTAGGTTCAAGAGATCAAGCTCGAACAGGACGATCCAAAACCAGGAAATGGCAGTTCATGTCCTGCTTCGATTACAAAGATGGACAGGATTAGGGTAGGTCTTAGGGGAGGGAAGCAAAAAAGGTTGAGAAAATATCATTGTGATGGTGTGTGAATAAGAAATTGGATTCTCCGAGAGGAATCACTAATTATATATGTTTTTGTTTCTCTAGATTGACTGTCTCGTCTGTCTTATTCTGAATAGATGAGAATCATCTATTTATAATTTAAAGAGGTCACATTGATTTCTCTTTAGTCGTAAAAGTTAGAGAGATATGAAGAAGTGATGATCGTGGAGATTGTAGTGGAGTAGTGCCCGGAAAGTAGGAAAGACATGTCTGACCACTACTCCTCATCCTCTCAACTGCTCTGTAACCGCCCACTTCTTGTTACCATTTTGTTCATGGAAGTGGTGTCACCACCGACGATGTCGTAGACTGCCATACCAATACCCCAATAAGAATCCCTCCATATTGTATTTGATATCTCGTGGAAATGGTGGAGTCATAAGCCCCTATGGTTTTGATTAAGTCAAGTCAAGTCAAATGACTTGCTAAGTCAGTAAGACAAGTTGTGGACTCACTAGATTGATAATCATACTGATTAGTTTCGATTTTGAGAAGTTCAGTGACCATGTAATTACTCATAAATAACAAGGCATATTTAGTGACTAAGTATTAGCTCAGAAGCGACTTATTATAAGTCTGAGAGGCATCTGAGGCCAAATGTTGTAGAGGGATCCTTAGGCGAGACCAATATACATAACTTCTAGTAAATATTAATTATACTAAGGCTGGAAGCTAGTACCAAGGAGGTTCGAAGTTAGCACTTCAATTGGATAGAATAATTAGCATTAAAGTCAATGCGCTTGTGGATAAGTCGCTGAGTATAAATGCATTAGGCAAGGAGACGTGCCAGAGCTAGGACCCCTTGGTTAAGACATGGAATACATTAGGAACGTGGCCACTATAGGCACGGTGGAAAATCTTGGGTGCACTGGAGCATGGCTTGGCATGGATAAACCAAGTACTTAGGGTTTGTGGCGCATCAGGTAAGGGATAGGACGCGCTAGCATAGCTGCCGCACTAAAAAAGCTAGAGACCCATCGGCCTAGGATAGGACGTGCTCGAGCAGGGACACGCTGGAGTATTGGCACCTTGGTCAGGGACGTGCTCGAGCAATGGGAAGCGCTGGGATGTGCTCGAGATGGACGCGCTGGAGTATTTGCGCCTCAGTCAGGGACGTGCTCGAGATGTAACAACGTGCTGGAATCTTCTAGGAAGTGCTCGAGCAACGGTAGGGACGCATTAGAACTAGATGGTCTGGTAAACGAAGACGCGTCAATTTATAGCTAATCCAAGAGAGTTAGCGATTTTGGCGATATAATTAGGGTTAGCACTTTTAGTGCTAGGGTTGAGGTGCAAAGGTGGTGACGCGTTGGCTAGGGCCTTATTATGCTAAAATATGTTATTTAAGACTATTTTTTAATAGTTGGCACTTCTCAGGTACTAGGGTTTAACGCTAGAGGAGTTAGCTCTTTTAGCGCTAATAAGACTAACTGGTGCCAATGTGGTGCTAAGCTAAATAGCTAGCGCTATCTTGACGCTTATATGAGAAAAGGCTAGGGTTATCCTAGCTGAGAGGTTCAATGCGTCTTTTATGGCATTGTTTCTTAGTTATGGCGCATCCGAGAGGAGTGGCGCATAATTTGTGGCTTATATTTAAGCAAAGTGTTATAATAGCATATTTGAGCTCATGAGAGCAATTTGAGACGAGTTCGTTGTGAACGGAGCATTAAGATAATGTGTTGTTTTTGGGTTTTAAGCATTAGCTATTCCCGAATTTGGTACCATAACATCGATGCGCACTCGAGGAAAGTTCAAGGAATTCAGTCGTGTAATTTATGCGACCTGAGACTAACCCGATATGGCATAAACGTTGTGAGTATTGGGGAGGCTATGATGTCAAATTAGAATGTTTGTAGTTGTTTAGAGAAGACTCAAGTTGATCTACATTAGTGGGTAACCCATCTAGGAGCCTTGAGACTTATCATGTAGAGATTATAGACTACAAGATCAGTATAGAATACATGTAGCCTTTTGTAGAGACTGCATCCTTAATGTCTTCTGGAATATAAGGAGGAATACAATTTTTTATGTTTTGATGTGAAGTCAGAAGTATGCACACAAGTGTGTGCGGGTACTTCTATGTTCCTGCAACTAGGCAGAAAGGGCGATTTTATAATTCTGACCATTGTCAAAAACTCACCATCTACATTAAGTCCCCTGCTTAGTGAGGAACAGTAATGTTGCACAGTAAGAACTAGATCGTGATAGTATGCTTATAATGATTATATATGCATAATTTAAATAGTAGAAGAAGATAAACTTAGCTTCTAACTTCCAGGTACTGGGATAAGTGCCCCTTAGCCTGAACTTTGGATGGAAATAATAGGCGCCCTCGTACTTGCCATGAATGCCATCTTGCCGTGAGCAAAAGAGGGCATATGGTCGTCGTTTTCTCTCTTTATTTCTTTCTAAAACAGGTCTGCCTCATTTCAAATAGAGGATCAAGTGATATGGACCAATTCTTCATATATGTGTCCAACAAGAAATATTGTTAGCTTTGTCACTTCCGAGCAATGTCTTTGATGCAGAGTTAATCCTTAGATTTCTTGTAAGTAAATAGTTGGTCCCGGTGCTTGCTTAGATTTTAAGTGCTAGTGATAGCGTCATCAAAGCGACAGTAGATGAGAGACAGGACACCCGGAGACAATGCACCTATCAATCAACATCACCACTCCTTGGGTACTGTTAGGAGATTTCAAAGATATAACAGTCAATCCGAAAAAAAAAGGAGGAAGACAAGTAACATATGTGTAGACTCAATATTTTGTTACACTGATAAATCAAATGAGATTTTTTGATATGGGATTTCGATGAGATCCATTTACATGGACCAACAATCAGCTAGGACAAGATAACATTCTAGAACGACTTAACAGAGTCCTTATCACTCAGTATTGGCAAACATCCAACCCTCATACAGGAGTTCCTCATCTCCCAAGGATAGCCTTCGACCATGCCCCAATCTTGCTACAAACAAAAACGATCGACTGGAGAGGAATAAAAAACTATAAACTTGAACATTTGTGGATCACCCATCCATAACTCAGGAAAGTGGTAGACACTGCATAGAACCAACAAGGTGACGCAGAGCCATCTCTGGACCTACAATTGGAACTCATCATAACCAGTCAAACCCTTACCGAATTGAATAAGGAAATGTTTGGCCACCTTTTAGCGCAAAAACGATGTGTTATCCGAAAAGGAAATGAGCAGGATTATTGGTTATTACGAGAGATCGAGCTTAGAAGTCACCATATGACCCTACTCCAATGTCACGTAACCTACTGGCATCAAAGATCAAGAATCTAATGGCTCCAATCGGGCGACAACAACACAATCTTCTTCCACACCAAAACAACCATTCATCGGGGATGCAACAATATACAACAATTACAAGACCCTCAAAATAATTGGGTAACCAATAAAGACAAAATTATACACCTCATACTAGATCATTATACTAAACAATATACGGCATCTCCCACAACGATAGATGGGGATCTTTTCAGAGAACTCAATCTAAGATTAACTCCTAGACAATGTGCGTTGTTGACAGACGAGGTAACCCCGATGGAAATCAAACAAGCCCTTTTCTCAATATATTCTAAGCGAGCTCCTATCCCAGATGGCTACACCAGTAAGTTTTTTAAAACCTTCTGGGAAACCACTCATATTTCGATAAGAGAGGTTTCGAGATTGATGTAGTGGTGAGCGGTTTAACCAAAAAATAGAGGAGAAAGAATTAAATATATTGTCAATGATCTGGGAACAATGGGTTTGAAGCAGATTCATAGCGTGAAGAGTGAAGTTACAGAAGAAGAAAACGAGTCTACTGTTGTGAGCAAGGACAAGGAAAAAGATGGGTGCTGGTGTAATTAGAATTTTTTTGCCTAAAACAGTAAACAAGAAAGAATCTTGTTGTCGTGATATAGAGTCTGTCATAGGTTCATCTCAGCCGCGAAGACAGGGAAGAAAAAAAAATTGTTGTCGTCAATGGCATCAGATAGGGACGTATTTGGGCAAGTCGAGTTGATGATTTGAGAGAAGATACATGCAAGAAACGAAGCTTGTTGTTGCCATTGATTCCGTGGTTGGATCGTGATGATTGCATGGGTCGTATTTGAGAGAATTCAGACTTGATTCGGAAGCTGAAAAAGATATGAAATTTTGGGTGTGAATCAATAGAGTTTTGAGTTTGAATTTGGAAAGAGTTTGAGCCATTAAAACAACCAAGGAAGTGGAAGTCACTGATGGGTATTGTGGGACAATATTGTGATGATTGACTAGAATTTTGCTTGTTTTTAGAATTTGTATTTAATTAGAAATGTGGATTGTGTATGAATTCGTGTTTGTAGGGAAGGATAACTAATACGGGAGAAGATGAGTACCAACAGATTCTTCCCCCATCATCAGTTTGCAACACGCACATAAGGTGTTTGTATAAATGCTTGAACCAGTTCTGCAGAAACAGTGCGAAAACACAACGAAAATAGCAAGTTGTTGCTACTAGTTCTGGGCGAAAAAAATCAGAAATTAGATAGGGAATGATAAAGTTTCATTGAATCATAAAGGGGTAATTGTTGGATATGAAATTTGGCAGTGGAATGTGTGAGTTTTGAGTCCCGTTTTGGGTCGAGTTTCCCCCAGAAATTAAGGTTTCCTAACTTGGGTAAAATTTGAACTCGATTTGGAAACTTGTGGAATTTTTGTTATATTGGGAGGATTATATTCCGTGTGATATTGGTGGATAACGGAGTCTATATAAGAGAAACTTCAACAAGAGAGGGAGATAAATCTCACCTCTTCTATTCATTTTTGTAGGTTCACGCGTGCAAGGTTTCTTGATTTCTAGGGTTTGCAATTTTATTTTCTTCTTCAATTCAATTATTATGGGAACTGCAAAACATGATTAGCTAATTTTATTGATTAGGGATGTAGTCGATTTTTTAATACATGTTTCTTGGTTAATAAATTAGTTGTCTCATAATCATCGTTCATAATTTACCAAAAATATCGCTATGTATGATTGGATGTTTGTTTAGTTAAGTGTCCAATTAATTGAACTCATATTCTTATCTAGATATAAATTAAAGTTATTATATGAAAACGTTGAAAAATCTTAATTACAAGTAGCATAATATGATTACGGATTGTAGTGATGTTTTTTTTGTAATTGCATGTAAATTGTGACCTTTGTTAAATTGTCTATTCGGATATGACAAGTGCATTGATTAGACTATTTCACCAATTTTAATGCTCTTTAAGGGTCAAACCAGTGTTTTCAATCTCGGGTCTAGGTTTTTTCTCGCCCGGGACCGAGACACCGAGACAACTTTATCTCGGAGTGATTCTAGGTGAAATCTCAGAGTCTTTATTGTTAAGTTTTATACCCGTAATATATATGCCAAACATTTTGCACACTTTAAATATGTTAAGCTTGTATATATAGATATAAAGAAACAATACTAGTTTTTAAGAATAGTAAAAAAAAATTGAGTTTTTTTTGTTGGATTTGATTTTTATTACTAGATTTCCATATGTTAAACTTGTTTTGGCGAGTTTCTCGATCAAATCTTGTCTCTCCGAAATTATGAGACTCGTC
This sequence comes from Papaver californicum, assembly GCA_023531435.1. Lineage (NCBI taxonomy): Eukaryota > Viridiplantae > Streptophyta > Magnoliopsida > Ranunculales > Papaveraceae > Papaver > Papaver californicum. The sequence continues at coordinate 3,284,869 of JAJJMC010014777.1, read as the reverse complement.
CCGGCAAAGGACCAAAACCAAGAATTTCGGCGAGATCTCTGTCGTCTTGGCCTAGATTAACTACATTGGGTTAAACCTAATTTTGTGATGCGTTGGGTTATTTTCTAGGTAGAATTCGTGTTCTCGTCATGATGGGAATATGATGACTCTAGGAGATTAACGAAATAGATTCACGATCGAAATATTTTGGGGCTTTTGATAATGAGAGATTGAATTTCAATTCTAATTTGTGAATGAAAACGAAACCTTAGCCAATATTCTTATCTTATTGATACATTTACTATTTTTTAGCTTTCAGTTTAGTTTACTTTTAATAATTCTTCAAAATTCTTAGTTTTACATAGGTCATTTAATTAAAATAACAACAATACCTCTCATGGAACTTATCTTTATACTCTATATTTTGAAAAGCGAGAACGTTAAATAATTTTAACTGATACGAAGTATCTCCCATAAAAGTTTAGTGTCCCCTTTATAAATCCGGTTAAATTCCTCCCAGCATGAAAGTTTTTGTTATATGGGGTGTTTGTCTTAGCTTTGGAGTTTTCCCCCGCCCATGATGATTTCCATGGCATTGTGTTTCTTTCCCCTGCAAGTTTCTTAATGCTATATAATTGTTCATATACCTGCTAGTTTGCCATTGCATACCTAGTATCAATCTTGTTATTCTATGTGCTAGACGCTGCTAGTACAGCAACTTATTGATAAATTTAGGGTTTTGCTAACTTTGCTTTTACAAGCTATTCCAAAAATCAACATCGCAATCCCTCAAATTTGGATAACCCTGGAAGCCAAACTATATGGTCATTCCAGGAAAATAAGCTGGGTTTCTTCCAGCTTTCCTGGAACCGAAGATGAAAAGTTTATAGATGGGTGTTTTTGATACCACTTGCTTCTCAGGGAATTACGCCGTTCATGGAAGACTTCCGCAGTACTTCTTTCCCTCGTTTCTTAACACACAGTAACATCTCATGTACCTACTAAAAAATAGGTGATTTTGCCTCACTTATAATCCACATTATTGAGTGATTGTTACCCCTTTAAACCTTATAAAGTAATTATTGCATACAAAGTGCTCCAGATCAAACGAATCATAAATTTGAACATGTCAATTAGTTACATAATCAAAGGACACTTTCAGCAGAGATCTAATAAACCGCATGCTACAGTTAGTTGCACACGTATAAATTGGTATTGTTGATTGATCTTTGATGTGCATTTTACAAATGTAGCGAGGTTCCAAAATGCTGTTCAAGACATCCTGTTGTTTCATATCAAGTGGAGGAATATAAACACTGTTTATACTGGAACACCTTCAGGCATCAGATTAAGATACCAAGTTGACGACATGACCACAAGTAGTAGTAGAGTAGGGAATAATATAGAAGGTTGATACCCATCATATGCCACAAACATGGTCGGATGTCATAATGATCATGTGGGGAAAAGCTTCAAGGTTGCACAGCCTCGAGAAGCTTCTCATACACCTCTCTGGCAGATAAGTCCTCCACCTGATTCAAGCATCAAATATTAACTCTACTTAGCCATAATACTAACAAATTTCATGAATTAGACAGCCACTATCTTAAACAGACACTAAGAACTCCACATGTGGTTCACAACTGAAACCAATCATTTAGATACTATAAATTAAAGACTATAAATAGACAATTTAAGTTTTGCTTGAAACTCGATAGCGCTGACATGGTACGGTATAATGTTGACTCTCTGTGTCTAAGTGATACAAACAAAGTAACAATTAAAAAACTCAAAGAGCTTATGAAGGCAAACTCACCACGAGAAGTTTGGATTTACTATTCCATCCTCTCTGAAGAGTCATCTGGCTTAACCTAAGACTTAGCACCTGTTCCATCATAGCACATGGAGGATCACAATTTAGTTAGAAGCTTCTCAACAATAAATGATAAAAGATTTGAACATTGAAAACACACAGTGACAGACTGTAACGTACCTTGCCCATAAATTCTAACAACTCGTTGTTTGCTTCTCCCCGAGCAGCTGGTGCAGCAACAGCTACCCGAACATCATCAGCGTTTACCCCTGAGATACGAAATACAACCATTATGTTAGATTGTTTAAGAAACATTCCAATCCTACAATTGTATATTCAATTTAGACAATAAGAGGGAATAAAGTTAATAAAAAAAATTAACAGATAATATCCATAATGATTAATTCAATTCATTTTTGATGACCAGGATGTCCTAGAATGATCACCAATTAACAGACAATATCCATAATGATCAAGTTAGCATTTTACAGGTCAACATCTCAATCTCTATTATTAAGGTAAAAGACACCTATCATTTTTACACATTTACTTTCACAGTACTACTAGGTAACAAATTCTACTATGTTATCTTAACATCATATTTTTATGTTCTTAAATAGCTCTAGAGGTTACTCATCACTGGCATCAGCATCCATTGGATCAAACCGCAGAAGTAAAAGGAGGTACTAAAAAAGAACGTAACCGGGAATAACACAAGTTTCTCCATGGGTCTCAGATCCAGTTACCAGTTATTCAAAACTTTATGTGGATGGGATCACTGTAGCAAAACTACTTGTATGAAATTAAGGTTGGAATTTGTGAAACACTTTTGATCACTCGAGCGGCGTGCGCAACTAGCTAGTATACATCAAGTGAACTGAAGTAAGAGTTGATTTTGTAAATATAATAAACAGTGAAACTATTTACTTGTAATGGCAGAACGTTGAGCACGGTCTTCTACTTCTATTGCCACTTGAACAAGACCACCTTCTAATTGTGATATGCAGGGTGGAACAGGAGCATCCTACATAATACATCAGTTTAAGAAAATGAATTTCTAATCACTTTGCAGTAAAAGAAAGATACATGAGTAAAGAAAAGTACAGAGTACCTGAGGATTGGTTTCAGCTGCAACTGAACTAAGTGCAGCATCAACGACATAAATGAAAGTAGTTGTTTCCAAATCTTCTTCTGAGCGATAGCAAACAAAAAGTCCGCAACCAATACAAGCCATACGGAATTGCTTTTCCAATTTTCCTTCACCACTGGCAAGACAGAGATACAGTTTTTACACGAGTTGAAAGCAGCTGTAAGTCGGTCAAAGTGGCATTCTATAAAATATAACTACACCGTTTGTGTCAGAGAAGAGCTATGCCCAAGTGACGAAGTGTATAAAAGTGAATAGGAATAGCTGATGCAGGGGCATATCCTGTTTTCGTTAGAGTTGTTTTCTATTTAGGAATGTTAATTAGCTTCCCTCTAGGAGACGGACATTTCTGTCCTTAGTTTTAGATTTCTTTTCCTAGGGTTATTTTCTAGTATAAATAGGCTATTGGGTCTTCCTTAGAAGACCGACTATTATTATATTTTCATACGACTTATAATCTATTGATTACAGAAGAGTGTTGGGTTTAACCTAAAACTCGAGTTATCTGCGTTCTACAATTTCAATCTTACGTTCTATTCGTTTATCTAGTTCTGTTTTCTCTAGTTTGTTGTTTTCGTTTCTAAGAATCCCATCAATTGGTGCTAGAAACAAAACTCTCACAAACCCTAGTTTCCTACCATGGCAAGTAGAGGCAGAGGTAACGGTAACAATGATGTTAATGAGTTGAGAACTTGATTGATGACTTGTCGCTGCGGTTGCAAACCCTAGAGTAGTAAGAACGTGTTGAAGCCCGAATGGAGATACCGGAGGGCCGACGCAACCCTTTAGATTCACCGGAAGGAGGATCTGAAGAAGATGAACACAACGGAGATGAAAATCCTTTTCACAACCGTGCTGTTCATGGTCCACAACATGACAGATTGGAAGATAGATTGATCAAAGCTCTTGATCTGAACACCGGAGGAGTGAAAGTTGAAGTGGGAGATATGACTGGGAGGATGCATGCCGAAGATTTTCTAGATTGGGAGGCTAGCATAGAGAATTATTTTGAATGGAAACCTATGGTTGAAGCTCGTAAAGTGCTGTTTGCAAAGCTAAAATTGAAGGGAATGGCACTACAATGGTGGAAAAAGCTGGAGGAACAACGTACAAGGCAAGGCAAGGAGAAAATCAGGACGTGGGATCATATGAAACAGAAGATGCAGAAACAATTTCCTCCACCGGACTACTTGGTGAGGTTGTATGAGAAGTTTCATAACTTTCGCCAACGTGACCTTTGCGTTGAGGAATACAAAACGGAGTTCTAAAATCTGTCGTTAAGAGTTGGTTTGAATGAAACAGCCGAACAACTTACGGCGAGGTATATTATTGGTTTGAAGATAGCTATTCGAGAAGAGTTTGGTTTGCTGAGAGTTACCAACTTAGAAGACGATTATCAATGTGCATTGAAAGCAGAGGAGAGGGTGAATCGTCATTCGAAGAGTCGAAGTTCTACTAGTCGAACTGGATCCACATCCAGTTGGAACATGACTGCACCAAAGGCATCAACTTGGAATAGTAAGAGCAAAGAAGCGACCGGCACGTCAACAACTACTCATGCTACCAGTGGAGTGCATAAGGTCAGTAATAGCTTAGCCACGAAGTGTTTTAATTGTGGAGGAGATGGTCATATATCACGTACACTTGCCCACAGAAACGAGTTAACTTTATTGAAGATGGTAGTGATGAAGACACGTTGGGGGAGCCGAAATATGATGAATCTGAGAGTAAAGAAGAAGACATGATGCCCGTAAGAGGAGAAAATTTAGTGGTGCGCAGAATTCTTACATGTCCTAAGATTGACGACGAGGAAGAAGACTGGCGTAGGAAGAGTATCTTTCGCACACAAGTTTTCTGTGGAGGTAAGGTTTGCAAACTAATTTTAGATGGTGGGAGTTGTGAGAATATAGTGTCTCAAGAAGCCGTAGACAAATTAAGTTTATTAACTAAGAAGCACCCTCACCCATATAAGATTGCTTGGTTTAAAAAGGGAAATGCGGCACCAATTACGAAAAGGTGCCTGGTAAAGTTTTCTATCGACAATTTTGAAGATAAAATATGGTGTGATGTAGCACCTATGGATGCTTGCCATATACTATTGGGCAAACCTAGGTTGTTTGACAAGAAGATGACTCACTTGACCGAAGCAAATACCTACACTTTCATGTGTAATAGAAAGAAGAAGACACTGCATCCTATGAGAGAAGTAGTAGTACAAGGAGGGAAAGAAGAGAATGCACAGTCAACTAGTCAACTGACTTGTAGAAAATTTCAAGATGAATGCAAGGCATCCGTTGTCCTTAGTTTTAGATTTCTTTTCCTAGGGTTATTTTCTAGTATAAATAGGCTATTGGGTCTTCCTTAGAAGACAGACTTTTATTATATTTTCATAAGACTTATAATCTATTGATTATATTAGAAGAGTATTGGGTTTAACCTAAAACTCGAGTTATCTACGTTCTACAGTTTCAATCTTACGTTCTATTTGTTAATCTAGTTCTATTTTCGTTTCTAAGAATCCCATCAATAGCCTTACCGCTTTAGAAGAACTTTTCCTGCCTCACTAATGTTGAGCCTAGCGAGATATTTCTGTTTATCCAACACAGATGATCTATCCGTCTTCCGTCTTGGCATCTTTTGCAACTGCGTATCTTAGAGCAAACACATTTCAGTAAGAAAGACCACAACTAAAAAGCAGATAGCTCTTATTGTAGATAAAAGAAATCTATAAAATGTTATTCCAACCAAAGCATACTGACTAAATTCAATTAAAGGTTTGATAATGAAAGGTTAAAATGAGTACGAATTGTAAAGCTTATCAAGATGAAGACATTATTATAAGAAATAGTACTCTTTCAAACATTAACTAGTGATGGTTGCACTATCAAACTATTAATTAGTGTATTCGTCAGTGATTCCGATTAGAGAACCATCTCAAGGTTGTGCCACTAACAAATCTCTATAAGCTGGAGATCAAAGAAACCAATAAAGGAATCAGCTTGGACTTAAAAAACACACCAAAATTAGCAGAATATTAAAAGATGACGTATTGGGTATATTCTCATAATCTGGGTTGCACGGAAACTTCTAACAGGTAGCCATATTGCATTTCCATACATACGGAACACAGATACGGACACATATACTCCATGAAATGTCAAGGAATTTAGTAATAAACTTTTTACTTCAAACTTAGTAAAATGCTTGAAATTGTTGAAGCCAATCGGTTACACATGCCTAAGCATGTGCTACCAAGAGCTTGAGATTTTGGGAGATAAGTGGGTGTATATATAGAGGCTTCTAACACCAATCTATTAAATGGTTTGAACAATATGGGACTAAACTTTCTATGCTTCTAAACACAAAAGAAGGAAAAGTATCGGTTACCTACCTTAAGACTGAGGTGATAATCAAAAGTTGACCCACAAATGTATGTTAGCAAATAAGCCAAGTGTGTTTGGTTGTAACTTGTATGTAAGCAAATGTTTAAGTTAGTAGCCATGCAGATATATCTAGCGAGAGGAAAAAAATATCAGATCTCATTCTAGTTTTCCTTCTGAAGTAAAATCAATCCTATAACTTTTTGTGCTCAATGATATACTTTTGTATGCCTTTTTGTAACCAATATAATCAAAGATCTAACTAGTACAAGTAATGTCTTGAATTTTAAAGTTTCAAATATATGATAAAATTATGAATTTTGATTAGCATTTAAAATTGTGTCATAGTTCACATTTGTGTATATCCTAGAAACTTAACAGTATTTTTATGTATGCAGCCGTTTCCCCATATTATGAATATTTGGAACTGCCGTATTGGACACACGGAAACATCTCCGTGTCGGACACCCATTTCCATATCCGTGCAACTCAGCTCATAATCATCCATCTAAGCAACAAGATCCAAAAGCTGTCAGCTGAAGCACCAGCCATATGATTAGCCCTCAAATAATGATTATATTAGGTTTCCCATTATGATCCAAGCACTTAACCTACTCAAACAACTGAATCATACCATCCAATCAGCACATACATTCATACGTTGTGGAGCACCTATGCTTTGAGAAAAAGCTTGAATCCTAGCAGATGGAGCATAAAGTACATTTAATGCATGTAAAGATTGACCACAACCTGAATTTGGCTTAAAGGTAACATTTTTCTAATCATCATGTTGGTATAGTGGCCTATTTAATGGAGATGGAGATGATGGTCAGGACGAGTTTTCAGCTATATTGTGGTTCTTGTGAAAGGAACTTGAATGAATCAGGGTTTAGGGTTTTAATAAAGGTCAATACGAACAATAACAGCAACAACATCAACCCACAAGCCAAAATCATGCACTAAGATTTTTAATTCTTTATGTTTATAAGAAAATCTAGAATTACAGTCCTAGTTAGCTTAGCCAGATAAAACTCACACCATCCAAGACACGGGGAGAATTAGTCAAGAACCTGAACAACAAGATCCTAACTTGAACAATCCATAAACCTTAACGAAGGGGCTTTTACCCACTTTTCTAAAAATCTGATAAACCAAAACAACCCATCCCAATCAAAAACAATAAAACAAACTAAAAATCCCCTATTTTTCTGATTAAACTGAAATATCAAATTGATAAAAGGAAGCTCATTTAGTTCAAATTCACAATAACAATTGATAATAACCGAATTTTGAACTCCATTGAAATCAAACTAAAATACAAATTGAATTCACAGTTATAATAAAGGGAATAAAATAAACAAAATCCTAATTATAAACAGAGAGAGGGTGAGAGATCACCAGTGATTAGAACATGAGAACCACAGTGTTTACAATAATAAACAAAGAGATCAGATTCTGGACCATCTGGTGCTGCATCTTCACTTGAGTACGTGTGTGTTGTTCTCTTCGGCATCTCTTTTTCTCTACACTTCCAGTTCACTACTCAGTTGAATTCCAGAAGAAGAACCTTTTTTGGCGAATAGTTTAGCACTTAGCAGGATGATTCTACACAACACACACGTATGAAAAATAGCGTACTGCCACTTAACGGGTCCCACTTAACTTCTTTTTTCGGTTCGATGAGTCAAGACTCGAGAGAGTTGCACTAACATGAACACGACTCGATATAAACTGGAGACGCTTCAAATTTTCAAAATACTAGGATGGAGACATCTTATGAAATCACTAATATTTTTCACTATATATATATATATATATATATATATATAACTAGATTTATGCATGTATTACGCACTTGGCATGTTTAATTTTTCATCATAATTACCTTTAATTTTTAATTTGGTGTGGCAGAGTTTCATCCCACCCCGTCATGATGCATTAAACCTTGATTGCAGACTCCATGATTTCATCTCTGACAGGATTTACAATTGTAATCCAACCTATTTTATTAGAGAAATCTCATAAACTCTTAAATCCCAAGACAGATTCATCATAATCAAATAAGTCTATCAGTTTTAGGGAACTGTCAGTTCTGTTGGAGATTTAGGCAAGTGGAATTGGTAATTTCAATCACCAAAAGTTCTCCTTCCCTGCATTTCATTTCAAATTTAAAGCAAACACATATTTCCTAAGTCATTCATCATTCATAAACATCATTAATCAGCGACAACAATCATCATGTCCGTGTTTTCTCGATTAAGCTTGAGCTAACCATTACAGACCATGGAAACACAATTTCTATAAGGACTCTATATCTCCTTCTTCATCAATTACAGTGGAAAATACACCTCTCTGACACGTTGAATGGTGGAATAATGTTGCCAGAAAAATTCAACTTGCAAAGCTCTTTTTTATATGTCAATGTATAAAAATTACACAGGTTCAACGCGAATGGTCCACACTATTCGGTCAGTATACTGGAATCGTGACAATCGTCCATAGTATTTTGGCAAAATAACCTTATGGCCAAAGTTGTTAAAAATTTAATATGTGTGGGGTAAACCATACTAATCCATGAGTATCCATGATTGTATATTCACTGGTATTTAAACGGATTTTCCATCAAAATTTTCTCTGCAAACAGAACGTTCACATGTTCATAGGCTTCCAGAATCTAAATTTATAAGCTCGCCTTATATCCCTGTAAGAGAGGGCTACATGTGTACATACTAATAATACCACCCCTATCGAAAAATAATGGAAGTACATTTTTAGGCCTAGTTAAGTGATCACACACTAACATACACAAATAAAGTATTAAAAAAATATATCATCTATTATGGTGGGCTTTTTTAGTAAAATTATCATCTCAATTTATAAAGTTTTCAACTCTATAAATAGCTACAGGTGTTGTGCATTGATCCTATAGTCTCTATATGTTTATATATCTATGCAATATTGAACTAGTCTCAAGTCGCAGAACTTCCACGGTAAAATTCCTTGAACATATTCAAATTTTTATTTGAATAACATTAATTTATTACTATATGCACAATGAAAATAGCATTCAAATATGAGTAACGAAATAAAGAATGGTTATTCGAATTCATGGTATTAACCTTTCCATAGTGATGGCCATAACCTAGCACCGCTCCTCTTGGACGCGTCACTTCCCAAGCATGGTTCCTCGAGGATGCGTTACCACTCAAGAATAGTCTCTTGAGGACGTGTTATTGCCTAAAATCCGTCACTCGAGAACGCGTCGCTTCCTCAAGTACAACCCATGTAAGCACGCCATTATCCAGCATGGTCACTCCATGGCGCTGGATTAGTGCAAGTGCCAGCTTACTCACCGTGCTACCACAAGGCTAGCGCCAACTGTTTCCACGGTGCTGGCGTAGTACTAGCGCCATCATATGCACGAGTTGGTGCCAACTGCTCATATGGCGCTAACCTAGTGTCAGCGCCACCCTTCTCACGACGCTAGCTCAAGGCTAGCACCAAGAAACTCATGGCGCTGGCCTAATGCCAACGCCAACCCTAGCCTATCCTCGATAACCATCGCGCCAACGCTAGTTCTCAAGAGCATGTGCTAGCCTTTGTTTAGTCCTCGAGGGCATGGTGCCAATCTCTTGCTCATTCCTTGAGAACTTTTTCATAATCTTGACATTGAACACCTTTACTTTTGTGTCGTTTACAAGTCTTGCCACTTTCATGCTTGTTCACAACTACTAGGCTCACCATTCTTACTAAACTTGACATCGATCAATCTATTTAACCACTTAGTGAACTGAGCAACTTTCCTCACTAATTTAGCATGTTATTGTCCTGACTTAACCACAATAATAGTAATTCATGACTTCACTATTTTCTATGAGATATCAAATACATCACATTGGGGGATTCTCATTGGGGTATTGTTCTTGCGATTTACATCAACATGCGATGTGGCAACACATCCATGAGAGAAGGTAATAAGTAGTGGGATGGTTAAGAGTAGTTAAGAGGGTGAGGGAGTAGTGGTTATACAATCTTCTGACATAGGGGACATGATTCCACTACAATATACACGATCAACACTTTTTCATCTCTTCACAACTTCCAAAACTTACGAGAAATATGTGTGTTCACTAGAAGACTATAAATAGATGATTTTCTCTATAGAGGAAAAACAGATTTATCTCAGAGATAATCAGATTTATAGTCATAAATCCAGCCTTCACCATAGTAAACAACTTCGCGCTGCAATTTCATCACACAATAATTTTTCAACCTTTTCTACCTCCCTCCCCTAAGATCAACCCATCATCTCACCTTTGTGACTGAAGCAAGACGTGAACGGTCATTTCTTAGTTTAGGCTCGTCTTGTACGATTTTGATTTCTCGAACCTAAAGAAGAGTACTTTTTGCAGTACATTTGTTTTTTCACCCAAAAACAGGTGGAAACTCTTTCATACATGTTAATTACTTTTCCTTTTGCTAGGTGTGTTTGGTTTAATTTTTCTTACAACCCGTTCCCTCCGGATGTACAACCACCAAATCTAACAGTTCGTATGTTAAGTTGGAAAAACAAACCCTTAGTATGGAATGAGGAATGTAGAGATTGGGGTGCAAAAAATGCAACTATAATCCGATATTTTTGGAAATCTAGTGCTCAAACCTTTGTTAGAGATCCATTCTCCATCCGAGTCATTGCAACGGATTTTCTTTCAAAAACGACGGTCATTCCACAATTTGAGAGTCCATCCTAGAAAACCATATCCATTGTTACATAAGTCAGTATGGATATGATATTTTAGGATCCAATGTCTGATATATCTCTTCAATTCGCAACTTAAAGCATTCATCAGTCGATAAAATAAAACTAAAAAGCGACTAAGACCTCACGAATGACTCATTAGTGAAACTGCAAATCTGAATAATTTTCCTTGATATGGATGTCTTAAAAAGTAATTTTGGTTTAAAAAATTAAAGAAAACAATTAGAAGAAAACAAATAGGTCGTGGGTTATAACCCCAAAGGTGTCACTACCCGTGCATTAAAAAACTATCAAAACAAAACTAACACAAAACCCCCAAATAAACTAAACAGTCTAAACTACTCTTGCTTTAATTCATCAAAACTACTCACTGACTAATTCAACTCAAACAACCGACCAAATCACTCCCACCCTATTAATAAGGTTATAACATTCTTCTTCTATGTAACAAGCACCACCAACAACAACAACCATCACCACCATCGCCAACCAGCAACACCACCCTCAACCACCACCACCGCCAACGCCGCCACCAGAACCATCACCACCACCAATATGAGCACCACCCCACCACCAAATCACAACCACCAACTACCAGCACCATCATCACTACCACTAGTAACCATCATTGGTGCCACTGTCATTACCATCGCCAACTAACACAACCACCGCCAGCCACCACCACCAACACCATCTCCATCGTCAATACCAACACCACTCCACTACCACCAACCAGCATCACAATCACCATCAGCACCACAACCACCATTGCCACCACCAACACCACTGCCACCACCAACACCAACACCAGTACTATTCCAGCACCACAACCAGCAAACACCACCATCGACCAGCAGTACCATCAACGCCATCATCAAAAACTTACCATATCACTAAAACATTGGTTTCAACTATAAACATTAGGCAAAAATATGTTGAAACCAAATTTGGTTTCGACATAAAAATGTCATTTCACCAATACAACTTCAACGAAGAAACCAAATGCACCAGAATGACCACAACAAAACTTATTGTTTTACTTTTCACAACAAAAACATTGGTTTCAACGTTGTTTAGTTTTTGTAAAATTTGATGAAACCAAAATTTGGTTTCGTCATTTTTATGCTATTTCACCAACACAAATGTTAATTTCGACAATGATGATGTATCATCATTTTATGATGATGATTTTCGACGATGATGATCTGGAGGCGTTTGTGGTGTTTGTAGAGGATAAAAGGAGGAGGGGGAGGTGTTGTTGGTGGCGGATCTGGACATGAAGTGGTGGGAGATAAAAAATAAGGATAAGGAGACGATATGGGAGAAGGAGGTGTTGTTGATGTAAATTCAGGACATATAAAGAAAAGGGGGTGTTGGTGGAGGAGACGGAGGTGCTGTTAGTGGCGGATATGGAAATGGTCGCTGGTTTAGTGGTGGCGGAGGTAATGTTGATGACAAATCTGAACATAAAAGTAAAAGAAAATAGAAGGAGATGTTGGTGGAGGAGATATAGGTGTTGTTGTTGCCGGATCCGTCTTCTCACTGGTTTGATGGTGGCGGAGCTACTGTTGCTGGTGGTGGTGGTGCGGAGGAATATAGAAGAAGTGATGGAAGAAGAAGAATAAGAAATAAAAGAAGAAAGGAAGTAAAAAAGATTTGTATGGGAAGGGTGGTTGTGGTATTATTAAAAAATGGAAATAATCTAATTTAAACCTTTTTAAATTTTTGGGTTTTTGTATCAATTTTGTTTAATATGGAGTTTTTATGGATCCCAATTTATATTTTTTAATACACGAAAGTCGGACCCAAGCCCCTATCCGAACCCAACCAGGCAATATGGCCCCACTGCCAGACCCACCCCATCAAACCTAACTATACAACTATATAAATACGAATACAAACTTTTACGGTGGGGATTGAACCCCTGATTTTCTTCTTACTGGAGTTGATGGGGAACCATTGGATCCCAACTTATGGATGAGTTTTTCGCCTACTAAGTTCGACCACTTTGGTGTTTTACTATTTGTTATGGAAAACAGAAGTATCAAATGCAGCCAACACAAAGGGGAGAAATGTGCACCCCGGTTAAATGGGGGTGCACATAAACGCACTCAATTTTCTTAAAGACGTAAACTTTTAAGTTAGATGTCGGTAAGGTAATACAGGTGGTGTGTTCTTATTAGTTAATAAAGGGAGAGATGGAAAGATTAGGGAAGGTGATCAGGAGACTGATTTTAATTTGTTACTTTCCGTTTTTTCACCTCTCACAGCTCCCACTTTCTCTTTTGGACATCGAATTTCAACAACGTAAGTAACGGAGGATAGTAACGTAAGTAACGGAGTATAGTTTTCACTCGAATTCTCCGATAATTATTATGTGTTTTCTATGTAGCAAAACAAACTAAGGTATTCTTTTTCTATTTTACCTTAAAATTAGGAAGACATAAAAATTCATCTTCAACGGTATTGTATTTAACATCTTTTTTTAATTGGTACAAATTTTGTTTTCAATAACTTTAGATTTTATTATAGCTATAGTTATTTAATACTCCTTCCGTTTCTGGAAAAGTGTTACTATTACTTTTTCATTTTAGCCTAAAAATAAGCCAATTTGAAAAAATGATAGTAACTCTTTTCCTGAAACGGAGGTAATATATTAAAGTCAATTTAATTAAGTAAAAGCTGACTAGGACGGGTTGACATCCTCTGGGTAAATGTCTAGAACCTAGAGGATGTCAACCCAAAATTAAGCTACATCATCTATACATTGATTGAAGAAGTTAGGGTTGGAGAAAGATTTTAGAGAAAATGGATGTGTATCTTATGCAGACTTAGACATTCATCCTCACACACATTCTATTGGAGAAGCTCTTAGGGTCTGTTTGACACGCTTAAATCGAAGGTAATTTGAGGGGTAGTGCAGTCAAAAGGAGTAGTCAGGGGCTATTGGGTATTTGGCACAGACCCAACTATACGTTATTACAATAACATGTAGTTGCTACTACCTCCAAAGGGCTATATTGAATACTCATCTTCTGAAGTGTGCATTGAATGTGGTCTTGTATTACACCCTCCAATTATACCGTTGACAAATATTGATCACTTAATTTTATTTACATATCCCGATATACTCCCATTTATTTTAAACATCATCTTATTATTATTAAATATTTAATTTTTATTTTTATTTTATTTTATTTTATTGGTTTCTTTTATTATAACTTTTTTTGAAAAAAAATTTTAATTATTTTTTTGCTTTTTTTTATTATTCTTATTATATAATTTTTAATCTTTTTAGTTTTTATTATTACATAACTAGATATATTTTCATTTTATTCTTTTTAAACATCATTAATTTATTACTAAATATCAAATATTCAATTTCTATTTATTTATTTTTGGTTTATTTTTTTAACTTATTATTATTAGTATTATTATATACTTTTTGGTATTTCTAGTTTTTATTATTAAATAATTATATACATTTTCATTTCATTCTTTTTAAGCATGATTTTTTAATATTAAATATTCAAAAAAAAATTATTTTCGGTTTTTTATTACTTTTTTAGAAATTATTTTTATTATTTTAACTTACTAATACTACTACTACTATTATTATTATTATTATATAATTGTTGGTATTCTTAATTTTTATTATTACACAATCAGATATATTTTTATTTTTTTAACATTATTTTTCTTAAGCATAAACATTATTTCTATATTTCTAAATGTTAAATTTTATTTTCTTATCATTTTTGTTTCTGATTCTTTTATTATTATTATTATTTAATTTATAATTTTAAATTATTATTATTATTTTAATTTATATTTTATAATTTTTTGTCTTCTTAAATTTTATTGTTGTTTTCAAGAAAAAAATTAATATAGATTTTTTTTGTTTTTGTAAAAAAAGGAAATTTATAATATTTTTTATTGCTTATATTTTATAATATTTTTATACATTTTTCTATTTTATTTATTGATAACTTATATTTTTCTAGTAATTAGACTTTAAAGTTAAAATCCCATCTTTATATTACGTCCATATTATTTTCATGTCAAACACCAAACATTGAACTACATGTAATTCTTATACATGACATTACAACTACATGTAATTGACAATGTCATGCATTACTAACACTGGCGTGCCAAACGGACCCTTAAAGTTTGTAAAAAGTCCCCTTTTCGGGTTTGGTTGGTTTTGTCTGATTAATAATCCTGGCTAAATTGGGGCCTATGCGAATTATTTTGGCCCTACCACTAAAAGTTAAAATAGGGTCATTATGAAGAAAAAAGACTAAAACCCTTATCCAACTATTAACTAATATCTTTGATTAATATTAATTAATTCAAATGTTAGTTAAACTTAGTCAGTGATTAAAACTAGATTATAGTTAGTGTTAGATTGTAAGAATTAGAGTAGAGTTGTTTTTCAAAGTTGTAGAAGAAGGAAAAAAAGTTGGGAAAAACTAGGGTTTTGTGATTTGGTAGTAAAGATGAAAATTTATAGTGACGATGAGGATTCTAGTGGTGATTATGAAGTGGGTGCATTTACGTATCACCACGAAAGAGAGTTTGATCCTACCAATTTGGACTATTTGTTGGATGAACAAGAACGTGTGAACCAAGGCATATTTAATGAATTTACTCAAACAAATGAAGGATCTAACCAGGAAAACGAAGGTCTTGATGCTTCCAATGGTCAGGTATACGTTATTAGGATCTCCAATCATGTTTTTCAACCTTATAATCGCTCAAAAGTGGATTTTTTGCAAAAAAATTAGTTGTTTTTTGGGCTATGTTCTACCCAGAACCGTTGGATAAGATAATATTGTATTCAACGATTCTGTATCTCCTGGAGATATCAACCGGAATCGGTGGATGTGGTCATGAACAACGACCGATTCTAGTATATATTTTGGCGGGATTGTTAGGTGAAAAATCGGCATTTATGGACTCAATTATCCAACGATTCTATCTCTTCGAGATTTTCCCAAAAAATTTCAAAAAAGAATTGTTCGATATGTGTTGAGCTATGCACCGATTCTAGTTGATAAATTTTCCAGAGAGCTCCACTCTAGAATCGGCACACAAGTCAGTTCACATGTGTCGAATCCACTCTTTGGGGATTTTTTCCAAAAATGTAGACAAGGTAGAAACGGTCGATTTTGGAGGCCATAACCAACGATTTTTTAGAATCGTTCGCACTATTGTCCTTTGTCCACTGATTCTGTTGACATAATTTTTTCGATATGTATTGTAGATTGTTGAAACACTCGGCAGCAATCAACCTGAACCCGTGTTTCAGATGGGCCTGACACTTCCGACCACTACTACACTGATTTGGGGTGGGAAAATAGAGATGGTGCAAAGCAATGGTTTGTGGAAAAAAGGATAGAGATCAGACAAGCATTAGTCTTAGGCAAACGTTCGAGGCATGATCGTTTGGAAACTGTTTGCGAGAGAAGTGGAAAGATTCAAAGTTACTGGGCAAAGGACAAACTGTATGTGAAGAGGACGCAGAGGGTCTACATTACTAAATCAAAGTAGCATGAGTGCCCGTTTAAGATTATAGTGCGTAGACGCGATGGTATATACAAGCTATGTAGAGTGTTGAATGGTTGTCACAATCATGATGATCCGGAATCTCTTATTGGACACGCTGTCGTTTGTGGGTTAAAACCACATTAAAAAACAACGGTAAATTCGATGAAGGAAACTACACCAAGTAACATCCTTAGGAAGATCAAGGAGGATGATCCTAAAAACTTGTCCACTTTGAGGCAAATCTACGCGGCAAAGGCAAGCATCAGGATGACAGTATGGGATGGTAGAGTGGTTATGGAACAATCTCAGTGGTTACCCGATCAACATAACTACATAACGAAGAAGCGTGTAGTAGACGGAAAAGTGACTCGTATTTTCTTGGTGTATCCAAAGATGATCCAATTGGCTCAATGCTTCTATCAAGTTTTGTTGATAGATTGCACTTACAAGACAAACAAGTACAACATGCCGTTGCTAAACATATGTGGCCATACTTCGGACAAATAAACTTTCTCGGTGGCATGGGGTTTTATGGATCTGGAGAATGAGGTTAGTTTTATTTGGATGTTGGAAACCTTGAAAGAAATTTACCGTAGCGATCAAATGCCTAGGATCATAGTGACGAATAAGGATCATGCACTAATGAATGCACTAAGGATCATAGTCAACATTATCAACATACATTTTATCGGTCTTAGGCTACGCGGAGATTGTCCAATACCTCCACTGTGTAGGTCCGCTTATTTTTCAGGTTTCACCAACAACACTTCTAAGGAATGGCTAAAAAAATATGAGCCCAACATGAAACTTTGGGATAAATTAGTCGAGCCGGAACAAATTAAGGGTACAATCATTTTGAATTAAGTATTTGTCGTTTGTTAACAAATGAACTATCGGATCTCTATGGTTTGTAGCTTTCATATATTGAACAACCACTCTTAATGAATGAAATGGATTTGCTTTTTGGTTACTTTGAATTCTTGTTAGAACTTTTTTAAACAAAAACAATTGCAAGAAAAACTGAAAAATGAGTTACTCATAATCAATGGATATGACACATACGTATCGACCGATTCTGTATCATATTTACCAGATAGTCAGTCAAAATCGTTCAATATATAAGTGTCTTGTCCATCGGTTCTGAATCTATTGTAAAAATCAGCAATTGTCGCAAGGTGCAGCTGGAATCGGTGGACACGTATGTGCATTACCCACCGATTTTGAATCTCAAATGCGAAAAAATTGATATTGTTTACCACCAATAATTTAACGTAACAACGAATAACTAACTTCAAACCATTTATCTAAAATATTAAATTGTAAGTTCATCCATCCATCCACCAACGAAATAAAAATAAGTATCTGAATAAAACAAGACAAACTAGGTAACGCAATAAGTCTTAGTTTAGGATAGCCAACAAGTATTAAAAATATTGATTAGGTATCAGCCGCAGGAGGAGCGGCACCATCAGCAGCAGCAGCGACAACACCATCTTCAACAACAGCCTCTTCAAGTATTGCATCTTGGGATTTCCAATTAGCAATATTCTCTCTTAAGACGGATGTTATTTCAACAACAATATTCTCTCGCAAACAACCTTTTTCTGTGTCCTCCTATCAATTTCACATTATAACCTCTTTTGCAACCATCCATAATGCTTATACAAATAAACAAATTGGACAACAAAAAATTCAATCAATAATCTCTAGTTGAAGCAATTAATAATCAACAACAATAATCTTTAGTTCAATCACCAGTCAAAAACTATGTATATTATGAACAGAACAAAATCGTTGGATAAAACCATCTTTATCCACCGATTCTAACTGTAAAAGCTATCAAAAAACACAAAAAATTCATATCCAGAGTCGTTAGATATCTACTATAGTAACCAACGATTCTTATCAGGTAGTGGTAAAAACATGAAAGCATGGGTAATCAGCGGATAATCAGGTGTGTTATCCAACGATTCCAATATATAAAAAGTAAAAAAAAAAAAAAAAAACAGAATCAGTGGATAATATGGTGTCTTATCCAACGATTCCAGTATAGAAAAAGTAAAAATAAATAAAAAGTTATAATCGTTGGATATGATCTGCCGTATCCAACAATTCTGGCAATGGTAACTATGTACGAGGAATATGAAACGAGAATCGTTGGATGTAGATCCATCGTATCCAACGATTCTGGTGCATGTTCTTCATGAGCATGGATCCACATCCAATGATTCTGGAAAAAATCAGGACTTTGATTCACGAAAAATTTGATTTTTGCACATGGATCTATCACAATGCTATTAAAAGAATGGGTTTATAGAGATTTACCTTGTAGTTTGATCCAGATGATGGGATTTTATTTTTGGAAAAGTTAGGGTTTTTAGATTTTGGAGTGAGAGGGGAAATGGAAAGTTTTTTTGTTTTGTTTTGTTTTGTTTTGTTTTTGTTTTTGTTTTTGTTTTTGTTTTTGTTTTTGTTTGATTTGGATTAGGAAAGTTTTTTGTATTTATATTTTGATTTTTAGGGGTAACTAATGAGTAGATGGTAGTTTAGTACTCACTCCGTTCCACTTTAGATGATAATCTAGGGTTATTTTTTTGTTCCGCAATATTTGATAGTTTTCATATTTTGTCATAAAACAACCAATAATACCTTAACATTTTGTCTTGGAACTACAAGTTTATTTATAAATGCACTAATAGTAATTAATGTTTGAAGACTTTTTTCAAGGGCATATATGGAAAATTTTCATATTTCTCTTCATTTCTTAATCTGCGTGAAAACTCTCAAACTATCATTTAAAGCGGAACGGAGGGAGTAATTTTTATAATCGCTAAATAGATACCTTTTATCCCACACTCTAGTTAGGAGCAATGTAGTTAATTTCGGCCGAAATATCGTCGATTTTTCGGGTATTGGGGTGAAACCGAAACGAATCATGCCATACCTAGGGCTGTACACGGTAGCGGTTTTCCACGGAAACCCGCCAAAACCGAACCGAATTGGCCAAAACCGAACCGAACCGTTTACTAATGGAACGGTTATGGAAAAAAAGTGTGAAAACCGGTAGTCACGGTTTCGGTTTGGCCAAAAACCGAACCGTTATGCCATGGAAAACCGACTGTTTAGAGCCGTTGATCTAGATTTTGATGGATTTAATCTACACCCTTCGTTATCCTTCATGTATATAACCCTTCTTATACCCTAATTCGTCGTTCTATTCTCTTCCCTTCCAATTCTCTGCAGTAGCCTCCGCCTCCACCTCCATCCCTTCTTCTCTTCTTCTACTCCACTCCATTTCCAATCTCTTAATAGAGAAATCTCATCTTTAAATGAGAATCAATATCTTTCTCTAACTTCATCTTTTTCTCTCTTTTTTTTTCTTCTTTCCCTTCTTCTCCCGTGTTCTTCATCTGCAACTGGGATTGAGAAGAAAAATGGAAGTTCTGAGATCGTTCGATGAAGGGAAAGGGGTAAGGAAGTGTTACTAGTGGTGGTGTTTATACTGATTAAGCAAGAGAAGTTGAAGAAATGTTAAATGGAAGAGAGAATGAGTTAGGATTTTCTGTGAGTGATGGTTGAGGATGAAATGGAGTAATTAAAGTTGGTTTTAAGATCGTGAGATGAAGAAGAAGATTTTTATACTAATTGGAAGAACCAATTTCAGAAGAAGTGATTTGAGAAGAAATTAGGAAGTAAATTTGAGAAAAGCTTCAAAAGATGAAATTAAAGCTCTAGGAGAAGGATTGAAGATGGGTTTGAAGTGAATTAAGATGTATGATTGAAGAATAACTCAAAATCAATGGTTAAGGTTTCGAAATTGAAAATTTAGGGTTTGTGTTCTTCCCCAATTCTAATTTAGGTAATTATCCTTTCAGTTAACTTAGAGTTATTTATTTTTAAGTTTGGACTACCAGGTTTCATATAGTGAAGTATTTTGTATTCTTGTTATAAGTTTGAAGTTGCATATAGAGATCTAATTCAACTTGTTTTGCTCTGCTTTGTAGTGGCCACTCAAAGCTTCATAGATCTATATGCAGCTTATATTTCCGTAAGTCGAATTCATATATGTTTTAGTATTCCTTTATCTTTTTATTTATTGGATATGAGTCCGAAGTTGGTTAAATTTATGTCCAGGCATCAGAATAAAGAGACAACCATTTCTAATTTGTTGATTGAGTTCTCTTGGATGATGCTTGTATTTGTGCGAACTTTTAAATGCCTGGTGATCAGTTCATTCAGTTATGTAGCTCAAGTAGGTTTGTCATCTTCCTTTAAAGAACATGTTCAGTCATACTTCGATTGTTCCACACAAAGATGATAAAACAAGACAAGAATGAATGTAAAAATGTTTGTTTTTTGATTTTTATGAATTTTACACTGTCAGTTTCATAAAACTGACACAACCAACCGGTTAACCAAAACCGGCTGGAAAAAAACGAAACCGAGAGAAAACCGAGTAAAACCGAACCGACGGTAAATGGAACGGTTTTGGAAAATATTTTAAAAAATCGGCTATATCGGTTTCGGTTTTGGTTTGGCCAAAAACCGAACCGAAACCGACCATGAACAGCCCTGGCCATACCGGTGGAACGATATTCTACTGAAATATCGGGCGAAATGTACAAAAACCGGATATTTCTGATATATTTGTTTATGTCCGTTAGATTAGAAAAAAATAATTAAATACAACGATCTAGATTCGTTAGAGAGAAATAAACCCTAGTTTTTCTCTTCAGTCTTTGTTTCTCCATCGAGGTTTCTCTCTTCATTTGTTTCTCTCTTCACCTCCATCGTTTCAGCTTCAGTTCAATTGCAAGACTCGTTTGGATCTGGTAAGAGTTTTAGTTCAATTTGCTTTATTGATTGATAGATAAAGTATTTTACGGCGGATTCTTTTTTTTTCTCCCCTGATATTGCAGTTTGGGGCAAATGATGATCTTTTCAGCGTTAATGCTCATATGTTGGTTTTTGTGATATTAATTGAATAGGAAGAGTTGATGCCTCTCTATTGAATATCTATCGTCTCTATATGTGTGTATGTATGTTTAGGGTTTCTTACAATATTGAGAATGATGATAATATGAAATTTACAGTTGAATATTTTATCTTGGTGTATTAGTCTGTGGATGAATTAAGAGGAATGATGGTTGACTTAGAGTTAGAAAGTATTAGGAATAATGGGTTGGAGTTGTATTTAAGTTTAGTGTAGAGATATGAAAGTTATAAAAAGCTTAAAATTGTAACAATGAACAATCTTCCCTAATAACAACAGTAGTGATTTGAAGAAGATGAATTGTTAGAAAAGAATGAACTAGGACGGTCTGAAGCTGTAATTAGAACTCTTTATTATCAAAATTGATGAACTTTGTATTGTAAAGTTGTGCACAATTAAGCCGATGCTTCGGAAAAATAATAAGGAAAGCATGGTACTGTGTACAGAAATCAAAGAATTGGTACTAATTTCTGCTTGCTCTGATGCACTGGCTCTGATTTTGCAGGCCTGGAAACGTACCTACATTGTTCCTTTTTGTTATGTGAAAGAATCGATTCCATGATGTTTTCACTGATGAAATGTATGGGTGATTAAATCTTGATTTTATTTTTTAGAAGTTTGATCATATTGTAGCTGTATAAACCATAACCTGATTCTTAAACAAGAAGCAATTTGATTCCCCCCTATTTCCTATCTAGTGCTTGGAACGTAAGACTCTCATTTCTTTTTGTTTCATTATACAAGAATGAACCAATATCACTTCACTAGCTACTCCTGTTTCATTGTTTTTTGTTTCATTATACAAGGCCAAGACAGTATCACTTCACTAGCTAACCTTACATTTCTTTCCTGTCCAACACCTGAAGTATACTGCTGTGTATGTGTAGTCTCTTTAATTTTTACATAGATTACACTGTGAACCGATATTTCGTCGATATTTAAAACCAAAATATCCATGATACAACGGTGTACCAATGTATCGCTCTCGACCGATACAAACCGAATCAGATTTTAACTACATTGATTAGGGATAAAATTTAATAGGACGTTTACATAGACCCAAATTTAGCCAGGCTAATAATACTGCAATCTTTTTTTTTGGATAGATGGATTGGCAAGGGCAAAATGTCTGTGAGCAGTTAATGATGATCTTGTTATTAGGTTTCTCAATTTTGGGATTCGTTGCTGGTTATTCAGCAGGTTCTTGTCAAATGATGCTTCTTGGTTATGCTGCTGGTGTTGTTATTAGTACTTTGATTTCATTTCCTAACTGGGGGTTTTATAATCGGCATCCCTTGAAATGGTTGGATCCAATTGAATTTGAAAACCCTAAGCCTGAGATCTTAGTTTCCAAGAAAAAGATCACTAAATTTAACAGGAAATAGTAGAAATTTGTTAGCTTTTGATGCTTTCACAATGTTGTTAGACTGAAAATTCAGATTATTCTTGTTCATTTCTATATTTTGAAATGTGAGGTTTTAATACATTTTCTGTATTGATTTTGGTTAACTGAATTGTTAAAATAGAATAATACAGTATAATTTATGAATGTTGTAATTCAGGCGACATAATAGAAGGAAGAATGAATTGAGAAAGAGTTTTTTAAATAATCGGGATCTTAAAAATTCATTGTATCGACGATGCCAGAATTCGGGTTATCTTCAGAAACAGCTTTCTTGTAGGTATATTTACGCGCTAGAAAACCATAGAAAACGAGGTTGATACAGCTTAGTATCACTAGTGATAGATAGAAAATATCTAGACGACTCTTATTGATAGAATCAGCAAACCAACTTGTTCGTCCTCCTTGTTTACTTGCTTTATCTGTTGCAGCTATGTCAATTACACCGAGTAGACTTCCGAATCCAATCACACTTATGGTAAACGAAGGTCCAAACGACCACATTGATTCAGGAACTTGGTTGTAATAGAAATCTTTGATGCCAGGATAAGTGAATCCATCCATAGCACCTAATAACATGAACTGAGGAGTTAGCCAAAAGACATTGATGGGTAGAGTCTCTTTAGGTCTGTCTTGTAATTCATGTCTCTTAACGATATTCAACCTTTTAGCCTCTTACTGATGAGGCGATGCTGCAACAGAGTATGCCGAAGATCAACCCTATTCCTATTCTTACTATCGGTGTGTCACTTGTTCTAATCCTGGGTATGTTTTTGATAGTCTCTTATTTAGCCAAATTATTTGTCCACTTACGTATCTGGTAAATATCAAGAGGAATGGAAGTGGAACGTTTCCTAGGCTGTATTTTCGGTCCATGTTGCTTCCTTGCTGAAGAAAGGAAGTGCTCCCCAAAGATTTCACAAGAACATAGTTTAAGGAAGGTAGTCCATATTGGAGACATCCTTAAGAGAAGCTTAGTTTCTTCTACTTCCATAACTGTGCAAAGTCTCCTTTTGGTTCTGTCTTCGTTTAGTTCAGAACTCGGTGTTCTACAATGGCCGCCTTGTCCAAGAACCTGCAGTACATGTAAACTTAAGGTTCTACAGTATAGTGACACAGACACGAAAACAATAACCCTTGCACATACCTACCTATCTGTATGAAGTAACTGATTTCCGTCTCCATGGTACAGCTGACTAGCATCTGTAGGAAAATCAAGATGTCCTTTGAAGAATGCAGCCACCAAAACACGTGATGCACGTGAGAGGAGACTCCCACGTGGTTCAACACATTTGTATAACGGTTTGCCAAGAACAAATATACAGAAGGCGATGCACATTGTCAGTGTCAATACACCATAACCAGCTATCCAGTACTGCCTGCCTTCAACAATGGCAAGTAGCAGAATGCCACAAAATGCACCAATATTCACACCTATGCACCACCAACAGTTTAACCTAGCATGAATTTTGTCATCACTCTCATCATCTTCTGCTCCTCTAGACTTCAGCTGACAAGCTCCAAAGGCCTTTAACATTGGTGTATGGCCAGCTTTGCCAAGTGCTACTAGTAACAGTGCCATTCGGAAAACCCAGAGCCTATCCGAGCTTCCATATGCACTTGTGGTCTCCGGATGTAGTTTAAAAGCTGAAAGTGTTAACAGCAACAATCCCTTTATGCAAAGGCATTCAAAGGGAACCATACATATGTCAGAGACCGAACCAGAGAACTTAAAGTTTAGTTGTAGATAAGGTTATCTCTGAGATTGGGAACTTACTGTTATATATATATATATTATTGTTGAGTAAAATATCAATCGATAAATCCCATTATAAGCGTCGGAAAGATAGGTTCCAAATATCGCCATGATGGCTGTGATTCCTGTTCTTAAGTTCGCAGTTGCTGCAGCTAGTGGGAGCTTCTCTCCCTATACATTTATAAGGTACGGCATCAAGTTGGAGATGGCTACGATATGAGATAGGCTCTGGGAAAATACTAAACCTGTCAAAAAACACACTATTACGAATAGATACCTTACAAGTTACTTCTATATATAAATTTAAGAGAAATTTTCATTGTTGTTATTCGGCGAAACTAGTTACCTACAAAGGAAGCAACTTTCCATCCTTGAAACAAACGAAAAATGGAAGTCTCATCGGTATCAAACCATTTATAATCCTGAATGTATAATTGACTAACAACTAGTCTGTAATGATCGTGTATGGACGGGATTGCCGTTGTTGTTTCTACAAATTGTTGTAATAAGCAAATCAGCTTGGAAGGGAGGCCCATTGTTACTTGAAAGAAAGAACACCATAGATAGGCAGAGATCTTTTGTGAAGAAGGAGAACCAACTTTTCGAAAGCAAGTACCTCTTAGATTCCAATTTTGTGTTTGAAGCAACCTATAAAGAGCCCAAACAGTTTCTATGTGGACCAAGTTGGCCATGTGAATAGTTTTTTATTTCTTGCTTAGTTTAGAGTGCCTTACAACTGCTCAAGAAGCAACCGAGTAAAGTTTTGGCATTCAGCTAAAAGTGCGTTACAACTGCTCAATAAGCAACTGAGTTAAATTTGGGCATCTAAAGACTGATTTTATTCTTTACCTTATTTTGCAACAAAGCTTATTGAACCGACTAACTTAGAAAGAAGTGTAGGGTAGAATTATGCACCCTTGTTTTCCAAATAAAGAAGAAAAGAAAAAGAGTTATGCACCCTCAATAAAATGCCATAAAAAGGCCCTTTGCCTTTATTCACTTTTTTAATTAACCAATTAAGAACTATGCACCCTTGTTTACCAAACTTTAGCCTGTTAATTAACCAGTTAAAGGATGGGTAGTTTTGAAATTACTCCTTTGCCAGATGATGCCGGTTCTGGCTCCCTGGCGGAAAACTATGTTATCATCCAGTAGGGGGTTTTGAGTTATTTGTACTTCGTATCTAAGTTTTGACCAAAATCTTAGTTTGGCATCATATCTTTGTCAATAACAGTACATATCTCTATGTATCTTTGTCAAAAACAGTACATATTTCTATGTATATGCCTGTTTAAGTAAATGTACATCTAGCCGCTTAGTAAGTGAAGATGAATATTTGTTTGAAACCCTAGGGTTGGTTTCAATTTACCAAATCAGCTAAACAAGTGGCACACTGGCACTCATTTGAGTAGCATTTAGTTTTTTACTTTGTAGGTGAATGACTTGATGTTCCTCGGATTCAAGGGTAAAGCTCGCTCGTTATAAGTAAGAAACACTCCATAAATAAATAATAATTTACAATAACAATGACACCCTGAGGTCCCTAGTCCTACCCCTAAACTTTCAATTAACAGATGATGTGCAGCATCGTAGTTTCACAGATTATGCATTACAATCACAACTACAAAATTACGAATAATGTGTAATAACAATCTGTCTGATGAGCTTTGTCGTCAACTTGAACGAAAAGAACTTCGGTTTGCCATGGGAAATGAGATTCCTAGCTCTTTACATAATTCCTCATCAGGTTCTAAGCTTCCAGGAATTGCACCAAACACTTTTCTTGCTGCTTCAATACCAGATGCTGTATAGTGCACGTAAGCTGATGCATCCTCTATACTCGTTTTCATGTCTGGCAGCTTAAACGACATCGACATAAACTTCGTTGAAGATCGCGACAGTTTTCTAGTAGATGCAATATGCTCAAGGTCGACCACTTTCAGAAACCGCTCAGTAGCAGACTCCCATGAAAGCTCGTGCCTTTGCTCTTCACTTAAAGGCATGGGCACTTCTGCCAAAGCTTTTTGAATTTCTTCAACAAACCCATCACCATCGTTAAAAGTTCGACAATTTGGAAATTGCATGAAAAACTCATTTGAGGGATGGTTAGAACAGATTACAAATTTACCCATAGCCAACGCTTCAGCAGTCGTTGTGCAAACCACATCACTTGTGCTTGGATTTAGGAACAACTTGTAACTGGGGAAAAAAAACTAGCTATTAACATATGAGAGAGAGTAACAGAGAGAGGAGAGAGAGAGAGAGACTTTGGAGCTTACTCGTGAAATAGGGGGTCCGCATGGTCACGCCCTGGGTAGACTTCAACAGGCAGGTCCAGTTTCTTAGCCTTTTCTTGGACTTTCTCAGAGTCTATTCCACTTCCGTATAAATCAACTGTAAGTCCAGTTAGTTGCTTCTGGTGCTTAGAGAGGAGTTGAAGGAGCTCTTTATAACCTTTGCTCCAGACCATCTTCCCTATGAAGTATGCACCTTTGCTGAATGCTTGGTTTTCTTGTAGCTTCTGCTGTTCTTGTTTCTTCTTTCCTATCTCAAGGAACTTGGGATTGACACCATGGACGTTACAAATGATGGATTTTGGAAGATCCTGTGTTGCAGCTGACAATCTTATAACCTGCAGTATGATGAAAAAAAAAGCACACTGAGTGACCATCTCTAGAACAGCTAACTTATACAAATACATTTATCAGAGTTTTAGTTCTTGTCTAATAATTGTCAGTATTATCGAAATGAATCCAAGGAGTTAATAACCTTAGCAACAACAAAGACACCTTAAGTGTGTTTTCACTCAAGTGTTTATACCCTATTATAACCGCTGTTTTTTTGCCAGAAGAGAAAAGAACACCCCATCACAGAGAATGACCATGAATAATTTGTAAAGGAATGAAGGCTCAATCAGAAGATTTAGAACTACCCATCAAATAGTTTCTGTATTTGCAGTAAAGTAGTTGTTAGCAAAGAACTCCCGATCACAGAGATCGTTCATGAATAACTTTTACAGGGAATTTAAGACTGAACCAGAAATACCTTTTAAATATATACAGAATGAAGCATATCTTGAAGGCAGCGAACCAAAATTATAAACTCACTATTTTTCAATATGAATTCCTATTATATAGGGTAGGTAAACTACAATAACTCTTATATATTTGGAAAATTACTTACAAAAAGTAACTATGTTAAGGAAATGTGGGGTGTGCCCGCTTGAAGGATATTAAATGTTTAGCAAGAACTTGTAAGTGAACTATAAGTGAACTTTTAGATACAGTGAAAGGAGAAGCTGGTACATTAATAACAAAGAAGTTGTAGCAAAATCTACCTTGTGGCAATATATTTGAATAACCCAACTATTTAGGTATTTCAAGAGAAAAGCTTGAAACCTTCCATTCTTTTCTCTCTTCACATATTCCAAATAATTGGTATGAACGATCCCTATAACTAGCCGGAATTTGGATTTCCATCTCCGTCCATGATGATACCATGTAAGATGCTCAGGCTCCTCGAGGACAGCAATATCCGCCTCTTCATCAGGGATGATTTCAGTGATATCACCAACAGGCCAAATGCTCCCTTTTTCTTTATCGAACTGAATACAACAAAAGTATTGTCACAATTTTGACAGTAAACATAATACGATAAAGATAGACTCAGGAACCTAAAGGGAACCTCTACTTCTGTCCCGACAAGACTGAGACAATTCAAACTCCAGACATTCAACTTACATCACAAAATTATACTAAGTTAGGAACAAAGTGATACAAAGCTATATGAAACTGAAAACAGCAAAAGTAATGTCACAACTTTAACAAAAAATATATTACGATAAAGATAGACTCGGGAACCTAAAGTTGGAAACTATACTTCTGTCCCGACACTGACTGAGTGTCTGAGACAATTCAAACTCCAGATATTCAACTTAAGTCATAAAATTATACGAACAAAGTGATACAGAGCTTACACAAAGCGAGATACCATTCGGGAATGTGCGGTTCACAATCCAAATCCTGAAATAGCAAGATATTAAGTTGAAATTTTTACCTTTCCAGGATAGAAAGTTATGTTAAATCCTGATATGATCCCAGTCCTCTCCTCAAGCCATCGACGAACATAACTCTCTTGGTCAGAAGGGGTTTCAAAAGTGATTTGATTAGGATAAACTAATTCTTGATCTTTCAAGGATAACCATGGAATCACTAAAGTAACCTTTCTCTGCCCATCATTTCCAAGATATCCAGCACGAAATAGAGGATTAACAGCAGTTCCAGTCATCCATGGAAGACTCGCTGTAGTGAATATTGCGATTTGTCGTTTTTTGTCCATTCGGCATCAGCAACTTCAATTTCAACAACAACAAATTTAACGAACCAACCTATATTGCGATAATTTAAATTTCATGTATTAACTGCATTAGACGAAGTCAAAATTACTAATAATTATAAACTCCACATCATTGTTACACCTATCATATCGAAATTGGGGTTTTACTATAAATTTCTCTGTTGATTTTAATAGAAACCCTAGAATCATTAAAACAAAAAAAATTGATGAATAGATAGAAAAAGAAAATACCTAATGAGAACCAAAGTTGGATATATTGATAAAACCGATAACAGCTTCCAGCTCCTAGGAATGGAAGAAATTGTAGAGATGGGGAAATGTAGAAATATGCCAATTTACAGGTCTTCAATGGAGTGGCGTGATTGGAACAAGTTGGTCGGGAGCCAGTACCAGATGCGAATAAATGTTTTTATATTTAGAGAATAAAGATCTGGAATCTAAAATTAGTTTAGAATTTAAGATGTACTAATTAGTTTCGTCTTTATCTAAAAGTCTAGCGAATAAAAAATAAAAACTAAGAGAGAGAAAAAGAATATCTACGGACTACAGGTGTCCCAACAAATGGGATGTTTTTGCAGAAAGAGGGTATTAGTATCACCTGAGGCCTCTGATCGCAAAAAATGACGGCGGTCGGTAATTTCTTTTTTGTTTTTAAGAAATGGAACTGACGGATATCACTGCTGCTGCAATGCTCTCCATTGAATATCGAGTTACACTCCATGTGTTTAAAATCTTATACATAAGTGCAAAGCGGCTCTCATGTTCTTTCGAGAGAGGAAAAAAACTCCTCGCAGCACCTTCAATTCTTCTTTAGTTGCTTTCTTGTGTTATTTTGTTAAAGAACACTCTGTGATTTCCTCCCCATCTTTTCAAGATTTCTTACAGCGATTTACACCTGTTCATGAATCATACATATAGTAACACCAACACCCCCATATATTTTCTCTTGTTAACACTAAATTTTGTTTACAATCCAGATACATCGGCCTGCTATGAGACTTGGAGTTGGAATGTCCAAACAGTTAGCTTTTATCAACACAGCTCATTATTTACATTCTATGTATCTAATATGTGAAATGACATGGGTGTACAAATAGTTTTCTGGCCTAGCTACTTGCATGGTTATCAGCTTACTTACATACTTTCTTCAACCCCCTTTTAAATGTTTAGTGATCATCATATTCCAATTCGTTTAGAAATGATTGATTTGTCCGCTTCCGGGATTGCCTCCTATGCTTTTTGAGCTGAAGACGAGGTTCCACATGTATAACACCCATCTCTCCCACTTTGTACCTGCAAAATCAAACATATTTGAGAAATAAATTTTTAGTGAGTACTCTAGTAAGTTGCTCATGTAAACATTGAACTGATAAATATGTACAGACAGCTGCAGGTTTACACAATATTGAAGTTACTTATGTGCAACTGAAATCAACAAGTACAATTTCCCAATGCAAAAGCTGACAAAGTACTGCTACTATCCGTTCAACATTCTCATCTCAGACATCTAAAACTAGCAAGCATTTGCAATATAAAATTTTCTATGGTAGATGAAAGTAGAAATTTTGATCCACAAAATTGAGAGTTGAAAACTGAGATATATGAGTCACTCCAAGTTATAGCATCTGTACCTTACATCGCTTTCTCTTTTGGTTCCTATTGTTCTTTTCTGGAACTCTTCTCTAGTTTTTATTTCATCAAGCAATTGAATATAGTAGGGATATCTTTCCCAGTCTGCTGTCACCACACATCCCGGCTCACCAACATGCAGACAATCATTGAATGAGCATGTTGTAGGGCCACTATCCCCAATCATCTTCCTGATCTGAGAGAGAAAAGGAAAGGTGTGTCATCCACCAATAATATTAGGTGGCATGGAAGAAATGAAACGGATGAGTTATAGAAATGTGATAAACGGACTGAACCTCAGGGAATAATTGTGGAAGCGATACTTTTGTTGCTTTCAGCAGTGTAGGCTGACTGAACCCTGGTGTATCAGCAAGATATCCTCCCCCAGATATCGGAAGTAATGAAACGTGTCGTGTTGTATGCTTTCCTCTACCACTTTTAACTGAAACCACACCAACTCGTTGATCTTCCAACCACCTGCTACCTTCGATCTAGAAAATGCCAATAGAAACATATTATCAAGGTGCACAAAGTCACTAACAACATCAAGATACAGGGAAGCAGTTTGACTTTTCTCTATGTGTTGGAAGTAAAATACCAAATATGCATGTACAACTCATACGAAAGTTTTGCTAATTTGCGAACAAGTAAAAATAAAATAATTAACTCACATTTGTAGACTGGTTATCTCCTTCTGAAACATCAGAAACATGTTGATTGCTTCTCAACACATTGATAAGGCTAGACTTTCCAACACCACTTGGACCTACAAGCACAGTTGTTTGTTCTCTCAAGATGAAATACAGAGAATCCAATCCATTTCTGGTATCCACACTGCAAAAGACTGGTTCATATCCCCATCCATGAAGCCTTGATTCCCATTCCAATCGTGTCTGGATCAACAAGACTAACAAATTAACAAAGAAGAAGAAGAAAAATAAATGAACCGTATTATGTAATAACAAGAACAGCAATAAACAAATTGTGTTTCTGAATTCTTTTTATCCTGTAGGAAAAAAATTCATACAGATTTCACTAGACCTGCATCTGCCTTTTCTAATTTCAATTAAGAAAGGCCGATTATTCATTCTGTTTCTATGCCTCTGATCATTTTCTACCTAAGAAATCTAGCAACAAAGCCCTTCCACAGATGCTTCAATAATACAACAACAATAACACAACTTCCCCAACAATGCCTCTATAACCAAAGATCGTCTACATGTTACTATCTATAAAGAACAAATTTTTAGCATTTCACAACTAAAACTACTCGGATAACTCTTGTCCAGGTGAAATCTTATCACCAAGGTATAACAGATGTCTACAAAAATTGAATCCAGAATATCAGGAATTAACAAGCTACATAACCTGAATTCATTGAGTAAAATTTAGAACCCACCAGATTATCGACAAACTCATAAATGGAGGGGTACATTAATCAATCTACATGACCGCACCAATGAAACAGACTATAATTTGACTATGTCGATAAACTGATCAACACTTTAATACACAGATATACTTTCTCAAACTTCTAAATGCAAGCAATGTGGCCTATGTTGACAATAGTCCCACATTGTATGTGAATCTTGCACTAGTGTTTTTCAATGGGAGTTAGTTCCTTGGGGTTTATCAAGGTATTCTTAGCATGACATTTCAACAATAATTTATGACATAAAAACTTCAAAATTCTACTAACCTTTTCGTCCACAAGTTCACACTTGTTTAAAGCTAATGTAAGAGGAATTCCAGTAGATTCAGCTTCAATCAAGAACCTAGTAAGTGCAAATGCTTCAATCTTAGGTTGTTCTAATGAAAACAAAACCAATAAATGATCAACATTAGCAACATGTGGGTCCATAATCTCTGAATCCCTTTGATAAACATTCTCAATCATTCCTCTTTTATCATTCCAATCAATACCTCCAACTAAAACCTTATCACCTACTAAAACCCTTCTCTTAATTTTCTTCAGAACCGCTTTCACAACACATAATAATTCCACCCCAATTTTACCTTCCTTCTCCTCTTTAACTTCACTTATATCAGAACCAATTGATTGGACCACTACTCTCATGAAATTAGCTTCGGCTGATGCAACCATACCCACAGCTTGATTTTGCAACAACTCGGGAATAACATTATTATCGAGAACCGAGGACAGAGATGATTGATTAAGTTCTTTTACTGAATCTCTTGCTTTGAGTAAATTCTTATTGCGTTGTGTTCTTCTTTGATGGACATCTTGACGAGCTGCTGCCATTGAAATCACACGGAATTTTGTGGATAATTTGTTGAAGTTTCCAATTTGAAGTGAGTTGTTAAAGAAGACATCATTAATGCAGATTGTCGGTAATGAAGCTGAAGGTTTTGCTGTTGTTGGAATGATTGAGGTTGACATTTTTTAGGGTTTGTGCAATTGAACATTAGAAAGTTGGATTCAAGTTTTCTAGGGTTTCTTTTGAAGTGCTAGCAATAGCCAAGAGCGCTTTTCAGTATCTTTAAATACAGTAAATGTCTTATCTTGGAATGAGTTACTCCCCGCTAAAATTCCCGCATAAGTTTCCCTCTTGACGTCGCAACATGGAAATTGGCCGATCCGAAACCTAGTAGCAATTCGAGATACGGAGAAATTTCCGGACAACAAACATACAAGTACTATTTATTTTTGTGGAATGTCAATTTGGTCCTAAGACTACCGACATCAACTTACGAGCAGATAAGGTCTCTGTGAAGCTGAGCTTCTTGAATCCTGTCTGGAAATCCTTGTTTGCACACCATTCTCTCCAGAAGCTGTAAAAACTTCATACGATATCAGATTTTGATGTTTGACCCCAACTTTTGAAGTCAAGAGATCAAACTATCACATGTAAAAAGAATCACTCGATTAAGAGTTTGTTAGGTCAGTTAATCATGCGTGAACTTTTGTGATTAGTAATCTCGTGTAAATTTTTCAGATTCCATAGACTTTAGCGTAAGAGTCATCTCTCATATCTCATGTCTCTGATTGATGCACCATTTGGTATGTTATAGCAAAGACGTAGATGAAAACTTTTCGTGAAGGATGTTTGCCCCGTTCCTTACGATTGTTGTCCATTTCCGAATTTGTAAAATGAAAGATAATGGTAGGAGCAGCAATAAAGGAGCAGACTAGGCTGGTGCGTTAAGGCTGCGATGTGAGATGTTGTCATTGTGAAGGTGCTAGCTTTGTGATGATGTTAATTCTGTGAAGAATCTTATCTCCATGAAAATCTTGGCTCTGGAAAAAAAATTCTATCCCAGGGGAAATTCTGGCCCATAGAAAGCTAGCCTTGGAAGTATCGACGTCGTGGGCATGCTGGAATTTCATTAGATTTTTTAGAGGAAGTGATACTCTGAGAATGGAGTAAGGGTCTCATTGGAAGGGAGGGCCTCATGGAAGACGACCTCATTGATGACGTCATGGTTGTCGTCCTCATGACAAGCTTCATGGATGTCACATTTAGATTTTTCTTCAAAAGTAAATATGATGAACACGTCACTGAATCCCTAGCCAGCAGCTTGTAAACCAATATTCCAGAAGTTGAGAGGAGAAGCCTGAATCTGAAATGGTCGTACTCGTTGAATGTTTGCCATGTGAAGGAGATGGTTGTGGCTTCCTGGTTACCAGTGAGGGATGAGATGAATATCGTAACCATGGGTATTGTCCGTGAGGGCTTGCTCGAAGAATGAGAGGACTTAATAGCGTCACTTGATAATTCCAAGTTCATTGGTGTCTCCAACAGTAGACGGGTGTGGTTGAAGTAAGTAGCATTAAAAAGGGTGAAGTCACCGTGTTGGACGTGATCAAGTAAGAGGAGAAAGCTTCATAATAGTGCGGGATACTGATGTATAGAGGTTTTTTCGATGACACTGATATTTATTGGCTTGGTTTTGGGGATCACGTTGGTTAAAATGGATTTTAATTGATTATTTTAACAAGATCAAATCCCCAAGTACAGAACAACCAAGAGGTGTTCATTCACTAGACAGAGAGATACATGTTGAATGACATCCATGGGTGAATTATGTTGGATACACTTCATGCATACACTTAATGATTATTGGGGATTCATGCTCCCTTAAGCGGTGTAATGAGTTATCCCCGGCATCTATCCTCCCACAAGTGATGAAGCTCTATTGCGAAAAAGGCGAAAATAGAATATATGAGGATGTCGGTGCTACATTGCAATGAGGGTATGAGTTTTGATGTAGACAGTTCTCGCTAGTACCGTCGTTGATCAGACCTTCCGGTTAAAGGATGTGACTGTGTTGAATCCTCAGAAGTGAATGAGCCTTCAGTCCCCAAGTGCAGCTTACTTGGATCCGCCACCAGGAAGGAGATAATATGACGGTGTCATCATGGGTTCATGTCTCCAGAATTTGATAGGACAACGGAAGTCATAAAGGTTGGAGCCATTCTTTGTTGTCGTTGAAGCGCTGGAGCTGGAGCGAGTATCTGAAATGAAGTTAAAGCATCGTTGGCGTCTGGGATTTTGAGTTGCAAAGGGTTTTTCTCCTACCTCTTGAGCATGAATGAAGTTGTGCCTTATCCAGATCCTTAGATTTGCAAGCTTATTATATTCCTCTAGAGGTGGTAATAGGATGCTTGGAAGACCAAATATATAGGATTCTCCGGAGACGTCGAGGACAAAGAGATGAGATGCGAGGTGCCTGCTTGATAATGTGGAGCCATGGACGTCCTCAAGGATTAAGTTTTCATAAGCGTCTCTTGAGTTATCTTCTGAATCTTCGATTGTTGTAAGGTATAGGCTGCGGTGAGCAGTCCCTAGTCACACTTCTCGTTAGTGGTGATGAAGTAAGACTGGACCCAACTTTCCTAGAAATTGTAAAAGTATCTCCATATCTTCATGGGTGACGGAGTTAGATTGTTGGTTTCTTGGTTGTTTTCTTTGAATGAGGTACTCGTCATCGTCTTGAATTTTTATTCTAGAGCTGTTGACATTGGTAATCTTAAGAGCATTGGTTGGATGCGTCTGGTGATGGCCTTTCCCTGGAGTCGGTTTTTTCATGAGAGTTTTGAGAAATAAGGGGATCTCCTTCTGAGTGGTTGTCA
The DNA here is from genome assembly GCA_023531435.1 of Papaver californicum. Lineage (NCBI taxonomy): Eukaryota > Viridiplantae > Streptophyta > Magnoliopsida > Ranunculales > Papaveraceae > Papaver > Papaver californicum. The sequence continues at coordinate 3,249,007 of JAJJMC010014777.1, read as the reverse complement.
TCAAATTCATAGTAATTGGTAGATCTTGAGTATTCATGTCTTCTCTGGGAATCTGATCGGAAAAGAGTGGGTGGTGGTTGGAATAACACCATGAGTAATAGAAGTGATACTAGGAGTAACAGGAGTAGTACCTTGATATTAACGGTAAGAGAATTGAAAGTTTCTGAACCCAACCTAATCTCAACCATTTTTGAAGAAGATAATTTTATAACCTAGAGATTTATCTCCCGCTTTGGTCGCCAGTTGTTTTAGGGTGAAAAACAAATGTAATGAGAATAGTACTTTTTATAGGTTCAAGAGATAAAAATCGTACAAGACAGGCTTAAACCATTAAATGGTCGTTTACGTCTTGCTTCGGTCACAAAGTTGGAGATGATGGGTTGATCTTAGGGGAGGGAAGCAAAAAAGGTAGATAAATCACCGGGTGATGAAAATGGTATAGTGTGAAGTTGAAGACTGGATTTATGACTATAAATTTGATTATCTATGGGATATATCTCTGTTATGTTATATGTTTTCGAATAGTGAAGCCATTTATTTATAGTCTTTTAATAAACACACTGATTTCTCGTAATTTGTGGAAGTTGTGAGGAGATTGAGAAGTGATGATTGTGGGGATTATAGTGGAATCATGTCCGCTAAGTCAGGAGAATTGTATGACCATTACTCCCTTATCCTCTCAACTGCTCCTAACTGTCCCACTACTTATTACCTTCTCGTAGTGGATGAGTTACCACATCGCACGTTGTTGTAAACTGTTAGACCAATAACCCAATAAGAATTCCCCATATGACATATTTAATGTCTCGTAGAAAAATAACGAAGTCATGAACTACTACTATTTTGGTTAAGTCAGGACAATAACCTACTAAATTAGTGAAGCAAGTTGCTTAGTTCACTAAGTGGTCAAGTAGACTGAATAATGTCAAGTCTGGTGAAAATAATAAGTTTAGTAGTTGTGTGCAAGCTTAAAAGTAGCAAGGCTTGTAAATGGCACAAATTTGGAAATGTTTGAAACCAATATTAAAAAATTTCTTGAGGATTGAGAAAGAGATGAACGTCGTTCTCTCGATGACTAGGCAAAGGCTTGGTACACCGTTCTCAATAACAAATATTTATGCAAGTATTAGGCTAGTGTAGCGCTAGCATTAGGCTATCTCCAAGGAGAATGTGGTGTTCCTCCAGTCGTGACGCTCCCTCAAGGAATGATCCTCGAGGCAAAGGCGCTCTTCCAAGGTACGATCCTCAAGCAATGACGCTCTTCCAAGGAATGGTCCTCAAGGCAGGGCCGTTCTCCCATGGAATGACGCTCCTCCAAGGAATGGTCCTCAAGGAAAGGACGATCTGCCAAGGAATGACCCTTGAAGCCAAGACACGTCATTGAGTAGTGAAGCTTCCTTGAGTAACAAAACTTGAGTAGTGAAGCTTCCTCGAGAGACTGTGCTCGAGTAGTGAATCTTCTTCAAGAGGCTGTGCTCAAGTAGGAAAGTTGTCACTAGTTATTTTCCTCGAGAGATTGTCCTCGATGAGTGAAGTAGCGCTAGGATGCTTCCTCGAGAGACTTTCCTCGAGGAGTGAAGTTGGCGCTAGGATGCTTGATAGACACATTTTTGTGTCTGATTTGTCTCAATTTTATGTATTGTTAGTGCTCATTTTTGTACTTATATTGGTGTTTTGTGTGTGTCTAGGTGTTTTTGGAGAAATAAACTCTTATGGAAAAAAGTTGCTCGAAAAGTGGTAGTTAGACCCCCAAAGAAAATTACTAAAGGCACCCAAGAAAAGTGTTGAAGACACCCCAAAAAATTACTAAAGGCACCCGAGGTTTGGATAAGGGCACCCCAAATTACTAAAGGAACCCAGCAAATGGATAAGGGCACCCCCATTCTTCTTCATGTTCAATAAGAGTTTTGGCGGGAAAAATTGAGTTTCACCTGCGATATTTGCTGAATAGATTTTGGAAGTGTTTTAGTGAGATTCAATCGCGGAAATGGGTTGGTTTGGGCATGTTGCACTTAAACATGTCCAGCAGATTTGATCAAATAGGGTTGAATCATCGGTTTGGAGAGAAAACAAGGCACGTATATCCTGTGGAGATATTCTTGTTTTTGTCCATTTTAGGAAGGATTGCGTATGTCTTACTGGTGTTTGACTCCAGAAGAGACATGTAGGAACGTGTTTGGGGTGTTTCAACAGCTGCAGACGCATGGAATAGATAAACAAAGGGAATAATCAACAGTTACAGACACGTGAACATATTCCCGAGTTATTTTTATTAATTGTGAGAAGATATGGGAATTAAAGTCGAAATATTTGGTGTTGTCGAGTATAAATAAGGTGCTGGGATGTCAGAGAGGGTGGGGGGTCGA
>JAJJMC010014777.1:3208035-3246541 GCA_023531435.1 Papaver californicum | reverse complement strand
CCCCCCCCACAGAACGAGAAATCAAGAAGTTGCAGAGAATATTTTTTTGTTGCTGAAGAACTCGAATAACAGAGAATGGGGGACGGTTCCCTCAACCATCTGTCACGGTTTCTTCATCCCAACTGCAACGTTTATCTTTGGATTTGCAACGTTTATTGTCATCTTTGGAACGTTTATCTTCGGATTTGTAACGTTTATTGTCATCTTTGCAACGTTTATTTTCATCTCTGAAACACTTGCTTTGTAACAGTGAGTTTGTAACGCCTATAAACGTTGCAAACTCGATGTTTTATTAATTTTTATCCTTTTTCATCTTTGTAAACAACTTTTGAGCCATGAATCAATCTTTTGAGATGTTGTTTATCATGATGAGTTAATTCTCACTTAACCAAGGCAATGGAGGAAGCTACTGATACATGATTGATGGGTAATGTATATTTCTATTCACTCTAGTTTTATTTTAATTCACTTAATCACTGTTTTTGCAGAGTTTTAATTCGAACATATGATTTTCTTAATTAGTTGTTATTCATTTTGATAGGTTTTGTTTTGTTAAATCATTTGATGACCTATGCTTAAGTTTTATAAGTAAAATTTAGAAATTTATCTGATTATTAGTGAGTTAAGATAAAAGAGGACTTAAAGATAACTAGAGTTTTAGAAATCTTGGTAAACCAATTCAATCATACGTAGTAGTGGAATCTAGTGTCTTGGTCAGTTTTAAAATCTTGAAATCAATTTTTCATTTAAGTTTTGTTATTTCTAGTTTAGTTTTAATTCTTAAGTCTGAAATCAAAATCTTCACAAGTTCTAAAACAAACTCTTTCTTACCACTGTCTACAACCACATCAATTTTTGACGCCGCTGCCGGGGACTTGTTTTTAGGTTAGGGTTTTAGATTTTATTTTTATTAGGTTTAATTTTTAATTATTTTAATTTTATTTTAATTTTTCCTTTTTAGATTTTATGTTGGTATTCTCCTTGTCTTTGTTGTGCAGGTAAAGTTTTGCAATTTATTGTTGAAATTGCCTACCAAAAAAAGTAGTATACCTCAATTTTTATTTTAGTTTTTTCATTAAATTTTATTTTATTTGTATATGTTTATTTTAGATTTTATTTTATTTTGTAAATATATTTATATAAAAAAAAAACACAAGTGCACATACCAATTGCATTTCTCGTCAGACACCGATTTGTAGGAAAACTTGTAGGAAAGTACGATGAACCCTTTGGGCGTTATCATCCAAAACACCACAAACCCCAGCCTTGTACCTTTGACCAATCTTTGACTCTGGGTATATTTTGATGTGGTAACCCAAGCTTACCCAAATTAGTGAACCCAATATTTACATGTGCATAAATTTCGTTAGTGTATGCCAAAACCGCTCGACATCATCACTGAGCGGGGTTGGAAAAGAGATAATCTAGGTCGTCTAATTAGTGAAAAACCTAATAGTTCTTATTGTGAAAGCGGGGAGCTCGAAAATTCTTCTTTTGAGAGCCCTATTTTGGAAACTTCAGTTTTGAGAACTTATCTCTGAGTAAGGAAAGTACCCCAAGTACTTCAATTGTGCAAGCAATGATAACTTTGAAAGACTATATTACCCAACTAGGTCCAACCGACCATTGTGTATTAAATTGACTGCCATTACGGATAATTATAAGTTGAAACCCGGTATTATTCAGATGATCCCTGTATTTGTAGGGAAAGATGATGAAAATCCTTACTTGAAAACCCTTACTTTCATATTAAGGATTTTGAGGAAATTTGCGGAACAATTAGGATTAAAGACCTTAGTGATGAAGTCTTAAAACTTAGGGTGTTTCCTTTTTCCTTAAGAGATAAAGCCAAGTCATGGATGCATAACTTACCATCTGAGTCAATAGAAACGTGGGATGAACTTACTACTGCCTTCTTTCAGAAGTTTTACCCTAAGCATAAAACCACATCCATTAGGCAGAAAATTAGTGTCAGTATGCAACAAGAAGGAAAATCTCTTTATAGATTTTTAGAGAGATTCAATGATCTTTTGTCTCAATGTCCTTACCACGGGTTTGAGAAAATGAAACTAGTCCATATTCTTTATGAGGGTTTAGACTATTCGACCAAAGTCATGGTCGAGTCTTTATGTGATGACGGGTTCCTGAATAAAACTGTTGATCAAGCTTACATCTTTTTAGAAGAAGTAGTTAAAAAATCCCAACAGTGGGAGTCTTGCGTTGAACCCCCCTAAAAGATTCTTGGTCAATAGAAGCAACACCAACATGGTAGATACAAGTTTTGAGTCAGACGCTAAGTTTGCTGCTCTACCTAGACGGTTAGAAGCTTTAGAATTGAGTCAGTCTAAACATAAGTCTTTTGTTGAACCCGATGATAGGAATAAAGCCTCTCAAATCTCTAGTTGTGGAATAGAGCCAATAACTCGTACTGGGAAGGACAAATTAGTGGAGAGCAATCCTATGCTCTTTATAACAACTCTAGGTTTGAAAATCGTCAGAAGTTTGACCCATATTTGGAAACCTACAATCCTTGTTGGAGAAAACATCTTAATTTTTCATGGTCTAAAGGTCAGAATCAAGGAAAGACTAGCAATCCTCAAGTTCCACCAGGGTCTAGTTATTCCAAGAACCCATTAGAGCCAACTTACTCTCAAAACCCTTCTGAAAATAGAATGACTAGCTGAGAGGAATCTCTTTTTATGTTAGCAAAGAGACATGTTAGTTTTCAGCAAGAAACCAAGCAAAATTTTAAAAATTGCTAAGTTAAAACTTCAAGTAAGCCAAATAGCTAAGACTCTAAATGAGAGAGGGAACAGAAGGTTCCCTAGTCAAACAGATCTAATCCCAAAGGAGAGAAACAGTTCAATCATGTGAACTCTGTTACCACCCTTAGGAGTGGTCAAGTGATAGACAATAAGGTAACCATACCCGATAGTGAACATGTTGTAGGTCACCCTTATGAGACAATAACTGAAGAGACTGATAGAGTCTTTAAAGAGTCTAATGTGGTTCCTGATAAATACGATTTTGTGCCCAAATCCCCATTCCACAACTGCTAGTACCAACTAAGAAGGAATCCAACTTTATTGATATATTGGAGATTTTTAAGCAAGTCAACATAAATCTTCCTTTATTAGATGCAATCAGGCAGATTCCTACTTATGCCAAGTTCCTTAAGGATCTTTGTATGCGAAAGCGAAAGCTTAGTGTACAGAAGAAAGCCTTTTTAACTAGTCATGTAAGTTTAATTATCCAGAACAACACAACTCCTAAGTACAAAGACCCAGGTTCCCCTACCATTTGTTGCACAATAGGTAACTACCGTGTTGAGAAAGCGTTACTTGACTTAGGAGCCAGTGTGGACTTACTTCTGTACCATGTGTACCTCCAGCTAGGACTTGGTGAGTTAAAACCTACCAAGATAACACTCCAGATAGCTGATAGGCCGGTGAAAATTCCTCGTGGTGTTATAGAGGATGTTCTTATTGAGGTCGACAAGTTTATTTATCTAGTGGATTTTGTTACCCTGGATACCCAACCTGTCCCTGACCCAGAGTACTAGATACCTGTGATTTTAGGTCACCCATTTTGAGTTACATCTAATGCGATCATAAACTGTCGAAATGGTATTATGGATTTGTCTTTTGGTAATATGACTATTGAGATGAATGTTTTCAATATTAGTAAGCAACCCCCTAAGCTAGATGACATTTACATTGAAGAGGTGAACATGGTAGGAACATTAGTTCAGGATTCATTACCAAACACTTTGTTAGAAGATCCATTAGAGAAATGCCTAGCCCACTTTGGGTTTGATTTTGATGATGATAGTATGATTAATGAGGTGAATGCTTTGTTAGATTCAACCCCTTTAATAGGCACTAGTAATGGATGTAGACCTAAATTTGAACCACTACCAGTTACTAAGTCTATCTTAATTCCTTCTTTAGAAGAGCCTTTAAAGTTGGACCTTAAACAATTACCAGATACCCTGAAATATGTATCTTTAGGCCCATCTGAGACTTTGCATGTGATTGTAGCATCCGACTTGGATAGTGATCAGGAAAGTAGGCTAGTGACCATGCTTCAAGACAACAAGGAAGTTTTAGGGTGGACCATAACAGACACTAAGGGTGTAAGTCCTACTGTTTGTATGCATCAGATTCATTTAGAGGATGATACCAAACCTTCTAGGGAGATGCAACGTCGACTGAACCCTAACATGAAAGAAGTAGTTCGAACCGATGTGATTAAGTTGTTAGATGCGGGTATTATCTACCCCATTTCAGAAACTTAGTGGGTCAGTTGTTCCCAAGAAATCAGGTATCACTGTAGTACAGAATGATAACAATGAGTTAATCCCAACCCGAGCGACCACGGGTTGGTGCGTTTGTATTGACTATATGAAACTGAACAAGGTTACAAGGAAGGACCACTTTTCCCTTCCTTTTATCAACCAAATGCTAGAGCGATTATCAGGACATAGTCATTACTGCTTGTTAGATGGTTATTCTGGTTATAATCAGATTTTTATTGCCAGAATACCAAGAGAAAACTACTTTTACTTGTCCCTTTGGTACCTTTGCGTATAGACGCATGCCTTTCGGGTTGTGTAATGCACCCGCTACTTTTCAACATGATGAGCATATTTTATGACATGGTAGAACGATTTTTAGAGGTCTTTATGGATGATTTTTTAGTGTTTGGTTCATCTTTTGATGAGTGCTTACATCATTTGACATTAGTGTTGAATAAATATAAGGAAAAGAACTTAGTGCTTAATTGGGAGAAATATCATTTTATGGTTCAATCAAGATTGTTCTAGGGCATATCGTATCTTTTAAGGGTATAGAGGTAGACAAATCCAAATTTGACCTTATTAAGAATTTACAGGTTCCCAAAACCGTAAGAGATATTATGTCATTCTTAGGGCATGCAGGTTTTTATCGTTGATTCATTAAGGATTTTAGCTTGATTTTTATACCTCTTTGCAATTTGCTTGCAAAAGATGTTAAATTTGTCTTTGATGATGCTTGTTTAGAGGCTTTCGAGAAGCTTAAGACTTTGCTCACTACCGCCCCTATAGGCCAGGCACCTAACTGGAACCTACCCTTTGAGATCATGTATGATGCCTCAGATTATGCTATTGGTATTGTGTTAGGTAAGCGAGAAAACAAATTACTTCATGTGATTTACTATGCCAGCAAAACTCTAAACGATGCCCAACTGAACTACACTACCACTGAGAAGGAATTATTATATATTGTTTTTACCTTAGAAAAATTTAGATCCTATCTTTTATGTTCTAAGATCATAGTCTTTACTGATCATGCTGCTTTGAAGTATCTTCTTTCCAAGAAGGATACTAAACCTAGATTGATTAGATGGATCCTTTTGTTACAAGAATTCTCTTTAGAAATTAGAAACAAAAAGGGTGCAAAAAATATAGTAGCAGACCACTTTTCTAGGCTTGTTGTTGATTCCCTTGATGATTCTCCTCCTGTGAGAGATAGTTTTCTTGATGAATAACTTTGTTTCCCAATTACCTTGGTTTGCGAATATAGTGAATTATCTTGTTACCGGTCGAATGCCTCAACATTAGGGTAAAACAGATCGTTATAGGTTTTTAGCCGAGGTAAAGCATTTCTTTTGGGACGATCCTTATTTGTTTAAGTATTGTCTAGACCATATTATTAGGAGGTGTATACCTGAGAGCGACTAGTTCAGTATTATTTTATTTTGTCATGATCATGCTTGTGGAGGTTACTTTAGTGCTAAAAAGACTACTGCTAAGATATTGCAGTGTAGATTTTACTGGCATTTATTATTTAAAGACACCCACAATTACTGTGTTGCCTGTGAGCGCTGCCAGAAGTTAGGAACCATTTCCCGTATAAATATGATTCCTTTGAACCTTATTTTATTTATTGAGGTCTTTGATGTGTGGGGCATTGATTTTATGGGTCCATTTCCTAATTGTTTTGGTAATCTTTACATACTTGTCGATATAAACTATGTCTCTAAATGGGTTGAGGCGGTTTCATGTAAAACGAACGACCACAAGGTTGTGGTCCAGTTTTTGAATGATAACATATTTGCATGTTTTGGTACACCGCGAGCTATAATTAGTGATGAAGGGTCACACTTTGGTAATCGACCATTTAAGCTTTTGATGAAGAAATATGGTATTACCCACAAAGTAGCTACCTCATATCACCCACAGACTAGTGGTCAAGTAGAGGTTTCCAACAGGGAAATAAAACGTATTTTAGAGAAAACAGTTAATCCTAACCGGAAAGACTGGCCATTGAGGCTTACTGATGCCTTATGGGCTTACCGTACTGCGTTTAATACTCCTATTGGAATGTCACCTTATCGTCTAGTTTTTGGCAAGGCATGTCACTTTCCTGTTGAGTTAAAACATAGAGCATATTGGGCTGTAAAACAATTTGATTTTTCGCTTGACAAGGCAGGAGCTCACAGAAAACTCCAGCTTAATGAGTTGGAAGAGATTCTTAGAGATGCATACGATAGTGCTAAGGAGTATAAGAACAAAATGAAACTTGTGCATGATAGAAATATTTTAAGAAAGTCATTTTCTCCAGGTCAAAAAGTTCTTCTCTATGATACTCATTTGGATCTATTTCACGGGAAGTTACGCTCTCGGTGGACTGGTCCTTTTATGGTCCGTACTGTTTTTCTTCATGATGCCATTGAAATTGAGACTCAAAATGGTAAAATTACTTTCAAAGTTCGAACCGAGATTGAAACCATTTTTAGAGCCTTTTCCTACAGGTGATGTTGAGGAGGTCCCTCAGGAGGACCCTGCTTACCTTGATTGACCATCAAGGCTGTTGTTGTAAATCAATAAGTTATGTAGGTTTTCTATTGTTTTTATTTTCTATCTTATTCTCCGGAGAAGGATTGTTACGCTTCACCCAAGTACTATCTTTTTGACTTATCTATTTATTCCTCTTGTTACCTATATTTTTGGTACTGCTCTTTAATTTGAAACATTAAGAACAATGTTAGATTTAAGTTTGGGGGTAAGGGAGAAAATTTTAGAAATATAATAAAAAATCCAAAATTTAGAAACTTGTGAACAATTCAGGATGACACTGATCATTCTAAGTAGATGGAAACAAACCTCTTGGCTATAGGAGTTGAGGGACCCAACTAAAGGGTTTATTCATAAAAGGACAAAGCTCAGGTGTTAGGAATAACATGATAGTCGTCAACACATCTCGGAGTCTACCTCGACCATATCACCTTCTGTTTTTTTTTTTGTAATTTTATGTGTTTCTCTAAGTGATTTGGTGGGGCACCAACATCGAATTGTTATTAGCGTTGGAATGAAGTAGAGTGATTGAGATTAAGCCTCACTACTGTATTTTATTTAGACAAAAAAAATGACACTTGGATAACAATAGTGTGTCTTCTCCCTGTCTCCATTGCCTAAGCAAGCGTGAAACGCAGGATCCATGGGAACTATCATGTGTTATGCTGACAAGGAGCATTCGCTTAGATTCAAAAGATCTAATCATGTTGCTGATGTGATTTTATATAGTGGTAAAAAGAGGTTCGATTCTCGAACTTGTGAAGGTAATGATTTTAGAAAATATTGGACTAAATCTAAACTAATAAAAATCAGGAAAATAAACTAGAGATGATTTTTAGAAAATATGGGGAAAACCAGGAATCAGGAATCAGTTATTTCTAACAATTTATGTGATTAATCGGGTAATTCTTTTAAATAAATTAAGCTCAAATATTGCCAAAATAGGTTTTATGCAAACAAGTAAAGGTAAATCATAAGCATGGGACATCAGAGGTTGTTAACCCAGCATGACCCATCAAACAAAAACACCACTACTGAATGAAAACCGTTTTTTCTATTTCAAAACTATGCAATTTTAATAAGTAAAGAATTATAATTAATTAATTAAAAATAGACTTACCACATAAAATTGAGAGAAAAACCTCCTCCATCATCCCAGTAAATATAATTAGCTCACGGTGAAGAAAACTTGCTCAAAAGATCTTTTCATTGCTCAAAATATTGATTACAAGGTTGAATAACGGTGCAACAGCTGAACAGACGCGTTTATAAGTGTTACAGAACAAGGTTCAGCCGTTGCAAAAGGCTAAGGCAAAGAAAAGGGGGAAAGAAATTTGGAAGCTAAGGCAACGAAACAGAAACACTTATAAGGTGTTGTTGTGTCTTCTTCTCCGATGGAGTTGATGAAGAACAGCCGGCCGTCGGTGACAGCAGCAGTGGCCGGATCGTGGGTAATTCCGGCCACAATTCCGGCGACTCCGAAACTTCAATTCTAAGCTATCTCCCCCGTTCTTCTTGGCTTCTCTTGGTATATATAGGCTCTAGGATCCTTGTGAGTCTTCTAAACCTAATAAAACTCCTTAAAACACTCCCAAATTCATCCAAATCCGAATCAAAGTATAATACCCTTTTTCCGGCGAAACTCGGATTTGGGGCTATTTTTCCGGCGTAAACCTCTCATTCTTCACGTGTTTAGTCTTGTATTGGTCCCATATATCTTGTGTATCAATTTGAATCCTAAAACGACTCAAATTCACGTGAATCAGAACTTCACAGTTGAAACAGACGATTTCCGTCCCGATATTCCGATCCGTGACTAGCAGTTGACTCGGTCAACTCGGGTTGACCGAGTTGACTCGGATTTGACCCGATTTGACCGGGTTGACTCGAGGGTGCCCCTTATCCACTTCTAGGGTGCCAAATAACCCTTGTCCTTGGGTGCCTTTATCACTTTTTGATCCAATTTTTTCACAAATCTTTATTCTTCAAATGTACCTACAAAAGCATAAAAACACGTAATATTTGTAAAATCGAATACTAACTTAATAGAAACTAAGGTGCAAATTAGACACTAAAATGTGTCTATCAAATACCTCCAAACTTACTATTTTGCTAGTCCTCGAGCAAACTACTCTAAAAAATCAAATGAAATAAATCATAACTCATTTTCGCAGGAATCGCGACTACATTTAGCATATGCAGTAAGCCGTTAAACCCCTAGGTGTCCCTAGTGGACGAGTTTTGTCTCGTGAGGGTTTACAAGAGGTATACCCACAAAACCTGGATCTAGATCTTAGCAACACGTGAACGATTAAGGATATACACTAAACAAGCTAGTTAGTTGGCTACTCAGATATTCGGCTATGGGGACCATTACCCTTTATGGATCCAATCACTGTACACGAGTGTTAACTCAAGCATACTAAAATCCATATAAGACAACAGAGTTCTACTCAGACAGTTATTTAACCACCCATCACATGAAAAGACTTAGAAGATGAACGTAGACTGTAGAAGGTCGCAAATGTTGACTGAGGCGAACGATGTGTCCCATATCTGTCTGAAGGTCAGTACCGAGATGAAACCTAGTGTGTCGAGATACTCCCCATTTATTTTCAACGGTTACTACTAACTAAAATATTTACAAGGTCCCATGGATCCTGCATTCCACGCTTGCTTAGGCGACGGAGACAGGGAGAACTTTAAAATACCAAATACTATATTATTTTTTTTCAATTTTTTCTAACTTTTTTCGATTTTTTTTTTTTTTCTTTTTTTTTTCCAATTTTTTTTTTCTCTTTTTTTTTTCTTTGACTCCTAATACATGTGTGTTCCCATGGATCCTGCGTTCCACGCTTGCTTAGGCGACGGAGACAGGGGGACCACACACATAACTCTAAGACAATAACATATTATTCATACTGGGGCATGATCTCAACACACTAAATATCATTCCAGCGCTAATTAACACGTCGATGCTAGGACCCACCAATACTCTCAGGGAAACACAAAATTGCAAATAATAAAACAGAACGTGATATGGTGGTGACAACTATCATGTTATTTAACACCTGAACTCTGTCTCCTTTATGAATAGACCATCTAGCTGGGCACACCAATCCTTATAGCAAAATGGCTAAGTTTCCATCTACTTAGAGTGGTTAGTGTCACCCTGAAATGTTCAAAAGTTGCTAAATTCCGAATTTTATTATTCCTAAAAAGACTCCCTTACCCCCAAACTTAAACTAAACAGTGTCCTCAATGTTTCTAAGTAAAGAACTGGACAAAAATAATAAAATGAGGGAAGATAGTACCTTGTTGCCTGAGCATGGGTTACCTCCCAAGAAGTGCTAAGTTTAAAGTCTTCAGCCAGACTAGAAAAGAATTAGTCACCCCCTTAAATCATATAGCAATAATCGGAACAACTGTGGGTCATCTGAATCAAATAGTGTGCCCCACAGTAGAAGTAAACTGCAGCAAGCTAAGAGGATAAACGATCTGAGTACACCTTGATCCCTATCTAGGTAAACCACATCGACCAGAGGATGGGTTTCTGGCAACTGAGGATCGGTAAATCTAGTTAGAGGATGATCTCGTAAAATTGCAGCGGTGCCTATGTCAGGTCCCAAGCTAGGGACCTTTCTACGAGTTAAAGGTACAGCACATGGAGTATGATAGTCACCCCCAAACTTACAGTTTTCAGTGTCTCTAGATAGACTAATAACAATTTCCCTCATTTCCGGATCGTCAGATTCTCGAAAAATAGTCAATTGCTTCTTCTAAATTACAATCCGGTGGTTCAAAGCCTAACAAAGTACGCACCTTATCAATAACCCTATCATTATTGCCATTAAATCTGTAGTTGGTTAGGCATTTTTCTAATGGATCTTCTAATGGGTTGGGCCTAAGCTCCATCTCACTAGACGGTTTGGATTCCTCTTCTGATGGGCCTAACTCACTACTTATCAGGGTATCTTGTGGGTCATGCTTAAAGTCCAACTCATGAAAATCTAATCCAAAGTGGGCTCGACATTTCTCTAATGGGTCTTCTATCAAAGTGTTTGGTAATGTCTCCTGAACTAGGGTCTCTATCATGTTGACAGTTTCTAAGCTGGGGTCCTTCCTAGTAGGTGCTAACAACCTTGGATAAGGGGCTCTAGGCATAAAATCGGTGGCCCGAGGGGTTCCTCAGGCTCATCAAAGACTTTATCAGTCTCTTCGGCTATTGGGTCAGGGTGAACTACAGTATGTCCACTATCAGGCCCAGTTACCCCGTTGTCCACCAATTTACCATTCCTGAGGGTCGTGACTGCATTCACGTGACTTGATGATTTCTCACCCGTCGCCGTTTCATTGACGCCTCTTGGATTGGGTTGGGGCTCTAAACTACTAGCTTGATTCATTTCGACCAGTTCTAGCCTTCTAGATAAGGATTCTAATGGGTTGGGATTTCTATTGCTTTCCCACTGCTGGGTTTTCTCGGCGATGTCACTCAGAAATTGCATCGCCTCAGCAGGAGTCTTACTGTCGGATTCTCCGATCGACAAGGACTCAACCAAGGTTACAGTCACATAATCCAAACCCTCATAGAGAATCTGAACTAGACTTAACTCATCTAAACCGTGGTCTGGGCATTGGGACACTAAGTCGTTGAACCTTTCTACATAAACATACAGAGACTCTCCCTCTTGTTGAGAAAACGTGAAAATTTTCTGCCTAATTGAGGATATTCTGTTCTTAGGGAAGAATTCATCCTAGCACTGACCTTTAGACAGATATGGGAAACACCGTTCACCTTAGTCAACATGTGCAAACTTCATCTCCATATCCATCTTCTAAATATATTCATGTGATTGAACTTTGATAGATTCCGAGTATTGTGGTCCATTGTATGACTTTTTGAGTAGTGCTCTATTTTCTTATATATGAATTTTAGTACACTTGAGTAAAAACTCGTGTACAACGATTGAATTCAAAACAGGGTAATTCCTTCCATAGCCAAAGAATTTTGTAGCCAACTAAATAGCATGTTTAGTGTCTACCACAATCGTTCACAAGTAGCTAGAGTTTGGAGTAAAGGTTTTATGGGTATATCTCTTATAAACCTTCACGGGACAAAACTCGTCCACTAGGGACAACTAGAGGTTCAAAGGCTTGTTGCACATGCTAAGTGTAATCGCGATGCCTGCGAAAATAAGTTAGGATGTATAGTTTGTAGATTAGATTTTCTCGGGACTAACAAATGATAAGTTTAGGGGTATTTGATAGACACATTATTGTATATGGTTTGTCTCAATTTTATGTATTGTTAGTGCTCATTTTTGTACTTATATTGGTGTTTTGTGTGAGTGTATAGGTGTTTTTGGAGAAATAAACTCTTGTGGAAAAAGTTGCTCGAAAAGTGGTAGCTGGACCCCTCGAAGAAAATTACTAAAGGCAACCCAGAAATGTGTTAAAGGCACCCAAGAAAAGTATTGAAGACACCCCAGAAAAATTACTTAAGGCACTCAAGGTTTGGATAAGGACACCCCAAATTACTAAAGACACCCAACAAAGGGATAAGGGCACCCCCTTCTTCATGTTCAAAAGAGTTTTGGCGGGAAAAGTTGAGTTTCACCTGCGATATTTGCTGGATTTATTTTGGAAGTGTTTTAGTGAGATTCAATTGCGGAAATGGGTTGGTTTGGGCATGTTGCACTTAAACAAGACTAAGTCCACCAGATTCGATCAAATAGGGATGAATCATCGGTTTGCAGAGAAAATACGGCACGTATATCCTGTGGAGATATTCTCGTTTTTTTCCATTTTAGGAAGGACTGCGTATGTCTTAAAGGTGTTTGACTCCAGAAGAGACATGTAGAAACGTGTTTGGGGTGTCTCAACAGCTGCAGACGCATGAAATAGATAAAAAAAATAGAATAATCAACAGCTGCAGAAACGTGAAAATATTCCCGAGTTATTTTTATTAATTGTAAGAAGATATGGGAATTAAAGTCGAATAATTTGGTGTTGTCGAGTATAAATAAGGTTCTAGGATACAGAGAGTTTGGGGGGGGGGGGTAGAAGAGAGAGATTACAGAGCGAGAAATCAAGAAGTTGCAGAGAATATTGTTCTGTTGCTGAAGAACACGAAGAACAGAGAATATGCGACGGTTCCTTCAACCATATGTCACGGTTTCTTAATCCCAACTGCAACGTTTATCTTTAGTTTTGCAATATTTATTATCATCTTTGCAACGTTTATCTTTAATTTTGCAACGTTTATCTTCACCTATGAAATACTTGCTTTGTAACAGTGATTCTGTAACGCCTATCAACGTTGCAAACTCGATATTTTATTAATTTTTATCTTTTTTCATCTTTGTAAACAACTTTTGAGCCATGAATCAATCTTTTGAGATGTTGTTTATCATGATGAGTTAATTCTCACTTAACCAAGGCAATGGAGGAATCTACTTACACATGATTGATGGTAATGTATTTTTCTATTCAGTCTAGTTTTATTTTTACTTAATCACTGTTTTTGCAGAGTTTTAATTCGAACATATGATTTTTCTTAATTATTTGTCATTCAGTTTGATAGGTTATGCTTTGTTAAATCATTTGTTGACCTATGCTTAAGGTTTATAAGTAAAATTTAAAAATTTGTCTGATTATTAGTGAGTTGAGATAAAAGATGACTTAAAGATAACTAGAGTTTTATAAATCTTGGTAAACCAATTCAATCATGCGTAGTAGTGGAATCTAGTGTCTTGGTTAGTTTTAAAATCTTGAAATCAATTTTTCATTTAAGTTTTGTTATTTCTAGTCTAAAATCAAAATCTTCACAAGTTCTGAAACAAACCCCTTCTTACCACTGTCCACAACCACATCAATACTTCCTTGAGAGACTGTGCTCGAGTAGCAATACTGGCGCTAGCGTAGCTGTATTGTCATGACTTGAAAGTTGAAATCCTATGATAAGCTGTAAACAATGAGCTCTAAGCAATAAGATATGTGCGAGCGATGAGCTATATGTGATAGGATGTAAGCTGTGATGCCATCTATGGGCATTTGATTAAGCTAGATACTCAGTGATGATGTGAATGACAATGATCATATCTTAATGATGATCTCAGCTGATAGATTTGTTCAGAGAATATTTTACGACCCATGGTTTCGAAAAGGTAGCTCAGACTCAGGACAAACATGAGTAAGACGAAGGTTTGGTCTTGCATCAAGGATGAAGGCTTGGTCTTGCATCAAGGATGAAAATATATTGGCAAATACCAGTAGAAGAAGCAAATATTGAGAGAGTGACAGAGTCAGCGCTATAATAAGTTTGGCACTAGCCTTGCTAGCGTTGTTATGGGTCTAGCGCTGGAAAGCCCTCCAACACTGTGATTGTTTGGACGCTAGCTAAGGCTAACGCCGTGATTGTTTCCCAGCGTCTTGTGGAACTTGGTGTTGGCATTAAAACCAACACTATATTGAGCAACTCTCTTACTATCATTTGCTAGTTATCTTAGGGTGGACGAGACAGAAGGGTCGCTGGGTTGATGGCATGAGGCCAGCGACAGATGATAGAAGAGTCGCTGGGTAAGGCCTGATAGAGGCATATTTATAAGTTTTTCCCTTGTTAAAAAAACCACCATCAACAACTATCAAAACAAGTTGGTATGCAATATCTTCCCTATTATAAACTTCTTTGTTTTCTTGTGTATAAATTCTCCACATTGAAGATGTTTAACTTATTGGAGTTATTTGATAATCCGGGGTTCAAGAGCTTTCCCACCATATGCTTTAATTGTGTTCAACACTTAGGTTTATCTATTAGGTTTCCTCTATGCTCTTGTAATTAATGCATTGACTATTAAGATCTGATGTTGACGGTGGAAAGGTTATTTTTATTTTAAACTCTTGATTCTATGTTGTATCTGATTATTTCTTGCTTATAGTAAGTGTGCATTCTTTCAAAATATCAATTCAAGCTTATATTTGTATTTGTAGACTTATAACTTATGATCTATTACACAATCTTTATAGTTTTGGGTAAAGTTTTGTTGTTTTTATATATAAGATAATTGAAATGGCAGATGAACCCAAAGCTAAGTTTTACTTGTTATTTGTTGTCAGATAATGATCCACGGACTGTAAGCATAAGAGATTTCAATAAAAACATTACGGAGGAAAATCGTATTAGTGTAAGTATGGTGAGTAGACAACCTTCCTCTGAAGGAATTTCATGGGTTTCTTCCTATTTCCAACAATTCCAAGATGTAATTTCCTAGTTTCTCATTACTTATTTTTGGTGGTTTTAGGTACGTATTGGAGATGTCATGGCAATATCATGCAAGCTGTGATAGTCAATGAATTTGTATGCTCTCTTTATTTAACTAAAAACTTCTTTTTGTTTTTCCCTGCTTCTTTGCAAGTTCAATTAATAACTATAATTTATAAAGTGTACCTGCTTGTATTTGTACAGGTCAGGGTTGCACAAGAACCGACCGGTACCGAAGGACCGGACCGGAATCGTCATAACCGAGATAAAATCGGACCGGAATCGAGGGGCTCGGGACAGGTACATGGAATAAAAAAGAGAATCGAAGGGTGGTCGGGACAGGTAATGGCTCTCCTATTATTCCCGAGCACCCCGTACCGATTGTACCGATTAATCATAGTTATAGATTTCAGCTAACCAATTTGTTAATCCTAGATATAGAAAGTTATAAACTATTTTTCATTTCTCCTGTGTCCTAACTCCTATCTGCCTCTCACAGACTCTCACTCGATACTCACAACCACTATTTTCTCTTCTTCTTCTTCTTCATCATCTATACTCGATAGTCTTTTGATTTTAATTACAAGGAAATGAATTGTTTCAAGTTGTTTATATCTGTTTTCAAAACCAAGAAGAGCAGCTGTATCACCAACGTTATGGAGGAACAAAAGTACAACAACAATAAGAATAAGATGAAGAATTGATACGATTTTGTAAAGATTCTCAGATACCCAAGTTGAAAAAATCTAGGGATTTGGATTTAGATAAACGATCTTGTAGAAAATGTGATGTGGGTTCTGTTGATTGTACTCTTTGATGTGTTTTTAATGATAAACGTTCTTGTACAAACATTGTATCCCCAAAATTTAAAAACCTTAGGAATTGATTCAAACCCGCTCTTCTAAATTCTTCTTCTTCTTTTAATTTTATAAGATCGATCTCTGATTTATGATTTGTCTGTCTGTCCATCTCAATCTTCTTTTTTGAGTGATCTATTGGTATGACAGTGAAGATGATGAAGTAAGTGAGAGAGCTTTGTATGAACTGCCGACATGTATGGCTAGGTGGATTGCTTCAACTCATAGTAGAGCAGTTGTTAGTATATGTATGGTATGTATGGGTGTCTTTCTTCTTCTATACAACTGCATTTTTTTGTGAACAAGGACCGAACCGGCCAGATAGGTACGGTTCCAGAACCGAACTGACCCTGTTCGGGACAGGTACCGGTTTTAAAATAAAAAACCGACCTTATGTCGGTATAGGTACTTGGTACTCCAAAGAACTGAGTCGAACCGACCTTTCTGCAGCCCTAGTACAGGTCAGAGAAAATCCTTCAAAGGCTTTGAGTTTTCTTGTTCACATGTGTGTAGACTATAAAGGTAAGAATTGTTTTTAGCCTTCATATGTGTTAATCTTACTGACTGAACAACTTTCTACACTCCTAGCTCTAAAAAGAAAATAATTTCACTTGTTACCTTTAGTTTGACACGACAAAGAATTGATTCTTAGCTTCTTGGGATGAATTTCAGATCAAGTTTTGGGATATGAATAATAACAAGTATATCTTGCACCATCATGTACATATGTATGATTGAGCAGCTCTTGGTACGAACAACCTAATTTTTTTCCATGAGATACGAAAGACTCATCCGATGTTCATCTAGGAATATTGTTGCAAATACTGAGAGAGTTTTCGACAAATCCAATTCTAACTACTTATGTTATTGATGATGTTTTGGGGTTATATAAAGGCTATGAAGGTACATATTATGTTATACTTATATCAGTTTCTTTCTTGGGTTTGTTTCAAATAAGAAGCTTAGAATATTAAGAACTCACTTCGACAACTTTCAATATGTACAATATATAAATATTATATCTTAGTAGGGATTCTCAGTTTAATACAACATTCTATTCACTGTCATACTTTAAGTCAATCATCTCATTGATAAATCTTTTTTCTTTTGTTGAAAATCCATTAAGGAATCTCAACATATAAAATTTGTATGTCAATTACGAGACACTGTAGTTAATTTTTTATCTTGATTGCATATTGAATATGGGAGTTATTAAATTGAATCACAAGAATTGGATGAATCAGGGTAGTTGCAGGGAAACTGGGTAAATTGTAAGGAAAAATTGGGGGAACTAGATTTTGACTAGGTCAATCAAAACTTGACCTTTTTTTTTTCTCATTGCAAAAATTTAGCAAAGTCCAATTTTTTTTCTAAACTTCGAACCAGAACCAATGATATCCAGTTCGAATAGGAATATCCATGCAATTAGCAACATAGACAAAAATTTAGCAACGACTTATTTTTGTTACGAAGTAAAAAATTCAACGGCTCGAGCCTTTGCGGACTGAACTTAGCAACATAGAAAATATGTTGCTAAAATTTGCAATATGGTATTTAGCAACGGCTGGTTGCCGTTGCAACCCCGTTCAACAATGCCTATAGTCTATTGCTAAACATCAAATTTGGTGTAGCTCATGTCTATTTATTTTATATATTATATTGATTGTTTCATTGTAATTGAAGTACACATAAGTTGTTCGTTAATCATCATTGTGATTTAAGAATCTTGAATAAAGATTATCCAAAGATATTCCTTGTTAGTTCATATCTTTGGATAAAGATCACATAAAAAATTGTCTATTAGGTTAACACAAAAAAATAGTGCGTACTTGGTACCCTCCCCCTGTTAAAATACATACGTAATTCATGATCACTATTATTTCAAATAGAAAAAAACGTTGTTCTTGTAAATTTGACTGTGCACTTGGGTTTTTGCACAGTTTGCATTCAAACTGTCGACAGAAAATGATCACCATGTAATTAGAAAAGCCATACAAACTAAACCTGCGAAAGAATAGGAAAAACAATAAAATTAAATCTAATACACTAACATGCAAAACACTTAATTCAGTTTCTCGTGATAATCACAATCATCAATAACACACTAACAGGTAAAACCCTAATTAAAAAAACAAAACAAAATAGAATCACTAAACGCCTTACCATGATTCTCATGATTCACCAATGTTAAACACCCATGATTTTCGATGGTTTACCATTACGATTAATCATAATTATAATCGAAATTATTCACTAAACCAACCCTGATTGCCATGGTTAAATAACATTATACTTACTTACAAAAAATGTTACTATTGTAAAACACATAAATAATTTTACCTGATTGCAATTTCTTGATCTATCCAAAAACTCCTTTAGATCCTAACACTATATTCGTGGTGGAGATTTATTTATATTAAAAACAACACTAACAATGCTGTCTTCTTTATTGTGGAAAAAATGAATTAAGCAACTCTAATAGAAGAAAAGAAACAGAAGAAAAGTAACCATAATGGAAGAAAATAACTTTAAATAATGACAAAAATTAAGGTTGCATAAAAATTGGTATATTTTTTTTCAATAAGTTTGTTACTATTAAGAAAAATGATAAAAAGTATACCCATGTAAAAAATCCGAAAAAAGTAAAGTCAACAAAAGACTAGTCATTTCTACTAATAATTTTATATTATAAGACTATTTTAACGATGAGTTTCTAAAAAGCAAGGTATTATTTTTGGATTCTCCACAATTTTTTATACTTAATTTTTATAATTAATTTTTCAATCTCATAATAGTCATGATAGGATTATTTTATATATATATATATATATCAATTTATTAGAAAACGTATTAAAATTTATATAAAACAAAATAAAATTCTAGTTCGTTATAGAAATTTCGAATTTGATATCCTTCACGATAAACTGTACCCAGTAAAGACCATTAACATTCATAGTTTTATTAGTTAATTAGTTGCAAAATCTTTTGAGTCATGTAAAATAGATTTCCCAACCAAGTCAGCCAAAACTGACGGCGGACAGTGCTTTACACGCGTATATTAGCCCTTTCTCTACTCAACAAATGTAACCGAAGAACCAAACATCTTCTTCCGCATATCTAACTCATCGTAAACATAATATTAATAATATTCGCCGTCTTAGAGCGCACATTAGAAAATACCCCATACATACCGCTATCTTAAGCTAGTAGCGTAACATAAATAGAAATATAATAATTCAAAAATCAAATATTTTATTTACTCATATCAATCATCTCTATCTCTTTGTTTCTCTCTCTAGAAGGAATTTCTGTAGTGATGGTTTCAACAAGACGAAGTGGATCTCTTTCTAGTAACAACAGTAAGAGATCTTCTTCATCCGATGATAAATCTTCGTCATCTAAAAGAAAGAAGGTAAAAAATTTTCAGCTCTAGATTATTTTCTTTACATTTTTGATGGATATTTTCGTGATTTTTTTAAAATGTTTTTTTTGGTGTTTTTTTAGGGTGAGAATGGCGTTGGGGGGGAGAAATCAACACAAACATCTGGATTTTCAGAGAATTCGAAGGAATTGTGTTCATCAGTTGAATGTACTCCTCCACCGATTTGCACCACCCCTGAAGTAGTAGTTGATGCTAACAAAGAGGTAGCTGCTGCAGTTTCAGTGGCAACACCACCATTAACTGATGGTAATTTCTCTAATTATTTGCATGTTTTCATTTCTTTTGTTTGCTTAGAAGCGGCCAAGCCAGGATGGCGTACTTATTAACAACCTAATATTTGAAAGTCATGGGGGCAAGAAATTCTGTTTTACATGTTCGCTAAGGGTGCCAGGGAAATCGCCCCCATTGACTTAGCTGGGCTTACTACTGAAAGGTTTTATATTTACTTATGTTTGCATGTTTCATTTCTTTTTCTTTTGTTTGATTGTAGAAAAGTTCTTAAATTTTGTTACTTTCCGAATTAGGTTTTTTGATGTTTTGATTATGCTGATTTTGATTTGAAGGGTCTACTCCAAGTATAGTTGATAGCAAAAGAAGTTCTTTCTGTTCATGGAGTATGTTGCAGAAACAACAGAACTTAAATTTTGATGCTTCTACTCCTTGGTGCAAGCTACTGTCACAGTACTCACAGGTAATTTGAGGTTTAATAAATTAGAGGGGTCATGTCTACTTAGGAAGTAATTAAGCTGGTTTGTTATTGTTGAATTAGAATCTATTCTTGGATAGGCATTTTGAGTAAGCATTAGTCGGTGACACTATAAGGAAGATAAGCTATAAACTGATAAAGAGTTCTGTGATTGTTTAACTCGAATATGTGTGGAAAACTCATCCATGCATTTAATTGAGATTTTTTATAGTTTTTTGGGCCTTATTATTTATTTTCTGTGTGGCAGAATCCGTACCTTCCCATTTGTCAACCAATTTTCAGCTTTGGTGCTAGCACACAATGTGACTTCTTCTTGAAGGATCCGACAATCAGTACAATGCTATTCAAGATCAAATATACCCAGGTATTCTTTATGGAATGGTCTACTTGTGCTAACTTATCCCACGTATTGTAGACGTAAACTCTCCAATTTGTACATGCAGTATAAATACTCATTGTTTGTCGGCATGGTCAGCGTGACGGCAGTGTCATTGCTGTGCTTGAAAGCACAGGGAGCAAGGGGTCGGTTCAAGTAAACGGGAAATTCATCAAGAAAAACTCAAACGTAGTTATTACCTCGGGGGATGAGGTCATCTTTGGCTCTTCAGGAAAACATGCATATGTATCCTTTACTATGGTGTTTTCTCATATCATCTCATGAGTTATTTTTTCTTTTTTCTATTTCTGGATATAATTTCTGTAAATAAAAGAAAAAAACTGAATTTCATTATCACTGGAGAGAGTAGATCCTTAACAATTGCTAAAAACTAGATTTTCCAGCAACTCAGGACTGAAACAACAGCAAAGGTACCAACATCAGTTGGAGAGGCAGAGGCTCAAACTAATACAGGTAAATGGCTGCACCTTAACAGAAGGTCTGGTGACCAATCAGCTGTGGCTGGAGCATCAATATTGGCATCTCTTTCGAGCCTGAGACAAGATCTATCACTTTTGACACCTCCGGCTCAAACTGCTGGTGAAATGCAACAAGGGACCAGCATTGCGTCGTATACTCTTGCTGTTGATGGTTCCAATATGGACGTTGATGGCCAAGAAACTAAAGAAAACGTGGAGACAGTGACAGGGTGTGATAGAGATACTGATATTGGAGCAAGTGGCACAAGGCTCCCTCTCGACAGCAGCCAAGAAGCCGACTTTGAGTCAGACACCATCAAACTTTCTGAGGTGAATAATTTAGTAAGGCCTATCTTGCTCGTGTTAGCTGGATTTACTGTTATTTCTATGGACTTAAGCGAAAAAGTTTGTTAACAGATAATGGATGACAAGAGGGAGTCGACATCTGGTGTATCTCCAAAACGTGCAGCCCTGAAAGATGATATTCGTGCGTCTATCCTTGATGGAAAAGAATTAGATATCACTTTCAAAGATTTCCCATATTATCTGAGGTAAAAATGATTCTTTCACATGCATTTAATGTAGTTTGAGGTTTCTATGACCTCTAAGTTACATAACCTGTACAATTTTCTTTTATGTTCTAGTCACTTCTTTTATGATGTCTCGTTTCAAGTACTATGGTATGTTCTTCAGTGTCAGTGCACATCTGGATTGAGGATTATTTGAATGTCATGTATTTTTTTGAAAGGTTATACTTTTTTAAAAAATCCTTGCCTCAAAATAAAGGAAAATAAAAAGACAGTTCCTAAGTTGGTACTCTCATTGTCCTAAGAAGCACTGAAATAAATTTCTTAAAGGAGAACTTTAATAAATATAAAATCATGTTTCGTGGGTTATTCACTGAATGTCATGGGTCCAATTTGTACAATTCCAAATGGAAACCAATAGTGATAGTCACCCCTGTAAGATGAACTGTGTCCCCTATTCGCATCTATGTTAAACCACCTACAAATGTTTCTTCTTTTATTCCTATTGTCAAACGCAATCCATGCTGTACATTTATGTTGTTTGATCCAGCTAGAGGCGTTTACTCTTGGCCTGTTGATAAATTGATTTACTCTTGGCGTGTTGATAAATTGATCGCATCACATTTCTTTCTGGTCTAATTCAAATAGTTTTCTTAAAAACTCAGATTTATATATTTATTTACTTGTTTACTGTGACTGGATGGCTGTTCCACTTCTATTCTTTTTATATATGCCTATTGTATTTATTCTGAGCCATCATTATAACTGCTGCATTTTGTACTTCTTAACCTCAATATTTGCATGTCACATAGTAAATTATATCCTCAATACATTTTACAGTGAGAACACGAAAGATGTCCTAATAAATGCTTCAGTTATACACCTTAAGCATAAAGAATTTTCGACGTATGCTGCAGAGCTCCCTACTGTAGGCCCTAGAATTTTACTCTCTGGCCCAGCAGGTCAGTATAAGCTCTTTAGCTTCGTTTGTTTCTTCAAGCAATGTGTTTATCTCTATTCCATATACTGATTTTTACGAGTTTTTGCTTGTAAAAATCTTTTCAGGGTCTGATATATATCAGGAGATGTTGTCGAAGGCACTTGCTAAAAATTTTGGGGCGAAAATATTAATATTTGATAGCAACTCCTTTCTTGGGGTAAAATACAGTCTCTCTCTTCTGATGGTTAATTCGTTTAGTTGGAATACTAGATTTATTATGTTTTGTGGTTCAACAAATTGTATTGAAATGATTTGATAGTCCCCTGCTTTTCGAAATGGTAACTGATGCTCCCAATGCTTACAAATTTACCAAGGTACCTCCTTGGTTGAGTAATAGATGATTAAAAGTTAGGCAAAAACTGATAGCTTTCTTCAGCTACATGTCAGCCTCTATTCTTTGTTTAACAAAATACCTATCCCTACTATACATAAGGGGGAACTTTGCGAGAAGGCCTTAAAGTGCATTCATTTATATGTTCATTTCATTGTTCCATCATTACAGTCATCTTGATATATTCATTAAAAGAAGACGATTATAAAAAACACACTCTATTAATTGTAAATGGTCTGCAGGGATTATCGTCGAATGAGATAGAACAGTTGAAAGACGGACTAAGAGCAGATAAATCTGCCAATTCTGCAAAGCAACTTCCTGGAACTTCTCGATTAGCCAAGTACATTAGTTCTGGGGTAGCAGATACACCTAGCTCTGAAATTGCACATTCCTCTCGCTGTCCGCAATCTCAAGCTAAACTTGGCGGAATCCCTCCTCCCTCATCGTTGGCGTCTAAGAGTCATTTGCTAAAAATGGGTAAAGGGGTTTGATCTCTCAATTAAGTGATGCTCCTTCAAGTTTAAACTTGGATCTTTCTATCAAAAAAGAAAAAAGCTTAAAGATTAATTTCGTCATTAAAATGCAGGTGATAGGGTAAAATTTGTAGGCTTTGTTTCAACTTTATATCCAACGACAGCAACTCCTCCAAGGTACAGTTTTATTTGATTACCGCTTACAGGCATTGTATATTGTATATTTGATTGTTTTATTAGTGTTCTACTATATCAGTTTCCAGCTATGCATCTTCAATTTTTACACCGTCTGTCTGATGAAAACTTATGTTATACATAATTTTTTTTTTAGCTCTATTCTTTTGTTTTAGGTGTATGGTGTATTCCACTGATAGATCAGTGGGAGCTTCAATCTACTATAATGCGACTGTTAGTGAGTCACAACACGTTGCTGGTGTTTAAATATCAGTACTGCATGTAATAAGTATGCACCCTTTCCAGGATATAGAGTGCACATTAAAAGATGTGTCTGTCTTTGCAGTATACTGTTACTTAGGAAAAAGTAATAGTATGGTGCATAAGAAATTCAGTTATTGGTTTATATGGTTAATGGAGCATATTATGTCGAACTCAAAGATGGGGCCTCCATATTTCTTTGACTCCATGTGTCACCATAGTATGTCGAGTCTTCTTTCTAATTCAATTTTCATTTTATTTTTGAAATAAACTTAAATAAAAGATATATCTCAAGAGTGGCCAAAATATTCACTTTTAGTTTTTGTTATTCTCTCAGTTTCCACTTTTCTGTGCTGGCAACCTTTCTATTAACTTTTCTTCTTCTCATTTTTTTATGAGATGTGTCTTTATTTATTCTAATTACTCCAAGTACATTAAATATTCAGGGGTCCTTCTTATGGAAGTCGGGGAAGAGTTCTACTTCCATTCGAGGATAATCTTTCATCGAAAATTGGTGTTCGATTTGACAAACCGATACCCGAAGGGATAGACCTTGGGGGTTTGTGCGAGAGAAGTCATGGATTCTTCTGTAATGGTGACTCTTTATTCTTTTACCAAGGGTTTCTTCACTTTTGGAGGGATGAACATTTTACTTCTGTTTTCATCATATGTTGCCTCTTGTGTTCTGAACTGAAAATATGAAGTTTTCTTATTTTTGTAGTTAGCGATCTTCGTAGAGAAGCACCAGGGTCAGAGGATTTGGACAAATTACTGCTCAGCACTTTGTTTGAGGTTGTTATATTACATCTCTGTTGGGATTTCAGTTGCATTTGATTCTATAAACTACTTTTAATTTCAGGCATAATTTTCCAGGTTGTATATAGTGAAAGCAGAAACTCTCCTTTTATTTTGTTTGTTAAAGATGTTGAGAAGTCCATTGTGGGAAATTCAGATACTTACTCAGCATTTAAGAGCAGGCTTGAAAATCTTCCTGATAATGTGGTCCTAATTGGCTCGCACACCCAAAACGATAGCAGTAAGGAGAAGGTATACTGTGTTCTCTCAGTTACTAATGTGGAAATTAAGAGCACATGGTACTTAGCTACTTGTATAAGTTTTGTTACTCATACTGATTACTGTATATTAAAGTCACTGTCGGCATGTTCTTTTCGTAGTCACATCCTGGCGGTCTTCTCTTCACAAAGTTTGGAAGCAATCAGACAGCTCTTCTTGATTTTGCGTTCCCGGTAAATTGGAAGCGACCTCTCTCTCTCTCTCTCTCTATGTATATATGCGGTGTTGCTTTTACAAGTTTTACTCAATCTGTTATCCTAAATATTATTTAATTCTTTACAGGATAGTTTTGGAAGACTTCATGAGAGAGACAAGGAAGTTCCTAAGACAACAAAGCTGTTGACTAAACTCTTTCCAAATAAAGTTACTATCCACTTGCCTCAGGTACTTGGTTCTATCCAGGATTATGAGCCGTAACTTCTTTCTCATTATAAATCATCTGATAGGAGCCTACAAACAATCGCAGGATGAGGGCCTTCTTGTTTCTTGGAAAGAACAGTTGGATAAAGATGGTGAAACCCTTAAAGCAAAGGCAAACTTGAACAGTTTGCGCGTGGTAAGCAATTATGTGTCTATCTTATTTGGAATTCTACTTATTTGTGCTTTAATTATCAATTACTTAATTTTCTTAATGATTGTCAAGTTCATTAATTTCTCTAGTACAAGTGAGTTATTTGCGGGGTCCATGAATAACTGATGTGCCTGCACCCTGAAGATCTTAATACTGGTAATGGTTACAGTTAAATTTTCAATAGTTGTTCATCATCCGTAGGTTGTCAATCGGTGTGGGTTGGACTGCGAAGGATTAGAGACACAGTGTATTAAAGATCAAACTCTGACAAATGAAAGTAAGATTATTTTATAATGTCATGACATATACAAGTCACTTCTATGAAGTCTTTGTTTTATTTAAGAATCTTTACTAAGTTATGTCATTCCTATAATGCAGATGCAGAGAAAATAGTTGGATGGGCATTAAGTCACCATCTCATGCAAGACCCAAGTTGTGATACTAAAGATGCCAGGATTGTTCTGTCAACCAAGAGGTATTCACTAAAACCTCACTAAGTTCTCATTTTTTAGATATCTGGCAACGATACTCGGATTTTTAACTGGTGATTAGTTACACGTTACTCAAACTGGACTTGTACTTTTTGCAGTATCCAGTATGGACTTCAAATTTTACAGGCTATCCAGAATGAATCCAAGAGTTCGAAGAAGTCTCTTAAGGTGTTTTTTTTGTGGGTTAATATTGTCTTACAGCTATGAAGATGAAGATTTAGTATTCCTTTTTATTTTCTTTAAAGCTTTTTATCTATTATCTTCCTGAAACCAATGCGCTGGACAATGGCAGGATGTTGCAACAGAAAATGAATTTGAGAAAAAGCTTCTAGCCGATGTGATTCCGCCTACCGATATTGGAGTAACATTTGAAGACGTTGGAGCTCTTGAAAATGTCAAGGATACATTGAAAGAACTGGTGATGCTTCCTTTACAAAGGCCGGAGCTGTTCTGCAAGGGGCAGCTGACAAAGGTTTGTGCATCTATCTTTCTCCAAGTCATGATTTTTGTATTTGTGAAAAAAAAGCTGCTAGATCTCAATATCGTTGCATATGCTAATTGAGATTTGATCGCATTAATTTCTTGCAGTCACTTTATCTCGTTTTTTGTATTTTACCCATGTTGTGCTTTCTTTTCTCCTTGTTCTCGAAGTTCATTGAACACTTGGTATATTTATGAAACCTTATGAAAAAAGAATAATACATTTACAAGAGAAGGAAATATAGGAAGAAGAAAGCTACAGAAGAATCAACAACAGCATCACTAATACTTCTTAACAACAATAAAGCTAATTCTAAATATCGATCCTGCTATTTGGTAGTCCATATTGTGATTGCTCGTCCTAATTTCCTGGAAGAAAAATATACACTGTTTTACTGTCTGATATAGTTTTGTGCAGCCTTGCAAAGGTATACTTCTTTTTGGCCCCCCTGGAACTGGGAAGACAATGCTCGCTAAAGCTGTGGCCACCGAGGCTGGTGCAAACTTTATAAATGTTTCAATGTCTAGCATCACGTCTAAGGTTTGTCAATTCTACTGAGGTTCCTTTTTAAAATATTAATTTCTTATGTATTTTGACCGATCGTACCATCTCATCTTATCGTAGTGGTTTGGTGAGGGAGAAAAGTATGTGAAGGCGGTTTTCTCACTAGCAAGTAAAATTGCTCCCAGCGTAGTTTTTGTTGACGAGGTAGACACATTACTTGTGTTTTTTTTTGTTTATTATTTATTTTATTTCTATATTTATTGCATAGTGGCTCCTTTCTGGATCTTACAGGTTGATAGCATGTTAGGGCGCAGAGAGAATCCAGGAGAGCATGAGGCAATGCGCAAGATGAAAAATGAATTCATGGTCAATTGGGATGGGTTACGCACAAAGGATAAAGAAAGAGTGCTGGTGCTTGCTGCCACAAACAGGCCTTTTGATCTTGACGAGGCTGTTATTAGAAGGCTCCCTCGTAGGTAAGACGTCATCTAATGTCGTTCTTGTATCAGTTACTTGTAGCATATGCTTTCAGTCCATCAGTCATCTATTGACATTCGCTCTATCATGCCCTACCATGCTCTACTAATTCGTTTTGAACTGCAGATTGATGGTTAACTTGCCGGACTCTACAAATAGATCAAAGATTTTGAAAGTGATACTGGCGAAAGAAGACTTGTCTTCAGATTTGGATTTGGATGTAGTGGCTAGTATGACTGATGGGTACTCAGGAAGTGATCTGAAGGTTGTCTTAGCCACTGTTCTATGGAAGTTTGTGTTATTGTTTATTGTTAAATATTACTACTGATACACAGTTGATTCTTTCGATGCAGAATCTTTGTGTTACCGCTGCACACTGTCCAATAAGAGAGATTCTGGAGAAGGAGAAGAAGGTTAGGTTCTTTGCCTTTCATAGACAGAACTTTTATTAGTTGCCTTTTAAAGACTATTCCATGAATGCCCAATTCCAAATGTGTATATAATTGTAACCTATCTCATCACGGAAATGCTGTCTTCGTAGAATTATTCCATAGCAGATGCGTTCCATTTAATATTGCATTGAACATAAGTAAATTAAGATAACTTTTATCACTTAATAATTATGGTTAGATGCCATTGTGGAGTATTGAAAATTATATATTTTTCTTCCAGTGGCTTACTGTTAGCTTGTTGAACTATTGACAGGAGAAGGCTGCAGCATTAGCAGCTGGGAAATCCCCTCCCGCACTGAGTGTGAGTTCTGACATTCGGCCACTAAACATGGATGACTTCAAAAATGCTCATGAGCAGGTAACAGAGAAATGCAACCCATCATGTTGTTGCTTCTTACCAGGGGTTATCTTTTTAGTTTATATGCGTTTCCCACTTTGTGGTCTCAAATTGTGTTGTTACAAACTAGGTTGGTTCAAGTGTGTCATCAGAATCTTCAAACATGAATGGGCTGCTGCAGTGGAACGAACTTTATGGTGAAGGTGGTTCAAGAAGGACAAAGCCTCTTAGCTACTTTATGTGATGTTGGAGTGGCTCGTAATCTGTACAAAGGGAGGGTTTAAACTTTTTTCTCCTGGAAGGGCAAAAGACTGTCCTTCATTCTCTTTTTGATATCTTTGTTCCTTTTTTTTTCCGTGCGGGTAAGTTTAGTTACACTTTTCAGTAGTCCGAGGGTGGCGTTTCTCGTCTTTTCTTGTGTATCATAAAAGTTATAAAATGTCGTGCTATATGTATATGTGCATGTTGTGCACCATCTAATAAATTTTTCATTTTTTTGGGGTTTAACAAAACATTTCATCAGAAAAGATAGTAATTCAGTTTCTTCTCTCAGGACTAAGTGGATTATTCATCCCTTGGGCCTTGAGACTTGACTGGTTTCTTGGCTACCGAATCAACCAATTTACGTTCAGTTCCTACTTACGTGCATACATCCATCCCCATTAAAATTTTAGATGTTAGGACATACCTTCGTTAACAATGGATACATCCTCCCCGTTTAATGTTCCGACTTTATACTTAAGAAGTGGTCGACTATAAAAAACACCGTTGCCCTGGATTGTAAGGAGTGCCATGGCTTCTGCCTCGGCACTGGATTATTGATTTTAAGCCATGTGTCATGGGCTAAGATTTTGGACTAGACCGTGCGGCACTTGAACTCTTCAAGTAAGTCTAAAAGAACACAGGAGAATTGAAGACTTGGAGATTTTAAGTGAGAGAGGGTATTTGACTATAAGAGAGAGAATGTTACAATTGCTTAAGAGCTTGTTGGTGGATGATTTGAGCAAATGAGCTCTCCACCTTATATAGTATGCTATGGAGGATTCTAGAATATGTTCTAGAATCATCATCTTTTAGAGTATTCTACACTTTACAAGAATATACAAGGGAATATTCCTTATTCAAGAATATTCTGGAAGCTTGTGGACTTCCCTAATCTTCTAGGCTCTTCTAATGGACCTAGACTCTTTTCATGGGCCAATCCAATATGTGGGAAAATGGGTGTGCCATGACATTCTCCCCTAGCTATTCTCGTGACGTACTCGTCGCGGCTTGATTGTGAAACTGGTTGATCCCATCCTTGAATTGCCAGAGAGACGCTTCGGCTCCCATGTTCCTTCTTGTATGGATGCATCTTTCCACGTCACTAAGTATTCTTTGCAAGGCGACACTCCCTTCCTTCGCAATCCGGTCAGCTAGTATCTCGTCTACAGCTTTGTCGAAAGAAATTGTAATGGGAGGTGCACGTCTTGATACTCTCCGACTCTCGTCTTCCTCGTCCTTGTTGAACGCCTTTAGATTGCTCGCGTGGAAGACGGGATGAATTTTTATCTTTGATAGGGGCTCCACTCTGTAAGAAGCTTTGCCCACTTTGGCTAGTACTTTGAACGGCCCTTCGTACTTGCGTAACAAGTCTTTGTGTAGCGGCCGAGTATACTTGAATTGTTGGGGAAAAAGCTTGACAAACACCATGTCACCAGCTTGGAACTCCACATGCCGCCTCTTTTCGACCCACTTCTTCATTTTCTTAGCCGCCTTCATCAATTGGGCGTGTGCTAAGTCTCTTTGTTGCTGCCAATCCTTCGCGGTCTTGTATGCTCCGGGGGCAAGCACCTGCATAAGAAGTGGCCAAAGTACTTGGCGTCAAGGGTTGCTTCTTCAATTTAGTCACCTTTGGTGGGGATCTTTGATAAGGTGCTTTTGTGGGAGGCTTAGCGCCAGGCTCCAGCTCGATCGCATGATCGATCTCCCTTCTTAGCGGCAACTTCTTGGGCAGCTCCTTCGGCATCGCGTCCTCGAACTCTTCGAGAACCTTCTTCATGCCATTCGGAACTTCTTCAACTTGGGTAGTCGGTTCCTCCTCCTTCATTGTTGCTATGAAGGTTACCTCACCCTTCTTAAACTCTTCTGAAAGTTGTAGCGCCGACAGCACCGTGGTCTTCTTCTTCTTCTTCTCCCTAGTCACCGGGATAAGGTGTGTTGATTTTTCTCCGAGTATACACAAGGAGTCAAAATGTGGCATTGGAATGGAACGTTGTTCGCACATGAACTCCATCCCCAACACCATGTCAAGGTCATCCATAGGGATCACCGAGAAATTGATGGACCCCGCCCACTTGTCGAGATGCATCTCCACACCACGTGCCACGCTTACTAGTGGCTTCGCATCTGAGTTCACCGCCTTCACGGTACCTCCTCCTTTAGCGAACTTCATGCCTAGCCGCAATGTTTCTTTCTTGGACACGAAGTTGTGTGTGGCTCCCGTATCCACTAAGGCGCGGGAGGTCTTCCCATTCACCTTAATGTCTACGAACATGAGAGTCTTGTCCTTGCTCTTGGATTTCTCCGTCTTAGCTTGGACACTGCTTAGCACTTGGAGCGAACTTATCATGGAATCCCGTTCCTCGTCGGATCCATTTTCCTCCATCAACGCACTAAGTTTACCCTTCATCGGGAAATCACGGACTTTATGATCTCCATCATATAAGAAGCAAGAGTAGGAGGGCTTACCTTTATCTTTATGCTCGGAATTTTGTCTTTCCACGAAAGATACCTTTTTGAGGTATGTTTGTCTCTATCCTCCTTCGCTTCCCTACCTTTGGCATGGTGGCCCCTCGAAGTTCTTCTTTCTTCGGTGCTTGTACTCCTTGAAGCCTTCGTTCTTTCTTCAAAGCTTGGCCTTTCAATCAGGGTCTCGGATACGGCTATTGCTTCGGTCAGAGTTTGAACGCGACGACGATCTATCTCTTGCTTTACCCATGGCTTTGCTCCGCATAAGAAGTTGAAGAGCTTCTCTTCTTCAGATAGATTGGGTATCTCTAGCAGCAAGTTTGTATACGTCTCGGTATACTCTTTGGTTGTACCCGTTTGACGAAGATACTTCAACTTCGCTCTTGCTTCATAAGCCACATTCTCCGGGTAGAAGTATTTCTTAAGATCGGCTTTAAAATCTGACCAAGTAGTGATAGTAGCCATACCTTGCTGAATTTCCTGGCTTCGAAGTCTCCACTATGCCAAAGCGTTCTCCGTGAGAAACACTATGGCTCTTTTTATCTTCCTTGCATCATCCTCCATCTCCAGATGTTCAAAATACCTTTCGCAACTCCATATGAAAGTGTCAATCTCCTTCGCGTCTATTTTCCCATTATACGGTGTTGGCTTGGGAGCATCCTCTCTTGAGAGTCAGCTTGGCCCCTCGTGCATGGCTTGGTTTATGGCAGCCCTTTTGTACAATACCAATTCTCCTTTCACCTCCTCTAGCTCTTGCTCAACTGACATCAATTTGGCCTTCACCTCTTCCACGGCATCCTCCACCGCATCTTGGAACCGAGCTTCTGCGTCCATCTTCATACCATCCACCGCCTTGCTTATGGCCTCCTCGAAGGTATCTTTCCACCTTCAAGAGTTTCCTTCGTTAGAAACTCTTCCTCGACGCGTATAAGGAAATCGCTCACTCGCTTTTCCATACGTACCATTCTTGCCTCAAGACTTGTTTGCGTATCCTTAGACTTGCCCCTTTTCTTGGCCTGGCCATCGACACCTTTCTCCATGGTATTGTTGCTATTAAAGTCAGCCATTTTTGAGTCTTAAGCTTCGCTCTGATACCAACTGTCACGAGCTAAGATTTTGGACTAGACCGTGCAGCACTTGAACTCTTCAAGTAAGCCTAAAAGAACACAAGAGAATTGGAGACTTAGAGATTCTAAGTGGGAGAGAGTATTTGATTATAAGAGAGAGAATGTTACAATTACTTAAGAGCTTGTTGGTGGATGATTTGAGCAAATGAGCTCCCCACCTTATATAGTGTACAATGGAGGATTCTAGAATATGTTCTAGAATCATAATCTTCTAAAATATTCTACCACTATCATGAATATACAATAAAATATTATATATAAAGAACATTCTAGTATGTTGTGGACTTTCTTAATCTTCTAGGTCCTTCCAATGGACCTAGACTCTTGTCATGGGCCAACCCAATATGTGGGAAAATGGGTGGGCCGTGACACATGGCACTAGATTATAGGTTTATGCATGGGTTCTACAAAAGGGTTAAAAGGTTTAGTGGTGTGGTGGCATTTAAACATGGTGATTTTTTGTACTGAAAATGTAGGCGGCAGGGTGATGGCTTCAGCTTTGTTATACACGTCTGACACAGATGCTTGATATGTTATTTGTGTATGCATTCTGCTCTGAGTTTGGCCGGGTTTGTGGTCCATAGCTAGGGATTTTTCAATATTGTGAAGTATTAAACGAAGAACCCTTATATAGGGACTTATAGTTTTGATAGAGGGGTTTTTCAAGGTTTTAGGTGGCTAAATAGTAGTGTATGTATTCTGTTCTAAGTTTGGCCGGGTTTGTGGTCCATAGCTATGGATTTTTCAATATTGTGAAGTATTAAATAAGGAACCCCTTATGGTTTCAATAAAGTGGTTTTCAAGGTTTCTGGTGACTAAATAGTAGGATAGAGGATATCCTATTACAATAACAAGTGTCTACATTACCTTTCAATCTATAAAAAATTTAATTTACCCTTTAATCTATTAAAACCTAAACAATAAAATAAAACCCTAACTATCTAATTCATTTTTAAATCATTCAACTCCTTCTCCCAAATCGTATCTGCTTCTTCTTCCCATTTTCTTCTCCATTGAATTCATCGTCTTTGATTAACAGCTTATTTGAAAAATTTATAATCGTCGATTAACCTAACTCATTTTTTTTCCCCTCATTTTTGTGATTGTAATGAGTTAGAATGATTAATTTCAAAAAAAAAAAAAGGTTTCCAGAATGTTTTATGGTTGGCTTTTGTTCAAAACCCAAACATAAAATCATGGATTAAAGAACATATAGTTGGGAACCCAAACGGTTTTTAAGATTCTCAACCGTAAATTTACATATAGAAGATGAAGATGATATTTTACGGTTGGTTTCGATTCCCAATTTCCAACGGTATAATTCACTTATAGCAAAAAATTGATTGATTTTATACGTTTGGGTTTTTTGAACCGTAATTCAATTTACATTTGGATTCGATAGTAATTTTCCAACCGTAAATTTCCTTGATAGCTCAAAAAAAATAATTTGATTTTTTTTGTTTGGCTATTTTGAACCCTAAATAATTTTACGTTTGGGTTTAAAGTTAAAATCCAACTGTAAATTGATTTACAGACCCAACCGTAAAGTTTCTTTATGTTTGGAATTTTTTTTGTCGAACCCAACCGTAACTGGTGCAATAAATACCCATGCACATAATGAGTTAAAGTTGGGTTCGATGCTAAAAATCCAACCGTAAAAATGTAACGATTGGGTTTTCCGTCATTAATGTCCAGTTACGGTTAGGTTATGTTGAACATCTAACCGTTAATAAGTCTTACGGTTGGGTTCGAGATTAATTCCCAACCGTAAACTAGCCTGAATCACAAAAAAATATTCTTTTTTTTACGTACTTTGATCAATTTTGAGCAATAAAAAGACCAAGAGTTTAAGTTAGAGTCATAAAAGGATTCTCCCACCTTAAATTTCTCACTAGAATCATTCATTTTGGTTGATTGAATCAAATTCTAAGGTTTTTCAAAAATTTCCAAAAATTTCTATATTTTTTCTTCTAATTTTTTCTTTCACCAAAATAAAACATATAAAAAATCTGATTTGATTTATTAAAATAATACTATTATTTTAGATTAATTATTATTAGTATAATTTATTAGTTAATTAGATTAATTATTACTCCATCTATTTCTATAAAGTGTTACTGTCATATTTTTTGTTTTGATCTAAAAATAAATTAAATTGGAAACTCTTTTTATATTAGACAAATAAAACTCACTTTATTATTTTCCATTAACGGAAATTCTTAAATTCCCGTTTCTCTCTAATCCAATATATACGGAGAGAAATTCTTTATTCTCTGACAACCCTCTCCTCCTCTGTCTCCGAATGGAAAGTTTTCTTCTTTTATCTCTGACAGATCCCCTTTCTTCTATGATGTTTATTTTGGTTTTCAAGGTGTAGACATATATGGGTTTTATGTTCTATCTTTTTCTTGTTTAAGCTTTATTTTATTTACTGGACTTGAGTACTTCATGGGGTATGATTAGATTAGTTACATAATCCCCCTAATCAGGCTTTAATCCCTCGCTTCTTTTATGTTTCATAATTTTGCAATTTCAACCGATTAAAGTTGACAATTCATGATGGATTAACCCTTATTTTCTTGATTGTCTGCTCTTTCAGTTTTCATTGTTATTATATGTAATACGGTGACTTTTATTTACCCAACCTAAAAAGAGATGAACAAATTTTGATTTGTATTGTTTAGATGGGATTTAGGGAAAATGGAAAAGGAAATAGGTAATTGCAAATTGAAAACGTGATATTAACACTTTCCTAAAAACTGAGGGAGTATTAACTAAATGAGAATAATTTAGTCATTATAAAAATATAATGGATATGATTTTTTTGAATTGGATAACTAATGACCCTATTTTGTCTTTTTTATAAAAAAGTCACTATATGAATGTGTAAGCCCCTTTATGAGGGTTTTAAATGACCGTATGTATCGTGAAATTGGTACTTCATCGACTTTGTAACCAACTTAGCTTTTGCTCTTTTATTGGCCCTGTTTTGCAACAATTACATCAAAAAATCATTTGAATCTAAATTATCTAGTTCTAGGGGTGCATAGAAAACCGAAAACCGAAAACCGGGTAAACCGAACCGAACCGTACCACTAAAATACCGAACCGAAAATCTAATGGTAATCAACGGTTATAGATTTAAGAAAACCGATTGATTCCGGTTCGGTTTTGGTTCACTCCTAAAACCGAACCAAACCGATTCGGTTTAAACCGATTAATATATCCTGTTAGATCTGATTAAATATAGGTCGTAGGATGTGAGAAAAAAACTTACCTAACCTAATCTTTCTCCATGGATCCTCATTTCCCAACTTCATCGATTAGTCTATAGCCTGTAGCTGTAAGCAGATGCAAGTTCATCATCAATCTCATCATCTTCATCATCTTCTTCTTCTTCTTCTTCTTCTTCTTGTCTGTAGCCTATCAAGCTTAACAAGTTCTAAGTTCTTCTGCCAAACAATCACCGGATTCACCACCACACCAATGGAACCCTAGAAGGTACGACGTATCATATTATATCCCTAATTCTCTTTGATTATGATGTTATGTTTTAGAATGTTATAAATGTGAAAATTAGGGTTTTATAAAATTAAAAATAATTGGGGATTTTTGAAAATTAGGGCTAGTTAATTTAATTCAATTACTAATATAAACTGGGTAAAGGTTATTTTTGATTTTCTTTTATATAATTAGGGCTAGCCATGAACCAGAGGTCATGGGAGTGGTTAGTGCCTGATGCAGTCATTCGGGATGGAATCAGTAAGACTTATCCTTAGGCTAGCAAAAGAATCAGGGAGTAGTTGATCTAAGTGTCCAAAATAAGATTATAGCAGCATTCCCTTCATCTCCATTTCTAGGTTCCATCAGATTAACACCCCAATAAGAAAGAATGGATGATGCTCTGATTAATGGGTTTACTGTTTCTAATTTCTTGGTCAACCCTTGCTTTTATTAGAGTATTGACACTTGACACTTCTGAACTCATCAATAAACACACATCACACACTTACTGGTACAACACTCAGCCTTTGACAAAGTAGCAAAGCTAAGAGTGGGTAAAAGCTCAACTACTTACCATTTCATAGATGTACCAGTTTACCTGTTTTTCTGGTTTTACCTTTTTCGTTACTATGGCATGACTAAACATTTTGTGAAGCCAACAAAATCTCACTTATAGTTTGTTTTTTTTCGCGTTTTTATAATGGAGTGAAAACTAGTAGATCAGTGTAAAGTAGTCTATAATGTTTGGTGAGTGATATTTGTACTACTCATGTACTTCTAGTAATTACATGATAACAGAAACAAACACAATCAAACAAAATAAAGATCGAGTCTCCGGAAGGTAAACTGTTGAGTAAAGTCATTTTATCTGCCATACCCATACTTATTTCTTTGTTGACACATTATTAAAATTGTTGACTTCAACTAAGGTAGTTGCTGCTTGCTTAGCTTTAACATGGAATTTGGGCCATTAGTTTTCAATCTTATTCATCTTTTTGGTTCACTTGTGAAGGGTTCTTAGTTCATCTTCTTAAAATCTGCAATAAGGGAGAAAAGCTAATGTGTAGCCATTTTTTTTATGTATGTTAATTTTGCAGGAATAGTTGGTTACAACTTAAAAGTGAAAGAAGCTATTTTATTTTTGTGGTCTGGTGAATCATACAAAGCATATGTGAGCTGGGGTCGGTTGCTAGACACTGGAGATTGCGGTGAACTGGTTCTTTGCCACCTGAAATTGAGGCAAGTCTGAGGTTATATCATTTTATTTGTTTGTCTTTAATGTAGGTTTTTCTGGGTCAAAAGTCTCCTAGGTTCATGAATCTTTTCTTGCAATTTGCCTGGACTTCTTTGTATAATGTTACTTGTGTCCAGTCCATTCCCATCATACTGTTGGTGAAATTATTGTTGCGACAAACTGTGCTGAAACTTCTGAACAGTAGGTGGTGTAGTGTAAAAAAAGTTACCTTCTTCCTTGGAATAGGTTCATCTGGAGGGGGCTACTCCCTCTTTGGATGTGTACAATATTAAATTAAATAAGTGGTATCAAGATAAGTTTCTTTTGCAATAGGGTTGTTATTCCTTTTATAAATTTCTTCTCTGTCCTCTGTTCTATATTTAATTGTTTACACACTTCTCACTTCTGTCGTCCTATAATCCTATGTATGGGGATGCCAAGAGATGGATTTTCGTTTATATTTTACATCGGCTCTGTGGATATGGTCTAACCTAGATTGAAATTGACTGTGCTTTTGTGCAAGTTGACCGTATACTCTACTCATCTTGAGTTCTGTCTTTGTTGTAAATATCATTTCCAACAACTCAGTTTAGGGGATCATGTTAATATCCATGTTTGAACTGATCATGTTAATATCCATGTTTGACTTAGCTAATGCCAACTTTCTCGTATTGCAGACTTGCAGTTTATAAGTCTATTTGATTTCTGATCATGCACGAATATAATTCAACACCTTCATTAAGATTCTCTACTTGCTTATCTATACACAAAATTTAATTTAGAGCTGTTGATTTGAGTTAGTGTAAATTTGTATTTCAAATCCATACACAAATTTCCTTGCAGGCATCTGTTTCTTCTAATGCAATGCGGCAACCTCCACCTCCACCTCCACCTAATAAACGCTCAGCTACAGAGGGTGCAATTCAGAGTGCAGTTGGAGATACAAGTGTAGTTGGAGATGCAATAGAAATTGGCACAGAACCACTTCGTAAGAAACGTAAAACCACTTCTGAGGTATGTAATCACTTTGATATGGAACCCGAACCTTCTATACATGCTATATGTCGCCACTGTAAAAAAAAACTTACAGATGACCCTTTGAAGAATGGGACATCTAGTTTAAATGCCCGTAGGAAGCGGTGTAAGAAGTATGCTGGAAAGGAAAAATGACAACAATCACTTGATTTTGAACCTTCTAGGCTAGGAGAGGAAGGAAAATTGGTTGCTGTATTTTAGTAAATAGGCATATAGAAAAGCAGTGGTTGAATTTGTTATTACAGATGAACAACCATTTAGAATTATTGAAGAGAAGGGTTCAAGGAGCTGTGCAGAGTACTTGAATCCAGATTGAAAGTCCCATCTCGTATGACTATCGCACGAGATGAATTAGATTTGTATGGTTTTGAAAAGGATAAGTTGAAGAGGTACTTCAAGGCAAACAAAGTGTGAGTTTGTCTCACCACTGACACATGGACTTCCAGCTGCCAAAATATAAACTACATGGTGGTAACTGCTCACTTCATTGATAAAGATTGGAAGCTTCACAAGTTGGTAATTAATTTCTTTCGAATCTTAGGTCATTCAGGTGGGGTTATTGGTAAGATGTTAGAAGCATGTTTGCTAGGTTGGGACCTGATAGACACATTTTAGTGTCTAATTTGCACCTTAATTTCTAGTGAGTTAGTATTCGATCTTGCGTCTATTACGTGTTTTTATGCTTTTGTAGGTACATTAGAAGAATAAAGATTTACGGAAAAATTGGCTCAAAAAGTGTTAAAGGCACCCGGGAAAATGGAT
>JAJJMC010014777.1:3189100-3208025 GCA_023531435.1 Papaver californicum | reverse complement strand
TTTTAGGAAACATATTTTTGGCAATATTTGAGCTTAATTTATTTAAATAAATTACCCGATTAATCACATAAATTGTTAGAAATAACTGATTCCTGATTCCTGGTTTTCCCATATTTTCTAAAAATCATCTCTAGTTTATTTTCCTGATTTTTATTAGTTTAGGTTAAGTATAATATTTTCTAAAATCGTTACCTTCACAAGTTCGAGAAACGAATCTCTTTTTACCACTATATTAAAATTACATCAGGACCTTCATGGTGTTTTTACTATTACTCTTGACAATGTTAGTGCTAATAATGTAGTTGTTGATTATCTAAGGGAGGATGTTCATGTTAATGCTAATGATGTAGCTGTAGATTATCTAAAGGAGCGAGTGTTCAATACAAATACTGTGTTACTGTAAATTTTTGCAAGTTAGATGTGCTGCTCACGTGCTTGATCTTATTATGAAGGATGGTATAAAAGTGCATCATTTGGCAATTAAGAGAATTAGGGCAGTGGTCAAGTATGTTTTGAGCTCTCCTGCGAGATTGCTTAAGTTTTGGATTGTGTTGCTCTTGAAAAGACTGATTGCAAAAAAGTTTTAGTTTTGGATGTTGAAAGTAGGTAGAATTCAGTGTACTTGATGTTAGATGCAGCTGAAAGGTATGAAAAAGCTTACGATAGGCTAGCGCGGGATGATAAGCCTTTCAAGAAAAAGTTCTGTTTCAACGAAAGTACCGTTCCTCCAATTTTTTTCTGGTTCTACTGTTGCTGTTGTTGATGCTGCATCTAATCCAGATAAAACTTCTACTTATGATGCTGATAAAGATTCTTCAACTACTCAACAAAAAGGCAAGAAGAAGGCCCCTCCTCCTCCTCCTGTACATGCTCCATATATGGAAGATTGGGCATATGCAAGGGTTTTTGTGAAATTCCTAAAGGTATTTTATGATTCTACCGTCAAGTTTTCTTACTCTACACGTGTTACTTCACATGAATTCTTGTTTAATGTAAGTGTTATTCATCTAACAATGAACACATGGATAGATAGTCGAGACCCATTTCTCTCTAGCATGGGCCTTAGAATGCGAGACAAGTATAATAAATATTGGGGGGAATATGAAAAAATGAACTCTCTCATGTTCATTTCTGTTTTGCTTGATCCACGAGAAAAAGAGAAGGGTTTGAATTTTATTCTTGATAAGTTATGTATCTCGGGTGCGTCATTGCGTGATACATTATCAACTTATGTGAGAACTGATTTTGAGGATCTTTTTGAAGAATACAAGTCTCTTTATTCAAATGATGAAAATACATCAACTGTTACAAGTATTGGTGATGCCGTTACTCAATCCTCTGGAGTTACCGATGACAAAGATTCTGCCTTGGCTAGTCTTCTAGCAAAGAGAACAAGAGAAGATGAGGAGGAAGGTGCTGTTGAGGGGCAGACAGAGCTGGTTCATTATCTAGCAGAGAAACGTGAACCAAGAACACCTCAATTCGATATATTAAGTTGGTGGAAGAACAATTCCACTAGGTTTACCATATTGTCACACCTGGAAAGGGATGTACTAGCTATACCCGTCTCTTACGTTGCATATGAATCTGCCTTTAGTACGGGAAGTCGCATTATTGATCCATTCCGGAGTCCATTACTACCTAAGACAGTTGAGGCGTTGATTTGCACGTAAAGCTGGTTATGGACGCCGATTGATCTTGATCCTTCTACCTTAGGAACGAATGATTCCGAAGATGTCGACTCAGGTATTACATTATCCTTCTACCTTAGTATAATAGTATGTCACTAGTCTATATGCTTTGATTCTTTTTTTTAAACTGTCTGTTCTATTTATGGATTTGACCCTTGCAAACTTTTTAGGTTCTCTTGCTAAGTCCACGTTCATCCATATTGACATAGATGAAGATTGATCCCAATGCGGCAGGTAACTAATCTTCTGAACTTTAAACTTGTATTAGAGTTTCTCTGTAGTTTCATGTATTAGTTTCATGGATATTACGTTATTACCTGCCTCACTTAGGGTTTGTATAGTTTGTTATTGCTATTGAAAGCTTTATGTTGATTTTCACTTTGTGCTAGTTCAA
Source organism: Papaver californicum (assembly GCA_023531435.1). Taxonomy (NCBI): domain Eukaryota; kingdom Viridiplantae; phylum Streptophyta; class Magnoliopsida; order Ranunculales; family Papaveraceae; genus Papaver; species Papaver californicum. The sequence goes on along the minus strand of JAJJMC010014777.1, from coordinate 3,205,940 downwards.
CGTCGTACTGACAATGATATTATCTGTTGTGTCAAATGATTGATCAAATATATGTATAAATTTAGAGTATCATACAGAATTATGATCTTGTTACTGTTTTATTTGCAACTTTTCATGCAAATGGTGTATATATGTTGTGTTTAACCTTTATGCTTCATTTTTGGTTGGATATTAAGATGTTTTATTCTTGAGCCAATTTAAGGATGTAAATGCAGTTCATATCCTTAGATATATGAAATTGTCAATGTTCTTTGCTTTGTAAATCGTTTTGATCTTTTTATTTTCATACATCCCTTTCAAATTGCATTTAACATGGATTCAAGTTTATGTAAAGCAACATCGGAGGCTTTTAAGCCTCAAATATTTACACTTATCCATCAGTTTCACTAAAGTTATCAGGAACCTGATTTTTTTTAACCAGGACATTAAACATATTCTTTTGTTACTTCCATCATTGTTCTTTTATGTTGCGTTTCCCATAATGATTTCATTATTATTTGGTCTTCAGAGAGAAGTTGGTAAATACTTTAAGCCTCGTAACTCTAAACTTACTTAGAACCCCAGAGTTCAACACTGCAACATTGTTGTGCGACATATGATTTCTCAGAGACCTTCAGTGTTTTAGTATTCTCTCTGCATGCCTGGAGTTTTTGATTTTAATATGTTCCCTTTAAACATGTGATATGAATTTTGTATGCAATAAATTTGAAAGATTTATGTTGATTTTCACTTTGTGCTAGTTCAACGTCGTACTGACAATGATATTATCTGCTGTGTCAAATGATTGATCAAAAATATGTATAAATTCAGAGTATGAATCTTGAAAAAGGGAAAATGATTTCAGTATTGATTAAGTTTGAATGAGATCATGGTTTTTTATGTTTCTTCTTTTTCTTTATGATTATGCATACACACTGTTGTCTCTCAGTGATTATAGAAATGAGTTTATTGTTTTTGGATTGTCCATGTAAAGATAGTCTGCTGAAGTGTATGGGTTTATATTTTGCATATTGTTTTTGTCTACTCCTTGTATCTAGAATACTAGAAATGATGTATTCTGGCCGTGTAATAATATCAAAGAGACAAGTATGTCAAACACGCTGGCTGAATCTTCAATTCCAACTACTGAACTCGTTCTGGATCTTGGTTACCCTCGCAATCCTATCATGTAATAGTCATTGACACATGTGTACTGCTATCTATCATCTACTAAAACTTAAAATTCAGAAATATTAGACCAGAGTTTTAGAACCAGTATATATTTTACGTGTATCTTTTTATGGATGTTATTCTCTAAACCAGGTCCCTCTCATTTTTTACAGGTGGTCAGAGGTTCTTCATACAGTCAAAAAAGTGTTGCCTGTAAAAGCGCGGATTAGCTTATCTCCTGATCTATATGCCACATTTTGAGGACTCACACTTTATGATCTATGTGTTCCTAAAAGTCGTTATGATTCTGAAATCGCCAAGCAACATGCTGCTCTTAAAGCATTAGAAGAACTAGAACTAGAACTATATGGGTTTATATTTTGCACATTGTTTCTAGTAGTTTTAGCATTTAGTATGGCGACATGTAATGGGTATGCAAGGTTCCGTGTACACTGAATCTGGTGTCATTTTGGATCAGTCTGATTTATGAAAATTTTGTTAAATCTGAAAATTTTCGGTTTACCATAACCGGCCGGTTTAAAACCGAAACCGAGGCGGTTCAAAACCGAACCGAACCGAACCGAAATACTTAATGGTAATACTCGGTTTTCAAAACCGAAAAACCGAGACTATCGGTTTCGGTATGGCTGGGTCAAAAACCGAACCGAACCATACCATGTGCACCCCTATCTAGTTCCATGCCCCTCAATTCAATTCAATAAGTAGGTTGGGATTCATATTGCTCAATCTGAGCCTCTTGAAGTCTTGATCCTCTCTTGGCCATTGTATCTGCTGAAAAATTGATTTCTCTGTAAGTATGCTCTAAGATTACCCCCTCATATTGATTATGAATGCACTCCCATATAGCCAGAACCATTCAGGGAATCTCATCGTTTCTAAATGCTTGAATTTCACTACTAGAATATGTAACTACCCTGGTAGCTCCATTTCCTCACTTAATTCCCCATTCAAGATCGTAATGATGGCCAAGACCTCTGCAATATAGTTGCTGCTAAGTCCAATACCAATTTTTTGTTCTCTTAAAAATATACTAGAGGACCTTTTAGTACATTTCTAATTTCCTCTGACCAGGATTGTCCGTGGAGGATCCATCACAGCATGACAACAAATGGGTATTTTTTGGTGGAGTCTAAAAACAATTTATTGGCTCCCTATATATCCCCATCCTTCTTCCTTCAACAAAAATACTCTGAACTCTAAATCATCACATTGTATTATGCATGTACCCTTCACTCAAAGGATTCTCAATTTCTCATAAACCACTTGTTGGACTCTAATTTTGATATTGGTCCCCCATTGCTAAAAACGATAGAGTTCCCCATCTTTCATATTTATGACTCCACTGTAGGAGTGAGTATGTTAACCCAAATCAACCAATCCGCCCCAATTCATCTGTAATTTGACGTCTGGACACCCAACCCATTCATGGACGGGTTGGACATGTACATATTTTTTAAATCCACTAAATAATGGGTTGGATACGGATGCAAGTATAGAAATTTATTGGATACCTACATCCGCTATGTTTAAGGGTAATTAGAAAATTTATAAAATACAGAGAGATATATGTGTATTTTGCAGGTACTATATAACTTTTAATGTTTTCATTCTAGCCTAATTGTATAGTGATTCAAATTGGAAAGCAAACAATACTGAATATACTCTTAAATTTTACTTTTGGTTGTTAGGATGACGTTATTATAATTTTAGCATTGTTATGTTGTAATAATTAATATATTAATTAAATTTTAGTAATTAAATGTTTAAATTATTTTTTTTGTTAACATGTTAACTATTTTTATTTTTCCTAATAAAATGATGAAATCCGTGGATTTACCCACATCAAATCTGTCCACCCGTCCATCCATGGATGTTAAATCCACGGGTGATAGATTGGACATGGATGCAAATCTAATACCCGCTATTTTGATAGGTTGGATTTGGGTGGTACCAAATCCACGGATTCCACCCGTTGCTCACCCCTACTCAAATGCCATGGATGCTTGCTGCTTAGTTTTCGGATTAGGGCTTGGGCTAGTACCCGCATCATGGATGCATGTCAATCAAGATCTATTCCCTTTAGTTAAAATTATTTTGAATTACTCTTTAAGGAAATTAAAATGGATTTCGATTCTCTATTAATTGTTTTGCTTACTTGGGACTTTTGACTCATGGAAAATTATTTACTTTCCAAAAATATTTATGTAAATTATGTTAACATTATGACATAATATTTCTTCACGTTGTTACTTATTTTATGTCATAATTTGCAACATAATTTGTGCCTTAATTGGTGCGTTGGTTTAACTTCATATTTTGCCTATAAAAGTAAACAAATTTCTCATTTACAAAACATCTCAGAGAAAGCTACCACCCCTAACTCTTTTCCCCTCTTTTAGCTTTGTTATGCGCCTTTGTTTATTTATTTCCCTTCCTAAACCTTGCTGCTGAGTTCGAGAGTGAGTAACTTGTATTGTGCTTATATAAGTTATATTGGGCAGTTCTATTCTGGAAATATCTCCGTTGTTGAGATATAGCATCCCTCATTCTTAAGGTGTACCCGTGGACTATTGTGTTAAGGACAATTGAACATGTAACTCTTCCCTTGTGTGTTAAATTGAATAAAAAAGGATATAAAGTTTCACACCATGCTTTGTGAAGGAGTAAGAGCAAACCAAACATTTACCATTTTTAACCATGGTACATAGATGATTGAGTGTTGCAAAGAAAAATGCCCCTTAATGAAATGCACCATGCTTGAACTTATAACACCCTTTACACATAAACATACATATGGTGAGCCAAATATTAGTGCATCTTTGGAGTCCTAAGATTTTTCATATTTATTTATAAGCTTACATAGTTAACTGGAAATACATATATAATAAAAAGCACAAGAAAGTTCAAAAGTTCAACCGTTAATCTTCAACGAATGATTTTCAAAATGGTAGATGGTGGTCTTATATGTCTCGGAATACGCTTATTTTCGTTAGAAATGTAGATCTTTATAAGAAGAACATGTCACCAAAAAATTAGCTTCAAATTCATTTCTGTTTAGGTTTTATAAGAAAAATGACACGAAAATATTAAGAAAATGTCATTCTAACCATGTCGACAGACCCTACCCTAAAATTAAAGTAGGTTTTGGTTCTAAAAAATGTGTGACAATATATTTATACTCCATTGCAAAAATACCCATCCACACGGATAAACAAAAGTAATAATGATAACTTGCAGACATGAGAACCTGCAAAATACCACAATTCATATTCCAAAACCTGTTACTGAATTGAGAGGCTTTGGGCCCTTTATGAAAAATATTACGGTTCTGACTATGCCAATGTAGCCAAGCCTTTTATGTCAGTTTTTATCTCGGCCATAATTTATCCACCTCACAGTACCATAACTTTATTAGATACTAAGGTCTAATGGAGTAAGTGTTCGTGTACTTAATTTGTGACTAGATTTTAATACTGCCTTAAGGCAACCGTAATATAATGAATATGAGTATATAAAGTGAAAAAAAATGTATTAATAGCAAGATCTCATTATAAAAGTACGTAATACTTTAATACATAACTAAATTAAGAAAAAGATAATATTACCTTCGTTTCATCAAAATTGTTACTATTATTTTTGTTGAAACGGAGAGAATATTAAAATAGAAGCCCCGTATAGGGGCTTATGGTTTCATAGAGAGACTTTTCATATGATGATAAAATAGGGTTATTAGTTAGTAAATTCAAAAACTCTCTATTCATCATATTTTTATGATGGCTAAACAACGCCCGTTTGATTAGTATTAATCATTTAATTAGATTAACTAATCTAGTATTAGTTATTATATTAGATTAATGATTTTAATTTATAGTTAGAGATAGAAAATTAGAGTTAGTGTTTTGGTTTTTGGAGAGAAGAGAAGTAGAAGGAAAAAAGAGATTTTTTTGAAAACCCTGAATTTTGATTCACGCAACCAAATTGAGTGATTGAAGTGAGAAATTTGAGGTGAGTGAATCCTTATATGATAGAGAAACCAAATTTTACATACCTCATGATGGAGATCGTGATTCACCCAACCAAAGATTGATTTTTTTAGCTTTTCATACTTGTTTAAGATTGAGTTTTTCCCTTCGTAGCCAACCGTAAGACTATTTTACAGTTAGGTGATGATGAGCTCCTAACCGTAACTAGGTAAAAATTGGAAAAACCCGATTTTTACCTAGTTACGGTTGGGTTTGGTATGTCGAACCCAAGTGTAACTCAGTTACGGTTGGGTTTTGGTACATCGAACCCAACCGTAAAAAGCTCCTTCAATTTTTTTTAGTAATTACAATTAGTTTTTTTTAAAACCCAACTGTAAAGTCTTCTGAAAATGCAGTTACGTTTGGGTTTTAAAGAACTCCCAACCGTAACACTTTTTAAACTTTATTTTACAGTTGGGTTTTGTTCAAAAACCCAACCGTAAATTACACTGAAAAACCTAATTTTTCCTAAAAGTTCAATCAATCAGACAATTTTCAAACACAAAAAAGAGAAATAAAACATGGGTTTGTCGAAATAAAACATGCGTTCTTGTTGGGGAGTTTGAAATTGTCCATCGATTTTTTCTTGGGTTTCATGATTGGGTTGTTGATGATGTTTAATTTGTTGGTTGAGCTGTTGTTGACGATGTCCAAGAGAAGAAGAGATATAGATTTTGATTAGAATAGGGTTTTGATTTAATTATTAGATTTTAATTTTAGAGAAAGAATAACTTAGATATTTTGTTATTGCTTAGGACATCTCCTAACCAACTATTATGGCACCTTCAATTCTGAAAAAGTCACTCTATTAAAAGTATAAACCCCTATATAAGGCTTCTTATAATACCGTATAAGTTGGACCACCATTTCTTGCGAAATATACATAAACCTAATTGTGTGATAACCTTCGGTAGAAAAGATAATATATAGCCCAATAGAGTCAAGCACAAACAACAGACACACGATTAGGTTGAAGACGAAACATTGAACTCAAAACGTGGAGGAAATCACAGACATTGATTATGTAATGGAGCAGACAGTTGATCACAATAAAAAAAATTCACTGCCGTTGGATGCCTGTCCAACACCAGTAGGCACCCACATATTTTCTTGTTGTTGATAGTATATATGCCTACGGTGGCTAGACGAGTTTTTCTATTTTTAATTATTACTCCTCCGTCTATATTATAAAGACGGAGTTTAAAATTTTTATAGTCTTATTAGATAGGCGAAGTTCCAATTTTAAAGATATTTTTTCCATATATATCTTTATTTATGATATATAATTATCATACAATTAGTTAGATAGAAAAAAAATACATATATATAAAAATATATTATTGAGATAAGATAAGGTTAAATTTAAAAAACAAAAGAAAAATTATAAAAACCAATTTTTTCTTATTCTAGGAAAAAACCTTTTTTTACTTTTATATATATGAGATGAAAATAATATTTTTTATGCTAGGCTAGACCGACACATAAAGATAGTTACATAGAATGGTATTGAGTTTTGGCACATCATCTATAGGGATGGGCTAACCCGGTATATTTAAGTGTTGTGTGTAGATGAAATGTAACGTATATTTAAGTATCGTGTGAAAACAAATTGTAGTTTTTTTTTCCAGAAAAACCTCTTAAGATAGTTTGATCAAAAAGGCTTAAAAGTAGGAACCATTATTAACCACGATTTACCTCTAGAACATAGGGTGAAACTTTGGCCGTCAATCCCCTAGGACAGCCCACTCAAAGCCATAGGATGCTTGAAAAGCAACTGTCTCTTGCAATATAGATAAATGCATAGGATACGGTGTTTTTCTTTTATGAACGAGTGGCATAGCTCTCGATTAGATTGGAAGATATTTTTGTAGGGGCAAATGAAAGTGAAGTTTAATGTTTTCAATTTTTGTTACTGATGTAGAGTGTTTGAATACTAATTAATAATCCTGCAACGTCAACTTATTGAGTTGTTGCAATGGGTAATCGATAACCACTATGCCTCTTATCCAGTTAGTCATATAATTAATAATTTGATTGGTGTTATTAATTTTAAACGGTGTTGGTGATGAATAATATTTTTTCTGAATCACTACTATCTATCAACGTAATAGAAAACAAAAAGATAGGATCTTTTTCTTTGTTTTGTATTTCGTGATTGCTATAGGATGGGAACACAAAATGGGTGCATGTGTATGTAAAATTATCATCTAGTGTCACTTATATATGCGTAAGAAAGAAAAAGAAAGAAAACACCTCTCTGATTCGCAAACGGAAAAGAGTTGTTTCGTCCCCTAGCCACTTGTATATGTGTCTGGGTCACACAAATTAATCGTATACCAAGTGGGTAATTTTCATGCTCTGGCTAGGTACACAGGGTTAAGGGTCATTTGGAGTTGGCTCATTTTGTTCAACAGATGCACAATTTACAAAATCAATTGCCTTGTCATAATTAACCAGCTACGCCAGGTAGGGGTGAGTATAGGACGGTATTAACGGGTTTTCACCTTATCTGTATCCAATCTAATTTATTAAAAAATTTAAATTTAGTATCCGCATCCAATCCAGCATCCAACGGATTTATATCTAATGGATACATGAATGGACGTATTGGATGCAGATAATCCAATGAATTTGTTTTATAATTAAAGTTTATAATAAAGAAATAAAAACAATAAATTTATGGATGGTTTTAGAAATAACTACATTATTTAAGGGTTTAAAATTGGATATAAATATAATGTTCTGGCTAGATACATAGGGTTAAGGGTCATTTGGAGTTGGCTTATTTTGTTCAACAGATGCACATTTTACAAAATCAATTGCCATTTTAAGAGATTGAGTTAAGTGGGTATTTTAAGGTCTAGCTGATTGTAAAGGGTCTCTATGGATGTGACTCTCTTTTTTCTGACACTAGCTAATAAATAAGGTGCCATGCTTCGTATCCTGGCTAGTTTGAGACCTATCAATAAATTAAAATGAAATTATTTTGAATTAAAAAAATAATTCTTTGTCCAATTATTTTTATTAATGACTAATTTATCATCTGATTAATTAGTGTTAATTATTTTAATTAGAAGTTAAATAATCGTGTTAGATGAAAAATTAACCAGTGTTAATTAATATTCAAAAAACGAAAAAAGATTGATTTTATTTTAAGAGTATCAAGCTAGAATCGGTAGATATGATGACACATGTATATCGATTCTGATTTGATGTTTTTCGTTTACAAATAACACAAAGAATCGGTAGATGTGGGTGCCCATATAGGCCAATTGTGTTATAAAAGAAGAATACTCAGCTAAATTATATTAAAAACAGCCTATTACTTATACAAATATTAGAAAGCCCGACTTTATTATTAACAAAACAACCGGACATGTTCCTCATTAAAAGGTTTATGTCCGGCCATATTATTAACAAAATAACCGGACATGTTCTTAATTAAAAGTATATGTTCCGACCATATTGTTAACAAAACAACCCAGATTATTTATCATTCTTTTGCATAGTCCTGCCATATTATTAATAAAACATTCAGAGATGTTTTAAAGTAACCTACCCCGCAATCGACAATCACGATATATCCAGATCCACCAATTGAAATAATTGACACTATAATCAGTGGCATATATGGTAATGTCAACCAATTGTGGCTAAAAATCAATAAAAGATTTGTGCATTTGTTCAAAGGTACAATCGACCAATAAGAACATTTATATCCGCCGATTAAGCTCTTTACATATTGCAGTATCTTAGTCTTTATAATCGGAAAATAAAAAGTTTCATGTCGGCCTATTATAGCCTACAAACCCAACATAAAAAAACATTTTTTTTAATCAAAACCGGTCGATATTAATGTCCATATTGGTTGATTCTTGATGACCACGAAGACCATCAAGAGCAATAGCCAGTCGTATATGTGCCATATCAACCGATTGAACTTGTATGTACTAGAGTCGACCATTGTGGACATTCAAAACGACCGATTTTGGTTAAACCCAACTATTATTATTATTGTTGTTGTTTTCTTCTATCATTTTTGGCCTTTTTAATTTTTATTATTACATAATCAGATATATATTTTCAATTTTCATATTTTTTCTTATCATTTTTGTTTTTAGTTTCTTTTATTATTTTTTTAAATTTATCATTTAAACTTATTTTGTTTTTAATCTTTATTATTAATTTCCAAAAAACTTATTTTCTTTATTATAATCTTTTTTCTTTTAATTTTTTAACATATATATATATATACATATATAATTATTATTACTATTACTGTTTTCTTATATAAATTTTGTTCTTTATAGATTTTATTATTACATAATCAAATATATTTTAATTTTAATTATTTTTCATATTATCTTTTTTTTAATTATTATTTCTTTTTAATTTTTTTCAGAAAAACTTCTTTTTTTTTTATTTTTTTTTTATAACTTTTATTTTTCTTGTAATCGGATTTTAATGTTAGAATCTCATCTTTGTATTACATCCATGTTATTTTCATGCCAAACACTAAACATTGAACTACATGTAGTTCTAATGCATGACATTACAACTATATATAATTGACAATGTCTTGCATTACTATTTACTGGCGTGCCAAACAGACCATTAGTTCAATCAAACACTAATTTTTTAAATAATAAATTTATTTCTTAAAATTGGATTACCTGTAATTGAATTGCCCAAACTTTGATTCTTCCAACAAAATGACATGTAAAACCAAAATTAAAAAAAAATAAAACTAGATTTTATTTTTATTTCGAAACTAAAAAGTTTGTGCAACATTTTTATAGGTTTCGGTAGTACCCTCCCTCACTCACAGCATGGGCCTCATGATCTGCCCAATGGGATAGAGCATGGGCACCATGGGATGTCCAAGGGACAGTGGTAAACATTGTGCTAGGGGTCTTAGGAGTTTCAGGACTCCTAGGAGTGTTAGCATAGCGACTGCGGCTGATTTGGCACCCACAAGTACCGGCATCACCATCACCATCACCATCACCATCACCCGTCGGATCATCTGCAAGGTCATGTGTGGGACCATCCGTAGCCCCATAGTAACATAGCATAAAAGGATTTCTTTAGTTGAAAGAATTTCCTATGATCAGCGTGCACTCATCAGAAAACCCACTATGCACAACAATTAAACTCTCAAAAAAGGATCTTTTGGGCGAAAACTTCATACCGCAAGTTGTCTACAAGACTCACTCTATCTCTCTATTTAAAAGAAGCCTGATATAGGGGCTCCCACATCAATAGAGGGGATCCTAGTTGAGCTAAGGTGACCCAATTTTACGATAAGGGATGTCCTAGGGGGTAAAGTTAAATGTCCATTTTACCCTTATACTAATTAAAACCTAAACTCTTTTAATTTCTCCATAATTTTTCAAAACTTTTTAAAACTAAATTAAAGAAAAACCCAACCGTAATCCATCACAATTCATCGCCGATTCGCAAATTCATCGTCGATTAAAATCAACACAACAATTCTAGATGAAAAAGCATACTAAAGGCATTCAAGGTAGTAGTGATGGCAACGAACACTTTTCCTTTCAACCTAATCAAGAGATTCAACAAGAAATCGATAGTGAAAAGCAAAATCAAGCACAGAAAAATCCAACAATGGTGTATCTAAGGTATTGAATAAAACCCATGTTATTCTTAGAACTTGTAATTGATTTATTCGCATGTTTGATCATGTTTTTGGGGAAAAAATGTTGGACACAGTTGATATTACGGTTGGGTCCGTGTCAAAACCCAACCGTAACATTTTGTGTTCTTGAGTATTACGGTTGGGTTATTTTCAATACCCAACCGTAAATCCAAGGGAAGAAGATGAATAGTTCAGGATGTTACGGTTGGGTTTCAATAGATAACCCAACCGTAACTAATGTATTGCGCCCTTTTTTAAAAAACATTCTACGGTTGGGTTTTGAGAAAATCCAACCGTAACATTAGCGTTCATAAAAATGTGTTAGAGTATTACGGTTGGGTTTTTTCTTAAAACCTAACCGTAACATATGGACTACATTTTGTACTGATATGTTACGGTTGGGTTATTCTCAATAACCCAACCGTAACATATCAGCACATTAAATTTATTGTTTCTGTATTACGGTTGGGTTTTAAGCAAAACCCAACCGTAAAACTGATGTGCAAATCAGCTACATGTGTGTTACGGTTGGGTTTGTGTCAAAACCTAACCGTAAAATATGGGATAAAAGTTACGGTTAGGTTTTGAGAAAAACCCAACCGTAAATCTTCCTATGTAGTGAACATTTATTTTGTTGAAGTTGATTTGCTTGGAAATTATCTAACTTGTATTGGTTGTGTGTTGTAGGAAGAATAAGAGGGGTAAAACACATAATCCATCTTTTGATGATCAGTATCAAAGTGTCAGAGTGCGAGGACATCCTCATGGTTTGAGTCGACTCGTCAGGATTCAACCTAAAGCTGGTGGAGTTGTTGATCCACCAAGGGTAATTGATTTGGTGCCAAAGTTAGTTCAGACACCTATTATTATTGATTTGGAGAATGATGAAGTTGAACCACCTATTATTATTGATTTGGAGAATGATGAAGTTGAACCACCAGTGACGAAAAACTGAAGAACCTGCAATAACTCTATGTTTATTTTAACAGTTGCGTCAAACTAAGATTTATTTTATTTTGTGGGGGAATTCCAACTTTAATGTGAATGTATGAAAAAGATTTTCTATTTAAATTTGTCAAGATCATGTTTTATTTACAAATATTTGATGTTGGAAACCAAGCAAAGTAAAAAGCAAGTTATTACTGCAATATGAAAAACTCGCCAATATGACAATCATGTCCAACAAAACTAGTATTCTAACATAGTGGAACATTGGTGAATCTGGGATAAATTTTGTGTTTTAAACCCAATTTAGAGTGAATTGAAATTCCAAAAAAAGATTTACAAAAATATTTACGGTTGGAATGTCTATTTTACCCTTATACCTATTTAAACATAACATTCTTAACATTTTTCATAACTTTCAAAAACTAAACCAAAGAAAAAGCCAACCGTAACCCATCTAAATTCATCGCCGATTCGTAAACTTCATCGTCGATTAAAATCAACAAAACAATTCGAGATGAAGAACCATAATAAAAGCATTCAAGGTAGTAGTGATGGCAATGAACCCTTCTCCTTTCAACCTAATCAAGAGATTCAACAAGAAATCGATAACCGTTCGCAAAATCAAGCAGAGAAAAATCCAACAATGGTGTATCTAAGGTATTGTAGAAAACCCATGTATTCTTAGAACTTGTAATTGATTTATTCGCATTTTTGATCATGTTTTTAAGGAAAAAATGATGGACACATTCAATATTACAGTTGGGTCCGTGTCAAAACCCAACCGTAATATTTCATGTTCTTGAGTATTACGGTTGGGTTATTTTCAAAACCCAACCGTAAATGAAAATGAGGAAGATGAATATTTTAGGATTTTACGGTTGGGTTTCAATAGATAACCCAACCGTAAGTAATTTGCGCCATTTTTTGAAAACCATTCTACGGTTGGGTTTTGAGAAAATCCCAACTGTAACACTGGCTTGCATAAAAATTTTGTTAGAGTATTACGGTTGGGTTTTTCTTAAAACCTAACCGTAACATATGGACAATTTTTTTTTATAGTGTACGGTTGGGTTTTGAGAATAAACCAACCGTAATATTTGCGCACATTAAAATTTATGTTTTTGTATTACGGTTGGGTTTTAAGAAAAACCCAACCGTAAAAATGATATGCAAGTCAGTTACATGTAAGTTACGGTTGGGTTTTTGTTAAAACCTAACCGTAACATATGGAAGAACATTTACGGTTGGGTTATTCTCAAAAACCCAACCGTAAATTTTCCTGTGTAGTCAATTTTTTTTTACTTGAAGTTGAATTGCTTGGAAATTATCTAACTTGTATTGGTTGCGTGTTGTAGGAAGAATAAAAGGGGTAATAATTTAACACCTATTTCTCACACTCCAACCCCTCGCCACGGAAAGCATTTAGGGGTTGAGAAGAGAGGCGTGAGCAAGACCCATAATTCCTCTTTTGAGGTAGGTGCTGGTAGTGATCCTCAAATTGCAGAAGAGGAATATAATGTGTTCCAAGGCTTGGGTGATCTACCAACACCCAGAGGTTCTCTTGTGATTAGAGAACCACCACAAGAGCAACAAGTAGAAGAAGAAGAGGGGGACAGAGAACAACATGTCCCTCAAGGCAAAGGTAAAGAAATTAGAAAAGAAAAGGCAAAGAAAAGGGTGGTTGCCAAAGAAATTCCCAAAAAAAAGGCCGAACCTCACTGTGGCCTAAGAGGAGGAATGGAGGACTATGGGGTGAGGCCCCAGACAAATCAGCAATATTATTTGGTTATCCCCATTCATGGGCTGCCAAAGTTGCAGCGACCAAGGTATTATTCTAATCACTTCTCTTATTCTGTTAAATTTTGGTTTGTTAACTTTTGTAAGTAAAACAAATTTGTTTTTATTCTTTGTAGGATCATACACAGGCGATCAAGAAATTGGTTCGTCAAATGGCACAACATTGGCCCTTAACTGAAGAATGTACGGCTGTACAAATTCTTGTAAATGGTACCGGGTTAGCTCCCGGAATTACAAATTCAATGTGGGAGTATGACAGCGTCGTCTGCGCAGCCTTCAGGGAACGTTATTGGCCTGAGACCGATAAGTTTCATCTCCCATTCGGCGAAATGACTATAACGCCGGATGATGTCCACTCAATTCTAGGGCTGGAGGTGGAAGGTAAATCTGTGTTTGAGGGTTTTGACAACAACATGTCCTGGAGTGATATTTATGCACTTGTGAAAGATATACTTGGATGGGAGAAGACCGAAGCTGAAACTGAATTTCAATTGGTCAGTATGGGTAAATTGGGGATGCCAACAAAGAAAGGTCAAGCTATGAGCAAGAAAATATTGCTCCGGTCACTAAGGGAGAAGTTTGGAGGTACTGCAAAGTTGGAAACATATGGGGTCATCATAGATGACACCAGAGCCATTCGAACAACCAGAGCTTATCTGCTATATATGCTCGGGACCATCTTCTTTGGTGACAACTCGGGCAACAGGGTCAACGTCCAGTATCTACAATGGTTCCAGGGTGATCTCGGGATGACCCATCAGTACTCGTGGGGAACTGCCACCCTGGCCTACCTACTTGCTAACCTTCGAAAAGCTTCAAGGGTTAGGGGAACTGAGATTGCCGGTAATACCGGTCTGCTTCAGGTAATTTATTGTTTGAATTTCAATGTTTAACTTTAATTTATTATTTTCTCATTTTCTTATTTAATATTTATTATCTTTATAGGCATGGGTATACGATCACTTTCCTAGACTTGCTCCTCAAACGAGCATTGATGTCACTGGACCAACGGGAAAGAAATTTGTCTTCACCGGGACGCAGGCAAAATATAAAGAAGTGCTCATAGCAAAGATGAGAAAAGAAATTGATGCTTTCTCGGTCGAAGATGTTATCTTCGATCCTTATGTGAACATAAGCATAGGTGATGGACATGTTGAAGATTTACGACGATTGTCGGACGTGGCAGGCTACAACGACCCTTTGTACCATCCGTTTGGGTACGTGATGTCCAACCCCCGGCGAACTCTCCGCCAATATGGATACGTCCAAACAACGGTTACACTGGAAATGTTTAAATTGTGTGTGAATGGGTCGATGATCGAAGGGCCAAACATCGTGTTAAACTATGAGCCAACGCCTTCAGTCGCGGTTTGGAATAACCGCAATGATCCGAAATACCAAGTCCAAAGGAATGAGTTAACTCCCTCTCCGGGCACAAAAGAGGCTGCAGGAGATTACTTGGATTGGTATCGCCATTTTGGTCATCCAACTATCATCAACAATGATCCGGAGACTCTGGCAATCAACACAGGAGATGGTTTCTGGAAGAAGGCATATTTCAATTTGGTACGTACATTATTTTTGTTATTAATGTTTTTAAGATTTATTATTAAACACTGATCCTACTTTTATTTCCATATGTGAATAGAAAAAGAAAGCCGTTGCATTGGCGGACTCTATTAATCCATGCCTAAGCACAATTGATGTGAGGACGCGTGACCAACTCAAAGCTTTGATTAGGGAGGTTCATCATGAAGTTGAGGATGTGCAGCGGACTTTAAAGAGGAGTAGACCCAGTACAAGAGGCGCGACTACAGATGCGAGTACTACTAGGAGAGAGCCCCAAACATCGGATGAAGAGACACATGATGAAGCCGGGGATGCTCAACGTGGTGCTCGTACTGGAGGCGGTCGTGTTGGAGCTCGTACTCGTGGCGGTGCTGCTTATCGTAATGTTAGGAGCAAAAAAAGAGCTCGTCAAAGTCATCGACCTACCCCTCCTCCTTCTCCCTAACTCTATGTCTATGGACAACAAAGTTTAACGTATGTGTGAATTAGTTGTGAAGTTAGATTTGAAATTTGAATTTAACTTGGACGTGAAATGAAAAATCAGTCGCCAAAATTTAGTTACCAGTTATTTGAAGTTGGAAACCAAAAAACTTATATTTTTCCTGTAAAAATACCCAGTCACATTAGTATTACAGTTGGGTATCAGAATACACACAACCGTAAAACTGGCAAAATAAAAAATAAGACAGGTTTACGGTTGGGTCTCTAGCCAAAACCCAACCGTAAAACTGTCACATTTTTATACTACAGTTTTACGGTTGGGTTTTTGATGAAAACCCAACAGTATATATGAAAGAATAATGTTACGGTTGGGTTTTGGCTGAAAACCCAACCGTAACATTTATGACCTCAACATATAAATTCCCTAGGATATTACGGTTGGGTTTTCAGCAAGAACCCAACCGGAAATTCTACTGGATAACTTTAATTTTGATTCTCTAATTTGTTTGTTTTTCGTTTTTTCTTTGTTTGAATGACCCAATTTACCTTCAATCTAGTTAAAATGATTGAATAAGTTCAAATTTTTGATTTTGAAACCCAAATTTGACCTTAAAACTCAAAGGTAAAAACATCGGTTACGGTTGGGTATTGGCTGGAAACCCAACCGTAATATTTATGGCCTCAACACATAAATTCCCTAGGGTATTACGGTTGGGTTTTCAGCCAGAACCCAACCGTAAATTCTACTGGATAACTTTAATTTTGATTCTCTAATTTGTTTGTTTTTCGTTTTTTCTTTGTTTGAATGACCCAATTTACCTTCAATCTAGTTAAAATGATTGAATAAGTTCAAATTTTTGATTTTGAAACCCAAATTTGACCTTAAAACTCAAAGGTAAAAACATCGGTTACGGTTGGGTTTTGGCTGAAAACCCAACCGTAAGGTTTATGACCTTAAAACATAATTCCCCTATGATATTATGGTTGGGTTATTTTCAAAACCCAACCGTAAATTCTATTTGTGGAAAGTTTTGGGTCGTTTTTGATTTTTTTTTTTTTTGGGTTTTCAAATAGAGCCGTTCAAACCTTGTGCGACCCATTTTTCCAAATATAACCGTTATACTTCTGGTTTATAAGTGGAATAGTTGAGTACATATCCTTTCCATCCATTTTTTTCAAAAAATAAACCTTTATGTTACAACAATCATCTCCAACATAGTGGAACATGGGTCAA
>JAJJMC010014777.1:3087733-3184100 GCA_023531435.1 Papaver californicum | reverse complement strand
AATTGCATCAATCCTCTTGCAATCCGGATCGTATATGGCTCTTCAACCACTAATGTATTGCTTTTAAGTTTTTCTTTTCTTCTTGCTAATTCTTTCATACTAACTCTTTTTTTTCTTCTTCCTAATTCCTTCATACTTACTCTTATTGAGTTTGGGTGTGGAGGAACTTTTCCCTTGGCACCAAGTTCAATTGTTGAACTATCTTGAGTGGGAACCGCGGGACCTTTTCCTTTAATATCTACTACACTTGGTCCCCCTTGTTCCGTTCGACTTATTTTTCGTTGAGCATCGTCCTCCTTCTCATCCTCTGCTTCATATTCATTTTGAAAATGCTCAAATGCATAAGGGTTTCTTTTCTTTGATTCTTCATGCAATTCCCTAGCTTTTTTCCGTCCCACGGCCCTCGATTCTTTGGTAGAAGGCCTACCTTTTCTCTTCCCTCTAATTGGTTCCTTGACAGAGTACCTTGTGTGCGAAAACACGAAGTAACTCAAGTTTGTCAACCAAATTTACCTTTGCGCCTTATTTAATGTATCGTATTTCTTGGCTATAGCCTTTCCAACGTGGGTGTCGGCAAACGATGCACCAAAATCTTGCTCGACGATGGGTTCATCGAAAGACAATTGTTGCCAAAACGGATCAATATCTTGAATTGGGATCACACCGTCTTCTTCGTACTTGGGCATCATATGCCGGCAGGGAAGTCCCAAACTTGACATGTTAGGACAAACACACTCTTCTTCTCCATGTAAGTTGCCCAATCTATAGTGCTTTATTTCGTACATTATCTTCTCAATAGCACAATGGGACACCTTATAAAAAATACTTTGGAACAATGGTTCGTCTTTATAGCTGACGTGTTTTCTAGAAAGGCTTTTTTCAAAAGATTCCTTAACTCTGTCAAGGTCATGGACAAAATAATCGTGCATCGCTTCGAAGACCGTAACAAACCCACCATCACAATTATGAAGCTTCGTCTTCATTCTGTTGTGAGATGACTCCACGGTACTTGTAGCTTGGTTGTCAAAGTGCCTATATTGGTTTGTGAACGCCGCTACAAACTTGTCTTTGTGGGGATTCAACCAATTGTCCATCAAATAGTTCACAACTTTTGGATAATTACTCCAATGCAAGCATAACATACGAACATTTTCTTCATAGTCTTCCTTGGTGATAGACCATGTCAAAGCATCCCATTCAGTTTGGAAACTAGCCCATTTTAGTTCCGCCAACTTGTCATCCTCCTTGAATTTTTCTTTGGCCGCTTCTTGTTCTGATACCGGCAATTTATTAATTCTGATAGGGATTAACAACTTATCTATAACCTACCAGGTCGTTCAAATAGTGATCCGTAGTATCTATAGTTTCAATATCATTTGGAGGAGGCTGATCATACATTGGTTGAGGTACAACCGAGACCTGAACAAAAAATATCAAGGCCAAGTGTCAGAAAAAACACTAAAACCAATAAGTTTACGGTTGGGTTAGAAGCATCGGACCCAACCGTAATAGCGTCATACCCAACCGTAATATCGTGATACCCAACCGTAATACAGGGAAAAAAAGTCAACCCAATGTTACGGTTGGGTTTGCAGCCAAAACCCAACCGTAACAAGTGCAGTAAATACCCATGCACGTAATAAGTTACGGTTGGGTTTGTGGTAAACACCCAACCGAAAAACTGTAAAACTGTACTTTTCAGAAACACAAATGGATACTTACGGTTGGGTTTCTTGAGAAAAACCAACCGTAACTATACTGTTGTAACAAATTTTTTTTTTTTTATGCACTTCAGTTCCTTAAATATCTGCAAAAAATAAAAAAGAGTTTAAGTTAGAATCATACCTGACTATTCTCAGCAGTTGTATCTTCACTTTGACGACTAATATCTCCATTTGCTTTAGTTTCACCATCACAACTTACACTTAAAACCTCTCTACCATCCAAATAATCATACATAGTTGGGTCTCCCTCAATGGGTATGTAGAATTTAGTTTGGCAATCATACAAGGATTCACCCTCCACAAATTTGCCACTAGAATCACTCATTTTGGTGTTTTCAAAATTTTGGGTTAAAACTCTCTTATATCTCTTCCACTTTTCCCACCAACACAAAACAAATACAAGATTGATTTAACCATAAAAAATGAAGAATATATGAAACGAAGATGATCATTTACGGTTGGGTTCAAGAAACAATCCAACCGTAAATAAATTTCCAATTAAAAACTTATGTTTACGGTTGGGTAAGATAATTAAACCCAACCGTAATATAATTTGCAATAAAATAACATATTTGTTACGGTTAGGTTACATTACATAACCCAACCGTAAATGATCATCGCACTTAAACTAACACTAAAAATTACGGTTGGGTTCTAAGCCAAAACCCAACCGTAATATAATTTGCACAAAAATCACTAGGATATTACGGTTGGGTTTTAATGCAAAACTATGGTATTTGATAAGAAAATGAACTAAACCCAAGCATAACTAATTTTGTCTTAAAAACTTCTCTTACGGTTGGCTTCCATGACTCAACCCAACCGTAACTAGAATCCATACTAAAAAAATTCATATTTACGGTTGGGTTCGATTACTAAACCCAACCGTAACAGAAATTGAACAAACACCAAACTTTCTTACGGTTGGGTCTCAAGGAAAAAGCCAACCGTAACAATAATTTCGTAAAATATACACTAAAACTAACACTAGAAGTTACGGTTGGGTTTGGTTACTCAACCAAACCGTAACTACATTTCACTCAAAATATCATTTTACGGTTGGGTTCGATTACTAAACCCAACCGTAAATAAATTGTAGAAACACCATAACTAAATTACGGTTGGGTTTCACCTCAAAACCCAACCGTAAATTTTACGGGAATCTCAAAATGTCTGAATTTACGTCCTCTCAAAATAGACAATTCCAACGGTTTTTTTTTCAAAAATCTACCCGTTGGTGACTTTTTCCCTATAAAAGGAAACCTTTACTTGTCACTTTCTCATTATTCTCTATCCCTTTCATTCTCATTATAATTCTACATTTTCTCATTATTCTCACCATACCCTTTCAACCACTAAAAATGGTAAATACATACACGAATGATGAAGATGTTGCAATTGTTCGAGCATGGCATACGATGGTAGAGCATGCTTATGATAGAGCCTTCTATAACAACAATAACAACGTTGTTTCACAAGAAGATTGGCATGAGGGTCAAGATACCGATGAATGGTGGAATCGTGTATTTCGAATGTTTGCGGCATTACATGGGAATGTAAACCCTTGGGTTACTGGAGAGCCATCAAGAGACGGTTTGAGACGTTGTATCGATGCATGAACAACTTAAAACTGGAAATGCAAGCTAGATTCGAAGCAAATCCCTACGAGAACGGTGTGGAAAGAGTAAGTTTGTCGATTAATAAATCGTTAATTAAAAAGAGATTTCTAAAATTCAAACTTATAATTGATTTGTTTTTTTTCAGCATGTGTTGGCTATGGAGCAATATAGAATCAAATATGGGGAGGAGTTCAAGCATACAGATTGCTATCGTATTATGGAAACAAGTCGGGTGTTTGATTTTCGCCATTATCTTTAAGTGCTTAAGTGTAATCATCCAATGTTCTATTGTATTTCGTTTCCAATCGTTTATTTCCTTTAATGTACTACTTTAAATCTATTACAATAGAAGGAATAAGTTACAAAGTTGGGTTTTAAACCCAAATTGGAGTATATTGAAAATCAAAAAACAGTTAACATGACCATTTACGGTTGGGTCCTATTACTAAACCTAACCGTAATACATTTTGTACAAACACCACAAATTGTCTACGGTAGGGTTTTAATGCAAAACCCAACCGTAACTATGTTCTGAAATTCAAACAAAAATTTACAGAATCTGTTACGGTTGGGTTATAAGCCCAACCCAACCGTAAATTGTACTGGATACGGTTGGGTTTTAAGCCAAAACCCAACCGTAATTATGTGTTGAACTTGGAACATAAATTATCAGAATTGTTACAGTTGGGTTATAAGCCAAAACCCAACCGTAAATTCTACTAGCTACGGTTGGGTTTTAAGGCAAAACCCAACCGTAACTCTGTGTTGAAATTAGAATAAAAATTATCAGATTATGTTACGGTTGGGTTATAAGCCAAAACCCAACCGTAAATTCTACTGGATAACACAAATTTAGATTATCTAATTTGTGTTTTTTTCGTTTTTTCTTTGTTTCAAACACCCCATTTACCTTCAATCTAGAAAAAATGATTGAATTATTTCAAAATTTTGATTTTTAAAACTCAAAATTAACCAAAAAAATCAATTCTCCTAAGGATAAGTTACGGTTGGTTTTTCCTTTAAAACCCAACCGTAACTATGGGAAAAATGGTGTTCATCATTTTCTTCAACTTACGGTTGGGTCTGGTTGAAAACCCAACCGTAACTTGGGAAAAAGATGGTGTTCATCATTGTTCTTTGAGTTACCGTTGGGTTTTGTTGAAAACCCAACCGTAATTTTGGGAAAATATGGTATTCTTCGGTGTTCTTGGTGTTACGGTTGGGTCCGACATGAAACCCAACCGTAACTTTCTCTGAATCACAAAAAATCAAACTTTCAAATCGTGATTTCATCTAATTTGTGCCATAAAAAGATCAAGAGTTTAATCTAGAGGTATCTAAATGCTACTATGGTTTATCGAATCAAAATCTAGGGTTTAAAAAAAAAACCCATAAAATTTTCTTAAATTTCATCAAGTTTTTCTTCCCACCAAACACAAATTCAAAAAAAAAAATTGATCCAAAAAATTTGATTAAGAAATATATTATGTTTAATTAATCATGATTAGCTTAATCTAATCTTAATTAATTAATGTAATTAAGATTAATAATCAGGGATAGTTTGGGTATTTGATAAGAATTATGGATAAGGGGTTTTTGAGTTTTACTTCATAGTGTCCCTATTTCGTCTTATTATTGGAGCCCCTCTATTGATGTTGGAGCCCCTATATCAGGCTTTATTTAAAAGTTCAGATGAAATTAAGATCCCTCTTTCTCATCATCACTCCCTTTCTCAAACTTCATCGCCATTTATCCATCCATCCGTGCATACTTCTTCTCAACCACTAAAAAATTAGTGGTAAGGTTATTTGGTGGCAAAAAAAGTACATTATTTGTTTTGTGAACAACATAAATTGTTGTGTACATAGCGAAACATTCAAATCTATTATGCTCTATGAAGAGATACAACCAATTCAAATACAAAATATATGTAAAATTTTACATTTAAATTATCATATGAATCGTATGTATTTTACACTTTTTTTACATGTATTTTATATATGGGGTACAAAAAGTATTACATAAATCTCACACACACACATCAACAGTATAAAACGAAGCTTGAACAACTTGTCTTGGGTAAATGGTAGTCATGATTTAGTTTAAGAGGAGACAAAGTGCCGATGAGATTTGTTCAGGGAATGAGAGGAGATAAAGAAGGGTCAGAATTTTTCTAGGGAGGAGATAAAAAATGGCCATGATTTGTCTATGGAGGAGACAAAGGGTGGCCAGGATATATCTAGAATAAGATAAAAGAGTGACCATGATTTGTTTAGGGAAGGAAAGGAGATAAAGAAGGGTCAAGATTTTTCTAGGGAAGAGATAAAGAGTGGCCATGATTTGTCTATGTAGGAGATAAAGGATACACAGAATCTATCGAGGAGGAGATAAAGAATGACCATGATTTGTTTAGGGAAGAAGGGGAGATAAAGAATGACTATGATTTGCCTATGAAGGAGATAAAGGGTGGTCAGGATTTAAGGAGAGGAGATAAAGAGGGGTCAAAATTTGTCTAGGGTGCCCTTGATTTGTATATGGGGGAGATAAAGGGTGACTATGATTTAAGAAGAGGAGATAAAGATAGGTCGGAATTTATCTTGGTAGGAGATAAAGAGTGACCATGATTTGCCTGGAGGATATAAAGGATGACCATGATTTAAGGAGAGGAGATAAAGAGGGGTTATGATTTTTCTAAGGAAGAGATAAAGAGCAGCCATGATTTGTCTATGAAGGAGATAAAGGGTGGATAGGATTTGAGGAGAGGAGATAAAGAGGGGTCATGATTTATCATGGGAGGAGATAAAAAGTGACCATGATTTGTCTATGGATCGAGGAGATAAAGGGCGACCAGGATTTATCTAGGGATGAGATAAAGAGTGACCATGATTTTATTAGGAAAAATAAATAAAATTAACTGCGTGATTGGTTTGAGGGAATGAAATCATTTTCCCATGAATATAATTCCACTCCCATGTTTGATAAATAAGAATAAAGGGTGGTTAGAAATATGATTCCCCAAAAGTAAGGGAATACAAAACTTATGGAGGTAATGGGTTTAGGATTCCCCTTCTTCAGGGAATATAATTCCTAGGAATGAGATTCCCTTACCCATCGTCCAAACACGTCGTAATAGGGGTAAGGATTTGTCTAGGAAGGAGATAAAGAGTGACCATGATTTATCGATAGAGAAGATAAATGGTTGATGGAATTTATCTAGGGATGAGATAGATCAATGGTTTTGGTTGTCGAAACAAAACAAAGCTTGGCTAAATTAGACAAGATAAAAAATGGTTAGGTATATAAAGATTGAAGATACGTTCAAACATATATCTATGCCCGTCCCTTTACGACACTGATTGAGACCTAGTCAAGAATATAAAGCACAACGTATATATAAGTGGTGGCCTAGATTTTATCTTGGGAAGTTAAGGGGGGGACAAAGAGTGGTCTGGATTTCGTCTTGGGAAGTTAAGGGGGACAAAGAGTGGTCAAGATTATATGATTTGTTTTTAGTAAAAGCAGATTGGATTATAAGTGGTGGTTGGGATTTCATTTTAAGTAAGGTATATGGATCTCATTGATGGCTTAGTTCTAAGGTTGGGATCCTCTGATAAGTTTCATCATCGACGGCTGCGGTTCAGTCATTGATAAGTGGTGGTCAGGATTTAGTTTGGGAGGATACAAAGAGAGGCTAAGATTTGTTCAAGGATAGGGTGTGGGTACTGATTTGTTGTTTGATGTAGATAAACATCTTAATCCAACGGTTCACCCTAAATTTGCGTCCCATTCACCTCATTATATTCAATTCTCCCATGAATACCCCATCAATTTGTGAAACTGCTTTCATAATTCCCATTCGATGAAGATTAATCGTTGTGGAGGAAAATGGTTTTGGTTCAAACCTAATTGTATTATAAACTTTTAAATTTTTCGATGGGAAACCAGCAAAAAGGAAATTTTTGTTTTCCATTATTCCTCGTGCTCATCGATCACTATTAAGAATCTCAACCATATCATCTTCTCTTCTTCTTCTTCTTTCATTGTTGCTGCTATCCTCCCTTCTACTCAATCATTCAAACCCTTAGAAACTAGAAGAAACTAAAAACCCTAAAAATGAGATTTCACTGAGATTTATGGACTGAATTAAGCTTGAATGGATTCGTCGATCCAGTTTGCTATTAGGGTTTGTTCAGATAAGAATTAAAATTTTCTTTTTCGATTATGATAATTTTTTTTAGCATGTATTTAAAATCATTATCCTTTTTTTGGTTTTCACATATTAGCACCGTTTTGGACATTTTAGTCACCTGGTATTTTGATTTAGCACCATTTTACTAAGTTAGATAAATATTCACTGATTCAAACGAGTCAATACATTTTTAAACATGCCTTAGTGACCAATTAGATTATATTTGGTTCAAACGGTCTGACATCCGACTCACTCAGTTAGATTCAGATGTCGTGTTAATGTAAACAAACTCTGAAATGAAAAATAGTATACATTTCTATCTGTAAAGTAAATTATACATCTTGAATATTTGGTGTAAAAAAAGAAGAGGTGAGTTAAAAGCTGAATAGTTCCAAGATTTTGACTTTGTGAAGTATTTTTTGTTTTTTATGATTTTGATAAGGATGGAAGCAAGTAGTACCGAGGAGTTTCAAAAACCCAAGATGGAAAATGCACGAGAATTTACTGGATACAAACTGGAAACTTTGCAAGGACAATTTTTTTTTTTGCAAATGATAGAAGTTCTATCAAGCGTCTGTCTTCATATTCAGTATTGATACATTCTGTTCCTAATACTGCAAATACCCAACCAAATATTCAACCACTATCTCCATCTCTTCCACGTCTCCCTGGTAAACCAGTAACCCCACGAAAAGCTTCATCTATTGTGCAATTCTATTATTCATTAACGAGGCGGGAAGAGAAGAATGAGACACCACGTGGGACTAATCGGAGCTACCCTGTGCCTGCTAATGCACACAACATCATTGTTGAAGAAATTCAAAATCTCTCATAGCACTTGCTAGCTGTAAGCAGTAGTATTTTTTTTTTTAAATATTGTTATAGTTTTGAATGAAACAAGATTTCACTTAGTCAATACAAATTCAATTTGTAAATTAAAAGGGATGTAGAGAGAAAAGGGGAGTTCCTAAATTCTCTTATCGAAAAAATATAAACTTTGGCTTATTCAAGCATAAATGAGGTCTTGAAATTTATAGATTGGCTTGATGGTGAAATCGCTTAGTTGGTAAGACCTGAAAGTGTAATGACGTTCGTAGTCTTTTGATGAGAAAGAGATAAAAAAATTTATTATGATCCAGTTACGCTGCCTAATGACTCGATTACTCTAGCTTTCCTAGATGACGTACATATCTTATGCTTGAATCAGGCTGATGAGATAGCAATACTGAAACATTTCAATTGGCCCAAGAGAAAAACTGATGCTCTGCGGGAAGCTCCTATTGAGTATCGAGATCTTAAACGGTTAGAAAGTGATGTTTCTTCGTATAAGGATGAACCGTTCATGGCATATGAAAAAACATTGAAGGAAATGGCTAACTTACTAGATAAGTATGTAGAGCCTGTCAGACTTTGACTGATGGACAAAAGTGTGATTTATTTGTTTATGAACATTATAGGCCTATTGTAGCTTGGATTCTTCTTTTTGTTTTTACTAGAGAAAGGTTTCACATTGTGGCTAGGCTAGTCTGTATTGCAGTTAATTTCGCTTTTTGTCTAAGACATACTTGGTGTGCGCTTGCACTTTAAATAGCGTTGCACAGATGAAGAGGTGGAGGTATTATACATGTGAACACTATTCGAAGTGATTAAACCTAAAAACCCACTGTACTCAAAATTCTGACCAAAACTAAATTATCAAACTTAGTGAATTCTCCCACAGCTGCCTGGTTTAAGTTTAATCATGATGTTGCTTGGAATAATATTGATCATAATTTTCACACAGACACAAAAAGAAAAACAACTAACCATGGTGGAATGGTTGTTTTGCTTTAGCTAACTCTGAAAGATGATATTTTCTGCTGCCTGATTTCTTGAGCATCACATGTTTTTCAGAATGGGAAAGGGTGTGGAAAGGGAGGGAAGTCTGGGACCGCAATGCAACCATACCTCAAGACGATATCAAAGGCAAGTTGCTAAAGGACTTCTTTATAATGTTCAACAACCTATTTTCACAAATAAGGCTAAGTTTAACTTGTATCACATGTCTAATATTCGAAAACATGTAATTTCAAGTGTTCATGTTATTTCTATTTTTCAATGTGCCGAGAAACCAAAAAGAGTATGCAACAATATATTTGTTTTTCTCTAGTCTTAACTTTTTTATTTTTTTCTACAAATGATGCAGACCAAGACCATTTTGTTAAAAAAAAAAAGCAATTTGGAGCTCTTCCAGGTTGGTTGGTTGGTTGAACTGGTTATGGCACATGTGTTGTCATGGGCACTGATTCAAGCTTTACTTGATCACAAAAGGCATTTTTGCCTTTGAATGTTAATTGGATATGCTGATCTATTCATATTGTTTAGGTGTTGAAGTTAGACAACAGTTCTTGGCGCCGTGTGAGATGGTTGCACTTGGTTTACATGGTCACTGGATTAATGGAATTGACCACATGTTAATGTGCAGATATTGTGATGCATGTTAAAAAACTTCATCTTTTTATTTTATTTCTGCTGAATGTAGTGGTTAATGGTTACATCATTCTAACACGGTAGGTATGGAGAATTGTCATCCTAATCCATTTTCATGGTAACATGCGTCGTTCTTGACATACTTTATAAACAAGGAAAATATCTACAAATATTAATAAGTCATTTACACATTTATGGAGATATAATTATGGACAAGTCATAATTACATCTAATATGATGTTTTAAGGGTTGTTCTCTTTATTTTTGTAAGTGCATTTTATGTATACCTTTGTGAATACTTCCAATAACATTGTTTCTTTTTTCCTATTTTTTAGATATTATATGAGGATCCAGTAACAGGCCTTGATATTGAAAAGCAGACTCTGACTACATCTTCAGGAACAAACAAAGGTTGAGTTTGCACATCCTAAAGATTAAATAGGGATTTACATCAGAAACATCGAAACTATAAGAGCTACACAAGAGGTCGAGAAGGCCAAGGAATACACGAGGGCTAAGAAAAAAAAAGGGTACGAAATTTAGTTTGTTACGGCATTACAAGTATATGTACTATGGAGTCCATTATATGTTGGTTTTAGAACACAAATTTATTGTACGTAAATCAGGAATCGTGAATAAATTTATTCTTCATGAGTTCTGATTTTATTTTATTTTGTAGCTGAAATACAATATTTGAAGAGGAAGAGACTATACGAACATCAAGTTAGTTGAACAACTTTGAAATTTCCAATTGCGAATTCATGATCAGGTACCCGTGGTTTACTGTTAGAAAATTTCAAATACTGGCCATAGTGAACCTATTTCTTATAAAGATTCTAATCTTTCTTTACTTTTGTCCGAAATGTAGATGATTATGTTGGAAGGAGCAAAAGCTACAACATAGAATGTTGCTGCGTTAAAAAGTGGAGCTGCTGCAATGAAGGCTATGCAAAAAGTAACATAGAATTTGATGAGGTTACCTTTTATATTTTATTCGTATTTGTTCATACTTAAATCAATCTTAGCTACAAAGTGGTAGTTAATTAAATTTGTTGGTCGTAGGGTGAATTGGATGAACTTAAAGATTTGGAGGAACAACTTCTACAACCTGTAACCCAAGCTCCTGCAGCTCCAGTTCATGTACCTGCAGGAAGGCAACCAATACAACCTGTTTTCAGAAGAACAAAGTCGAGGAAGATGAGTTAGCTGCACTAGAGGGAGAGATGGCTCTTTGAACATGTACTTATTTCGTTAAACTTTTGTTCTCATCTTCACTATTAATAGGAATATCAGTTATTGAAAGAAATATTTTGTTTTTCTCATGATCCTGATAGATTTAGTGCGCACTTTCATCTCCCCCATTATCTTCTATCAGGTCCAATACAAGATGCCTTCATGTTTCGCTCTCTCTTAATTCGTTCTAAATTCATCGTGTATGACGTGCCTAGAACAGAGTCGTCAGTAGCGGTTAACGAGTTTTATCATATTGGGGGCATATAAGTTGAAACAGGATATGTAGTATTATTATATTAATATCATGTGAGATTGTCTATCTTAATTGAAATTAAATTAATTTTTTTTGATTAGTCAGATGGATTTTTTTTTGAAAGTATTTGTAACTGTAAC
The DNA here is from genome assembly GCA_023531435.1 of Papaver californicum. Taxonomy (NCBI): domain Eukaryota; kingdom Viridiplantae; phylum Streptophyta; class Magnoliopsida; order Ranunculales; family Papaveraceae; genus Papaver; species Papaver californicum. The sequence goes on along the minus strand of JAJJMC010014777.1, from coordinate 3,172,473 downwards.
CTAAAATCCTTTTGAAAGATGACGCTTTCCTATATTGAACAATGGAAAATACTATGGAACTGGAAGAAAAAAAGTGTTCACACAAAATGACAAAAAGACAATTCACTCCCGTGCCATTACGGCACGGGTTAAGCCCTAGTATATATATATGAGAAAAATAAGAAATATTAATTCTACAACCTCCGGGTAGCTATCCCAATGCGCTAATAGCATACACTCATTTTCTTCGTAAGTTTCTTCCGTGATCGACCATGTTAAAGTATCCCACTTTAAGCTAAAGGTAGCCCATTTAGTCTTGGCTACTATGTTATTTTCCTCAAATTTATCTATCTCTTGTTGTTGTTTCTCTATTCGTAGTTTCTTAATCCTCGCCATCTCGGTTTTCCTTGGTGGTTGAATTTTGGTCTTGTAATTGGTTTCAACATTATTCCATATATGGAACCTGCATAGAAGATGATGTGTGTCGCAAAAACATGCTTTATCAAATTCATCAATGCTTGCTTCTTATCTATAATCACCACTTTAGGAGTATAACACCCTTGGTAGAATAACTTTATCTTTTGTAATACCTACATGTAACTTTCCTCCCTCTCATCTTGTAAGAAACAAAACCCAACACTAAACGATGACTTCGTATAGATGTTTTCCCAACAACGTTCAATGTGGGAATCCTATACTTGTCCATTTTATATGTGTAGTCCATAAAAAGAATTTTATGGAAGCATCTTGCCAACGTTACAAACTACGGATGAGCCATCAAAAGATATATCACTTCCGCATTCCCATCCTTTTCATACACTGCCGTGTAGTTCGCCTTTTTCCCCAAATATAATAATTGTTGCATGAGTTCTCTATTTTGCCATTGCTCACTTCGCATTCTAGATGGTAGCCAAGGAGGATGAGTTATTTTTGTTAAATGTATTCACACAACTAAGGATATCAATAGGTCTTGTGTGTTTTTGAATCAACACATCTACTAGCTCTATTCCTTTGAGTTTGAGCCTTGCAACATGATCGTTTAGAAAAGTGGTAAAAATAGTTCGTTCGCTGAGACTTGTGAAGATTCGTTTTAGACATACGTATGATTTAAACTAGTAAATTTGTAAAAGATTGTTACAATATTGGGAGAAACTGGAACTCAGGATTCCACCAAAATCACTTCTGAGTCATTTCTACAATGATTCTTTAACAATTATAGCTCTTTTATTGACTCTGTTTCTTTGCCAAAAGTAGATTTCTAAAAAATTAACTATAAATCGTAAGCGTAGCGCATCAAAAGATATTAAGTCCCAGCATACACCATCAAACAAAATCACAACTAATTAGAAAAAATCATAAATCAATTTAAAACCAATACAAAAGTCATAAAGAATCAAAAATAGTTACCATTCGTTTATGAAATATGGCTTCCTCCATTGTCCCAGTGATGGGGTTTAGCTCATCATTCTCAAAACAACCTCAAAAGATTGGTACATGGCTCAAAAGTGCTTGAGAAGAAGAAAAAAAACTAAAAAATAATAAAACAGGGAATCTACAGTGCTGTATAAGCGTTACATATTAACTGTTACAACTCAGGTTCAAGATAAACGTTGCAAAGCGAAGATAAACGTTGCAAAGTAGAAGAAGAAACCATGACAGAGTGGTTGAAGGAACCGTTGCATTATCTCCTGTTCTTTGTCTTCTTCAACAACAACAAGCGAGAACAATTGTCCCGAGCCTACCCTAGCAATTCTGAGCTCTCTTAAACCTTCCACAAGCCTCTGTATCACTTTAATTGACCTCAACAACCCCTTTTCTACCCAACAGGTTCAAAAATCTCTTAGATATTTCCTTCCTGAATTTTTTCGGCCGACCTCTCCTCCTATTTTTTTTCTTCAATCCCTTCCCTTTATATAAGCTCTGCAAACTCTAACTACGCTTCCTTAATCGATAAGGAGTTAGAAATCCATTCAAAAAAAACTCTCTCTCGTAATAATCCAAATCAGATTGTGAGTCTTCTTCCGGCTGCAGATGGGTTTTCCAACTTGATTTACGTCATGAAATTACTTATACTGACGTGTTTAAACACGTTTCGATTTTTTCTGCAAGTTGATATATCTAAACAGACTTTTAATCCCATAAATCTCGCCTCATATCTTCTCAGCACATTCTTGCTCACGTAAAGAGAAGTTTCCCGCCAATTCCGATTAAAACAAACAAAAGGGGTGTCCATAGTAATCTAGCGGGTGCCTTTAGAAATTCTCTCGGGTGTCTTTAGTAATTTTTTCGAAGTCCTTTATCAAATTCTTTTAAGCCATTTTTTCCGCAAATGTTTATTTCTCAAAAACACCTACAAACACATAAAATAACACAATAAGTACCAAATGAGCATTAACAAAATAGATAATTAAGGACAAATTAGATACAAAAATGTGTCTATCGAATACCCCCAAACTTATTATTTGCTAGTCCTCAAGCAAATCTAATCTAAAAAATAAAAATAAAAATCTAACTCACTTTCGTAGGAATCACGACTACACTTAGCACGTGCAGCTAGCCGTTAAACTCCTAGGTGACCCTAGAAGACGAGTGTTGTCTCGTGAGGGTTTACAAAAGGTATACCCACAAAACCTTTACTTTAAATTTTAGCTACTTGTGAACGATTGAGGGTAGACACTAAACATACTATTTAGTTGTCTACAAAATTCTTCGGCTTGGGAATCATTACCCTATATTAGCCCAATTGTTGTATACGAGTTTGCACTCATCGTACTAAAATTTATCTAAGAATTTAAAACTCTACTTAGATAGTCGTTAACCACGATACTCAGAATTTATCAAAGTTAAATCACATGAATAGATTTAGAATATGGATATGAAGATGATGAAGTTTGCACATGTTGACTAAGGTTAACGGTGTTTACCATATCTGTATGAAAGTCAGTGCCAGGATGAATCCTAATGGATTGAGATACGCTCCCACTGGTCTTAATCCTTATACTAATATCGACTCAGCTGGTATATACAAGGCCCCAGCGGTCGATTTATAAAACAATTATTTACTTTTTTTTCATTTTTCATTCTTTTTTTTGGTCTAAATAAAATACAATAATGGGTCTTGATCTCAAACACTATACTTCATCCTGGCGGCGATAACAAGGCGATGCTGGTTCCCCACCAAATCACTTAGAGAAACACAAAAAATTACAAAAATAAAAACAGAACGTGATATGGTCGAGATAGACTTCGAGATATGGTGAAAACTATCATGTTATTTCTAACACCTAAGTTAGGCATCCTTTTATGGATAAACCATTTATATGGGCACGCCAATTCCTATATACAAGATCTATGTTTCAATCTACCTAGAATGGTTAGTTTCATCCTGAATAATTCACAACTTTGTAGACTTCGGAGTTTCATATTTCAACTTAAAGTTTCTCCCTTACCCCCAAACTTAAATCTAACATTGTCCTTAATGTTCTAAATATGAATGATTAAAAACATGAACAAGGAGAATCTGTTACCAAGTGAAGAAAAAAGATAAGGAAGGATATGACCGTACCGCTAGAGCATGGGTTACCTCCCAAGAAGTGCTAAGTTTAAAGTCTTCAGCCAGACTAAGAAAGAATTAGTCACCTCATAGAATCATATAACAATAGCCGGAACAACTATGGGTCATCTGAATCAAATAGTGTTATCACAAATAAAAGGAAACTGCAACAAGCCAAGAAAATGAACAAATTGAGCACACCCTTATCTTGTTTCCGTGTAAGACAACTAAATCTAGTCGTGGGTCAGGTTCAGGCTCTATAAAAAGGTCTAGATAAAATGTTTTCATGGGATGAATTTCCTCATAGGCAGGATCCGGAGAAACAAGTTGTAGAGTATGGAAAAACTCAACTAAGAACTTAGTAGCACACAATAATAAACTGAATAATTGTATATCCTCAAAGTAAATCAAATTTGACTCACACAGTTGACCACAATGAAAGTGGTGGTCATTCTTGAGAAAATATATCGATTCTATCCTAAAGTAATCAGGCTTAGTCTCAAAACTTAATAACTGACACATTTAAAAATCATACTTCCCACAATTGGAAGAAAAATATTTGGTGGGAAAACAAAGTCAATCTTGGTATTATTGTCTGAGTAAACCACATCAACCAGAGGATGTGTTTCTAACAACTGAACTTCTTTCTAGACATGATTAGGTTCAGGAGATCTAGTATGAAGTTGATCATGTAAAATGGTAGAGGTGCATATGTCAAGTCCCAAGTGAGGGATCTTTATAAAATTCAAAGGTGAAGCACAGGGAGAATGATAATCACCCCCAAACTTAGAATTTTCTGTGTCTATAGATAAACTAGTCACAATTTTCCTAATATCTAGGATCATCAAGTTCCTAAAAATGGTCAATTGCTTCTTCTAAGTTATAATCAGGAGGTACATCCTCACTCATATTTAAAATCTCTATGAGTCTATCTTCTTTGTCTAAGACTATTGTTTCTAAATCACTAGACTCTAAAACAATATTCTCAGAATAAACATGTTCCTCTAAACTATCTTCGGTTTTAAAACAAGGAAATACTACATCGTCTAAAACAATGGTATCTCTAGTCAAATCCTCTTCCTTTTGAATAGGTGAATAATCATTAAAATTATTAGGATTTGAACCGGAAATACAATATCATCATGAAGCACAATTGGAGTGACAATTTCCTGATCACTCTGCCTACATATTTCAAATTCTTCATCACCACTATCCTCATCATCATATAATAATATGAACATGGTCGAACCTCATCTAAACAAGTAGTGTTTCCAATTCTAACATCGTCATCTTGATCATGTGAATAACTATCCTTGTTTTCAAGGGTAATATAGGAAACAATGTATTGGAAATTAAGATTATTTTGAGCAATAATCATTGTTGCAGCACTTTCCTTCAAAATTAAGTCAAACCTATGTTTCATCTCAGTTAACTGCTTGAGGGAATCTTCTAGAGAAACACTTGGATCATAAGGAGTCCTAGATTGCAACTACTTGAGGGTATCTTTCAAAGTCGAAGAACTCGTATTTTGCTCATTTTCCCGTTCACATGACTGGTGCGCGTATGAATAGGAATTGGGACCACCATGGTATGAGCCATAACCTTCAAAAGATTGGTGATGGTCCCAACCATTATCCACACTATGGTCATAATAAGAATAATTCCCATTTTGAAATTTAGTCGGATATTAATTTTATTGGCTATTGTAATACCAGTTCGATATCCTAACTGGAAAGAAATTCTAAACAAGCACAAGAAAGGATGACTCGACCAAGCAAACCTATTGAATCTAGCAAAACAAAAATCATGATGGCTCCACTTAGATTGTTTTTAGACAACTTCTATTCTTCCAAAAGGCAACTAGTTACAGTTTTAGCAAACCTCTTAGAACGATCCAAATTAGATTAAGTTGATCGAGAGAGGCAAAAAAAGCTTTATAGAGCTTGGATAACCCTACCTCTTTGGGAAACGTTTCCTTGGGTTACAAGGTGGCACGAACAAACTTAAAATAATCTTCCTGATCCTTGAGTTGAGCTATTAAAGTAACCAATATAATCCTTTGATAGATTTTCCAGTAAGCTCGTTACCCTATCGGTATTTTTTCTAGTCAAATTTTAGGTTTAGGTTCGCTTTTGGTAACGTGTTCCTAAAGTGGGCAAGAAGGATACAATGATGAAATCCGAACCCATATCTTGTATTGCCAGTTCTTTCCCTTTACTAGAAATTAAAGTCCGTATTAATTTCCTCAACATATATGCATATGAAGGAATACAATAACCCACTAGCAGGAGATTCTTGGGTCGATCGAGTTTTACCTCCCGTTCCAGACGGGAGATGAACCGTTGAAGTCGACTCGGGCCACTGACTCCTGTATAAGTTACGAACCCAAGGGGATGAGAAAATATCATAATTATCGTCCTTCCCTGTGCAGTTTATATTTAATAATACCCTTCCGTAGGGTTTAAGAATAATAAAGTCCAAAAACAATTTTTTTTTCTCCAAAAAGTCCAAAAATAAAAACCCTAATACAGTATCTAAAAATAAAAAAAATAAAACCCTAAAAATAAAATAAAATTAAAATCGTTTTCTTTCTTTTTCCGTTCTTTTCGCTTTGTCTTTAACTCTAAGTCCTTAATTAATCACCAAAATCTTTGGCTCAACTTACTTTTTGATCCAAAACCTATAGCAAATAGATAAATACCCAAAAACGTAAAATAGAACAAAAGAATAAAATATAAAAATAAAACTAAACCAAAAAAAAATAAAAATCTAAAACTCTAACATAAAAACAAGTCCCCGGAAGCGAGCCAAAAACATGATCGTTTTAGAAAAGTGGTAAAAATAGTTCGTTCGCTAAGACTTGTGAAGATTAATTTTAGACATACGTATGATTTAAACTAGTAAATTTGTAAAAGATTGTTACAATATTGGGAGAAACTGGAACTCAGGATTCCACCAAAATCACTTCTGAGTGATTTCTACAATGATTCTTTAACAATTATAGCTCTTTTATTGACTCTGTTTCTTTGCCAAAAGTAGATTTCTAAAAAATTAACTATAAATCGTAAGCGTAGCGCATCAAAAGCTCTTAAGTCCCAACATACACCATCAAACAAAATCACAACTAATTAAAAAAAAATCATAAATTAATTTAAAACCAATGCAAAAGTCATAAAGAAACAAAAATAGTTACCATTCATTCATGAAATATGGCTCCCTCCATTGTCCTAGTGATGGGGTTTAGCTCATAATTCTCAAAACAATCTCAAAAGATTGGTACATGACTCAAAAGTGCTTGAGAAGAAGAACAGAAGTTAAAAAATAAGAAAACAGGGAATCTGCAACGCTGTATAGGCGCTACAGATTAACTGTTACAACTCAGGTTCAAGATAAACGTTGCAAAGCGAAAATAAACGTTGCAAAGTGGATGAAAAAACTGTGACATAGTGGTTGAAGGAACCTTTGCCTTATATCTTGTTCTTCATATTCTTCAACAACAACAACAGAGAACAATTGTCCCGAACCTCCCCCAGCGATTCTGAGCTCTCCTAAACCTCGATCAATCCTCTATATTACTTTAATTGACTTCAACAACCCCTTTCTACCCAATAGGGTCAAAAATCTCTAAGATTTTTCCTTCCCTGAATTTTTCCAGCCGACCTCTCCTCCCATTTTTTTCTTAAATCCCTTCCTTTTATATAGGCTCAACAAACTCTAACTACTCTTCCTTAATTGATAAGGACTTAGGAATCTATTCAAAAACAAACTCTCCCTCGTAATAATCCAAATCAGATCGTGAGCGTTTTTCCGGCTGCAGATGGGTTTTCCAACTTGATTTACGGCCTGAAATTACATATACTGACGTTTTTAAACACGTTTCGATTGTTTCTGCAAGTTGATATTTCTAAAAATACTCTTACTCACATAAATCTCGCCTCATATCTTCTCAGCACATTCTCGCTCACGTAAAGAGAAGTTTCCCGCCAATTCTAGATTTGAAACAAATAAGAGGGGTGCCCTTAGTTATCTAGCGGGTGCCTTTAATAATTTTTCTCGGGTTCCTTTATCAACTTCTTTTAATCCAATTTTTCCACAAATGTTTATTTCTCAAAAACACCTACAAACACATAAAATAACACAATAAGTACTAAATGAACATTGACAAAATAGATAATTGAGGACAAATCAGACACAAAAATGTATCTATCACAACATAAGGATGGTTGATCAAACTCTCCAGAATAGGGTGGTTATGAAAGCCCGAGACTACTTCACTCATAAACCACACTTTCTTGACCTTGTTGTAATTAAATTGAAGCTTGAAAGGGAAACTGATCTTCTTTGTATGATGATTTCCCTTCTTCCTCGCGGTCTTTGGTTTATACTCAAAACCCTTTCTTTGATGACTCTTGTACTTCCCACTACACTCGAAAACCATTTGAAAGGAGGTGGGTCTTACTCGATTGTTTTGGACTATAATGCAAATCTTTTTCAACCCTTTTTCTCAAGCCCACTTCTTCGCATCTTCTATATGTTCCCATTCAAAGTTGTTGGCGTAGTGATCACTTGTATCCTCACTCAATACGCTGACAACTACGGGTTGATCTTCCATTGGTTCAGGTATGAGCTCGACCTAAGAAAACTAAAACATAGCCGTAAAAAAAACTAGAAAAATCATCTCAAACCCTACCTACGACTGGTTCGACACCTAAAAAACATAACCGTAAAACCATATTTAAGGCCAGCTTTAGTATATAATCTAACCTTAAGCGAACCTGACTTTTCATTAGGGTTATGATTCCTACCTGTAAACTAATCTTTTTCCTTTATACGGTCAGTTTTATTACAATTGATGACCCTAAGTTGAGAATACGGCCAACTAATCCACCCGTAGTAGATAACATTAAATATTATTTAATATGTCCATCCACTTACGACTGGATTTTTGTGCACACGACTTGGCCGTAGATATCATTTACGGCTTGGACTTCGTGTTTTGCCAGCCGTATTTTAAATTTTATGACTGGGAGTTCTTGATATTTAAGCCATATTTCATTCTTACGGTTTGGAATTAAAGAATTCCCAACCGTGAAAACCTTCTGGCAAAAAAAAAAAAAAGATCTTCGTACTTTAAGCAATTACATGCAACAAAATTCGTATTTGAGTTAAGTTAGAAGTATACCTGACTATTTTGAGTATTTGTTTCTTCAAATTCTTGGGTTGGACCTTCAAAATCATAATAAGGTTCATATTCTTGAGTTTGGATTAAAAACTCTTGATTATCTTGAAATCAGCCATGGTGGGATTATTGTTTTGTTATATGAATATCTTGTTTGATTTAGAAGAAGAGGATTCATCTATCTTATAACTCTTGTTAGAATCACTCATTTGGGTGGACAAAATCCAAATTTCTAGGTTTTCAAAAGCATTTCTTCTTTTTTCCTACTTCTTCTCCCTCTTAATCAAAAACATTTTTTTTTTTAGTTTTTCATTTCAAAACACTAAGATAAACAAATTCGTTAATTTAATCAAATATAATTAGTTTAGCTAAAAAAGTTCATTAACAACTAATTAATAGAGGGTGCTTTAGTCATTATTGAAATTAGTAGGATAAATAATAGGTTTCGAAAGTAAAAGGATATTTTTTTGAAAAGTAATTTTTTATTATTATTATAAAATCTCTTCTTTAAAACTCAATCCTGTATTCGCTCCCAGGTTGAATGGTGATGAAACCCATAATTTCTATTGGCCGAGAGAAGGGCTTTGGGCATTGGCAATTCAGGAAGGGACACGTGGCAGTATCGCATTGGCTAGGGCAGTTTTGGGTCATGAAAATCGCTCACGTGAGTGGCTAATCGGGAAAGAATAAATTACACCACCTTTACACTAATTACATAGATGTACCGGGTTACCGTAACCTTCTATGGGTAATGTTCACTTCAGATCACGGTTAAAACTTTATTTTATAACATCCAACGGATCAGATCTTTCCATTTAACCTTAACAATCCTAAAAAATAATTAACCCTAACCCTTCTTTTTACTCCCCGTTCTTCCATTTTCCGTCGCAAATCAATTGTTTTTTGTCTTCCGTATCCCATTCTGCCGCAAATCATGAAAACTAAGTTCTATGCAGCTCAAAAGATCGATACTAAGTTAATTGTTTACCATCATCATCTCGATCTAATAACTTCAGAACTTTCATCATCATCTCTGATTTCATTGTTCTTATTATTTTTAACTAAAACCAGATTTTTTTTATTTTATAAGTTAAGGGTGATAACGAAGAAGCATCAAGTTAGGGTTATTACCAGAATTTGATATTTATTTTTCCTCATTATAATCATCTCTATTTTGATTATTGTCATGATTTTTAACTGGAACCCTTTTTTATTTTGATTTTGTAGGTTAGGGTTTACTTCCTCTTAAAAAATATAATATCAATGGTTATCTATTTTATGTTCAAGCAAAGGCTTGTGCATGATTTCTTGGGTTTTTATAGATGGAGAAATCAAGTACATTCAGGTATTCTCATAACACCAGTTGATTTTGTTAGATATATATTTCCTGACCATTTTTACTTATTGGTTTTTGTGCTCCTGACCATTTTTACTTTCTGATCATCAAACCATGGGTGTCGGTGTTGCAATTCTCTTCTCCATCGATGCTTTTAAAGGGTCTTTGACAGAACAACTGAAAACAAGTATCCAAGATTACATGTATTGAGGCACATAATTATTAAATTATGTAATCTCTATTATTTTCACATTCTTCCCTTTAATATGTATGCTGCATCTGATTTACTTCTGTAAACAGGGGATACATATTCTTCATATTCATAGCAGGTGACATAATGATGTTTGATTATAGGGTCCATCTTATTTTCACACACTTCAATTTATACTAGCAGTTGACGTAATGGTGTTATAGGTTATGTGTTATCATGGTTCATTTTATTTGCATATAACATTTTATATTATCTTACTTACCCCAATTTGTTAACATTTTCATTTTCTTCAAATCCTACAATCGGGGTTTTTATTTTTTCAATTAATACTTTGGTTTTTGGTGCTAAGAATTACTTGGCAAGCCTCGAAGGTTGAAGAAAAGGAGAAACTTGAGCAATACCCAGAATTTGTTGGAACACATTTGTTTGTGGGGAAAAACGAATTGAAGACTATTTTGGGAAAACATGGATGAGTAGGTAACAATTCTTCAATCCTTAAAATATTTGTGTTGTTGAAGCACTTTATTTAGATTCGAGAGATCAATCTATACAATCCTGGCCTAAACCAAGCAATGGTTGTTCCAGTCTTGCTTCAGTCACAAAATGAGAAGGAGAAGGGTTGGTCTTAGGGAGGAAAGCGAGAGAAGAATAAGGTTAAAGTATCAGATTTTATTGAATATAGTTGGTGTGAATTGCTATGAACAATTGGGTGATCGAGTTTTTTTTTTGTTCGACTTGGAAATTCAGAATTGCTCTGTTGTTCTTGAAAAACTTGTGTTCAGAACTTGTTCAGTTGTTCTTAAAAACTCGTGTTCAGAACTTGTTCAGTTATTGTGTTGTCCCTTGTTCAATAAATTGAACATCTATTTATATCACAGCTATTGTAACCACTTGACCTCTTTTCTGGAAGAAACTGTCGATGGTTGAGTAGTGGTGAAGTAGAGAAGGTGGAGAAGGTATTGACAACTGCTTTCCACTTCAATTAAGGTTGAATTGTCCAGAACTTCTCTTTATTGGGCGTACTGCAGCACCACATGCCGTAGACTGCCAGACCAGAACCCTAATTATATCCCCCCATCTGTGACATTTGATGTCTTTTGTAATTATTGTAGTATTAAGCATTACTGATGTTAAGTCGATCAAGACCTGCTCAATGGGTCTCTTGACTAAAGACTTGTCCTGCTTGACTAGCTAATGAGTCTAGCTTGCTTGACTTGGCTAGTGAGTCTGGCAGAATAAAAATAAATATGTCTTACTTGACTTGATGATGAGTCTAGTAGAATAAAATAAATACGTCTTTATTTGTGAATATGGAATAGTGTGTCCATCTTGGTCGATTTTGAATTGATAAGAGTATGCAACTGAGCATGAAAATTTATAGTGAAGCGTTATACATAATATATATGAGAGGCCTAATATAACTTTGGATTTTATCAATCTCTAAATTATTCACGTGAAGGAAAGGGAGGATTTTTCAAACCCTAATTTGTTCACGTGAGCATAAAAGGGAGGAGCACCCAATGGTGTTCATGTGAAAGAGAGGGAGAATGCCCAATGCTGTTTACGTGAAAGAGAGGGAGAGTACTCAATGTTGGTCCTCACACCCATGGGAGAAGAGGAGCATCAATCTCTAGTCTTCAAGAATCTCACGCTTTGCTCTTTGTACTCAACCTCACACGTTGAGGGTAAAATAGTAATTTTGTTAAATTTTTACAAGAAACACAAGTCGTGTGCACTTGGCTCTATTTTGAAGTCTTGTATTGAAAATACTCGTGTAGGCTTAGTTGCTTGACTAACATACACATTGAAAGCAAGAGAGGTAGAGATGTCTCATTCTCTTTAAAATTAGGGGTTGAAAGAGTCTTGCCAGAAGTCTAGAAGTTCATGTTTTACTCTTGTGCCCAGCTTCACATGTTGAGGGAAAAAGAGTAAAATTTATAATTTTTTAGAGAGGAGCATGATGTTCATGCTCGGTTTTGAGTAGGCGTACAAGTCTTATGTCAAGAAGCAAGATGCAAGAGAGCTAGTCGTGTGAGAAAATTAAGGTTTGAGATTTTTGACACGCTTTTTGCAACACTTATAATTGTTGCAAAACCGTTTTCTTTTCAAACCCCAATTAAATTTAAAAGACACCAATTGTCACTCTTTTGCAACGTTTGTAAGTGTTACTAATTCATTTTCAAACCCTAATTAGGATTTGGAATACTTTTGGTACCATTTTTGCAACATTTACAAATGTTTGTGATTCTTATTTTCAAACCCTAATTAGGGTTTGGGAATTTTGAAACACTTTTGACACGTTTATAAGTGTTGCGAAGCGCTTTAAAACCCTTTAAAATTCTCTTACTTGTTTTGCATTGGTTATCTCTTTAAGCAATGGATCAATGCAACTAGGTATGATTTTTAATTAGTAGAAGCTATAAAGTTATTTTTTATTTAATTTAAACACAACTATGGTACTTTAATTAATTATATATATTGCTTTAATAAGTTAATATTGTTGAATTTGAACAGACACATTTACGTAGGTAATTTTGGGGATTCAACTTTGGAATATAACACATGAAAATAATACTCAAACTGCTCTACATTAGTGTGCAATACACTAGGAGCCTAAGAGATTTTATGTAAAAATCATAGAACATATGGAAAACTTGTCATGTGCACCAGTGTTGTTCTAATGATTTTGTGTCGTGATGAATATTGATTAAACTCATTAGTTTAATCATATATGTTGGCCAAACATATAGAGATAGATCAGGGATATGCGCCTGAGATAGAGTAGGGATAAGCGTCTACTCGATGTTGCGCGTGCATCCATATTTAAGGTCAACGAACATTCTTTGAATAAAGCTTGACGCACGACTGAGTGTTATAAGGCTGATGGCTTGGCTTGTTGTATGGTAGGAAATCGAGCATGGCTAGAGATCAAGATAATCAAACTCGTCTTTGTCCTTCGACGATGGAGGAACAAATGTGATTTGAACTCGGACGAACAAGTTGGAGTTAAAATCCAAAAAGTTGAGCAAAACTAAGGCATGCAAGTGAAGTAATCTAGACGGACAAGTTGGGATCTGTCCCTTCTCGAACTTAAAACAATTGTTTCGATATAAAAGGAAGGTTTCTTTTCTTTTGTTGCTCTATTTTTCTACAACGAACAAGAATTGTCTTCTTCTTGATTGTCATAGCATTAAATGGCTATTGATAGCAAGGTAAACTCCAACTTATCCCCTTCACATGAATATATAGCTCTTAGATTGAGTTTATGCATGTATTTTCTCAAAAGAACTTCTCATATGCTTGTTTTGAATCAATAGTTTTTCCAAACCCTAGTTTTTCTTGTATAAATTATTAGTCTTCTTGCTTTTGCATAAGAACACCAATTTCATAATTAGCTTTGTAAGCTAGGGTTCGACCGAAACCTTTTTTTTTTCCGTGAACGTATACTCACGTCATTTTTTTTACGTGAGTTAACTCTCACATCTCTATTGTCTTGTAGTATTGTTGGCTTCCTGTAAGAGTTATCCTAGTTCAGCTGCTGCCCTCTTCTTTACTAGGTATATATACTTCTATCTCTCTTCTCCCTGTTTTATTTTAAACAAGGGTGTGTACTTGTTAAAGATGTTATTGTTTTGAATCACATGATTTTATGTCTCCATTGTTGTTGTACAATAAAATCATTATTTCTGCTTTCTGGTTTTCTTGTACAGTTCGAGAATGAGTAAAAGTATTCTTGTTGACTCTGTTGAGGCTTCACATGATGATGATAATTCTTTCTCTATCAATGGAGAGAATATCACTTCTTGTTTAGAGTATGCTAAAGATACTCAAACATGAATGATGACTTATCTATGTATGTTTATTCTTAAACTAGAGTTCACCCTGGCCATGCTAGTGTTCTTGGAAATTTGGATGAAGCTATGAACCTTCCGTTAGTTGTTCCTGAGCATGTGATATGATTTTGTCTTCAGAAAAGAGAATATGATGCATCGCCTATTGATTTTAAAACTTTTCAGTCTCCCTTGAGTGGTTGGGATGGATGGTTGAAGAACATGCTTGGTAAGGATTATGTCGTCATCTTGCTAAGGGATGCACAGATTTATGAAGCAATTAAAATATCGGGTACCCATTGGCTCAAGAAGGACGTACGTGGCCTAATCGCTTTTCTTTCACTATGGTGTATCCCAACTCACACTTTTACATGCAGGTGGGGAGAATTGACAATCACCCTAGAAGATGTGGTTGTTCTGCTACACCTCCCTATCTCAGGAGTTCTTGACCTTCGTTTGAATGACCAGGAAGAAAGATTTCATCTTACTTTAATGACGAAGATGAATAAATAGGACATGAAGTCTACTGTTGAGAAGTGCTTCTTTACTTGGTGGATGGCGCAATAGTGGCCAAGAAAAGCGAAGCCAACCAGGTTTTAGATGATACACTGAGTATTGCTGCGTTTTTATGCATGTGGCTATCAAGAGATATATTTGATGATGGTTCTCGTCTAAAGATGAAACCGATAGTGATCCCTCTCTATATCAAGCTAGCACAAGGTGTGGCCCTGCCTATATGTAACTTGTTCCTCGGATCTTTGTATTCTCATCTTGACTCTGTAGTATCAGATATGCGTGCTTCCAATGGTTTTATTAAAGTAGAGACATTCATAAATGTCAATTTCCTTCAAGCATGGTTATGGGAACATTACAAGGATTATGCTCCTGATCCTTACAAGAAGTTTGCTGATGAAGAACAAGTGGCAAGGATAGTTCGCTGGACACACAAACGTCCAAAATCTGGTATGGAGCTCATTATATTTTTAGATAACATATCATCAACCACCTTGCGCCCCTGGGCACCACTTCCTTACATAACTCAGTTGAACACTTTTACTTCTCGTCCTGGTATTTTCTTGTCTTCTGATAACCGTATTATTGATGCTGGGGAAATAACTTTTATATTGAGTTGTACACCTGGTTATCTTATGTCGATATTTATGAAGTCCTATAGAATAGAGTTTTATAACATTGACAGGGCTGCTCGTCAGATGGGGTTTTACCAAGATGTTCCTTCTTTTCGTATTGCTCCTCCTTTTCTGGATGAATTGAATCTTACTCTAAATCAGAGCTTTGGTATAAAAGGGAAGATTTTTCCATTACTAACCTCTTATAGAAAACCATTGATAACTACCCGGTATGAGATATTGGCAGAGTGAGCATGTTCACTTTACTGAATTTATTCAGACAATCCTACCAGAGTCACGTGACCCTCTTTCTGTTATAGTTTTGTTGATTCATATTCTATTGAAGCCTCTTCCTACTAGTAAACGTGTAGCTCTGTTTTAGCTCTCTCAAGTAAGTATTTGAACTTTTGTCTTCCTTTGTTGTTTGTATACTCGATACCTTTATGTCTCTTTTAATTAGAGAAAATGTAAGTTGAAGCCTCGAAGTAGAAAGAAGAAATCAAACACAATGACAGTCCCCAGGAAGTGGAGATTAGGTCGAAGAGACGTGTTGGTGTAATTCGTTCTGGCATTGTTGATTCTCCCGTCTCAAAAGTAAGAGTTTTTTACTTCGTATTATGCCATGTTCACTTATTGTCATCTATATTCGTATTGTGATTGAGTGAGTTGGATGATAATAACACAACACGTTACTAGCACGAATTGGGCGATAACTACGGTGGATTCGTTTGATCGATTAAAGGAGATATAACGGCGACAATAATAGGTGCATTATTTGCATTATTTGGATACTCTAATTCATTGATTTCTTGTTAGTTTCATATCATTATGCTTTGATTTTGTTTTTTATGAGTTTCTTAGGAGTTTTGAAGTGTATTCAACCAAAGAAGAAAAAAGAAGTTTATTACGACACGAAATGAACAAGGAAGTTAAGTTTTTCCAATGGAGAAGGGGCAAAGATAAAATTAAATCATTCAAATCCAGGAGTTCTTAATACCATTTTTAAGATAAGAAGAAGACAAAGCAAACGTAAAAAGAATGAGGTCATTCGGAGTTCGTATGAGGAAGTTATGAGCAAAACAGCCAAAAAAAAAAATACTGAAACACTCAGCAAAATAATCGGGAGATAACAAGGGAACGTTATCTACCGATTATAGGCAGTTTCGGGTACAGAAAAACTTCGTTTTTGAGCTCAAAAAATCGGTAGATAACATGGAAATCGAGTCTACCGATTACGGAAAGTTATCTACCGATTATGGCAAGTTATCTACCGATTATGGCAAGTTTTGGACACAGGAAAGTCATATTTTAAGCTCTTACAATCGGTAGATAAGGAGGGTGTCGTGACTACCGATTATGATTCGACGAGAGCCACTTCTAAGACATGTTTTTGACTTCTAAATTAAGGTATCATTGTCCCATTAGGACTCTAACACCTAGATATGATGAAGACTATATAAGAAGACTTCCATAACTCTAAGGAGATAGTTTTTGGACACTTGAAAACACAAAGAGAATAAGAAGCTAGGGCTTGGAGTTGCGATTGAACATCACGATTTATAGGGTTCGTTTTACTTGTTTTCTTAATTATTTTTCATGGATTTTGAGAAACCCATGATGAACTAAACCTTTCTTATTGGTTAAAGATGTAGTCCTAAGTTGGAAAACATGTTTATTAATTGAAGCATTCATTCTCATATGTTCATAATCTCTTCAATATCGCTTATGTTCTACCGTCTATAATGCCTTGTATGATGAATTGCTTGTTTGTTTAAGTCTCGAATTAGATGAGCATGCATTGACATCTATAGTTAAACTAGGGTTTGAGATCCGGAATTGTTGAAAGATCATTTTTACAAGTAGCATAACATAGTTGTTAATGATGGGATGTTACCATGCAATTATGTGTTGAAGCGTGACCTAGGTTAAATCTGTGTGGCTCTTTCGCCGGATTGCTTAGAATAACCTCAACTCACAAAGACCATTGCTTTCATTGGGTTAAAAATTGAGTGGCTCTTGCGCCAAGTTATTCGTTGAAAAGGATTCAAAGAGTGGCTCTTGCGCGTTTGATGACAATAGGAGTTTTGTCGGAGTAAGCCTGCGATAGGATGCTTTAGGGTTATTGATATTGAGAGTGCATGAAGGTTGAGTATGATTTAGTTGATAACATGTTGGAAGATGGAAGATGAACTCTCTAACCAGTGTTCTTTATCTCTGATATTTGTTTTAGTATAATTTAGTTATAATCACAACCAAAACCCCCTTGTTAACATAAGTAATCGAAAGTAATTAACAATCACCTGCCTCTTTGTAAGAACGAACTTGTTCTTATTACTATACTCTAATCTATATTAGTGAAGTAAGAACTTGAATTAATTTTGCTTGGATGACAACCGACCAAATTTTGGCGCCGCTGCCGAGGAGGCATAGCGGATTGTTATTTTGTTTTTGATTTCTTATTTCTAGTTTTTAACTTAGTTTTAAGAATTGTTTTTCAGGTACTATTTCTTTCGTGAATGCTTGGAGAGGGTAGACTAAGTCCCATTGGTATACGACTTTGATCAGGCACTTTACTAAAAGATTTCGTTCGAGCACAGAACACTCCACTTCCTCCAATTACATCGTCAAATGAATTCGCAGATTCAAACGTAGAGGAAGAACAAGAAACAATGGGTGATACAAATTATACACTCAAAGACTTAGCTTCTCACAAGTTAGATACGCAATAGTGGTGTATTCGGACGACATCTACATTCGAGATCAAGCCAGGGTTGATTCGAGAACTCCCAAAGTTTTATGGATGACTAATGAAGATCCAAATAAACATTTGATGGATTCCATAACATAGTCATGGACATGCTACCAGCAGAGACTGATGCTGATGGAGTCATGTTACGAGCTTTTCCATTCTCTCTGATGGATACTGCTAAGGAATGGTTATACTATTTACCTTCGTAAAGAGATTTATGACATTAAGCAGATGGAAAAAGAGACATTGTATGAATGCTGAGAAGGTTACAAGAGATTGGTGGCTAGTTGCCCACATCATCAATTCAGTGGTTTATTGATCGTCCAGTACTTCTATGAGGGTCTTGAAGCAAGTGACAGAAATCTTCTCGACGCTGCAGGTGGTGGTGCATTAGTGAACAAAACAGTAGCTCAAGCTAGAGAGTTAATTGAGAACATGGCAGTAAATTCTCAACAATTCACAAGTCGTGGGTCAGAACCACTCGTCAGGAGGGTTAATGAGGTTACTTCTTCACCGCATTTAGAGCATAGAATTGGTAATATGGAGAAGATGATGCAACAGGCAGCAGTGATCATCCCTTCTTATGAAGAAGAATCCGAACAGGTGAATGCAGTATTCCCAAATCAGCAGAGACAACGGTATGATCCTTATTCCAACACTTATAATCCAGGGTGGAGAGATCATCCAAATTTCAGTTATGCGAAAAAGCAAGCTGCAGCTTCGAGGCCGGTTTTCAATCATCCACAACAAGCTCGAAACTCATAATCATCGGAGATGCTCTCCATGATGAAGAATATGACGACGTTGATGCAGAAAAATCAGCAGACAACTGATAATGCAATCAGAGAATTACAAAAGAAAGTGGTCACTATGGAAACTGAGATTGATCATTTGAAGGCACAAAATAATGGGAAACTACCTTCTCAACCTATCAATCCAAGAGAAAATTTTAACGCCGTGACATTGAGAAGTGGTACACAAACTGTGCAACCGGAGGAAGCTGAGAAAAACAAAGACCCTAAGGGGCCGGTTTTGGAGAAAGAGATTATTGACTCTTCCCAAACCGATGAGGTACCTAAAGAAAACTCTAAACCTCTTTTTTCTACTTATGTTCCTCCTTTACCTTTTCCTCGCAGGTTTGCTAACTCGAAAAAGTCGGAACAAGATAAGGATATCTTAGGCATTTTCAAGAAGATTCATATGAATATTCCACTCATAGATGCGATTAAACAAGTCCCCAAATATGCGAGAGTTCTGAAAGACTTGTGCACCAATAAACAAAGATTAACCGATAATGAGGTAATGAAAGTGTGGGAGAATGCTTCGGCTATCTTGCAAAAGAAACTCCCACTCAAATGTAAAGATCCCAGTAGTTTTGATATTCCTATTGTTATTGGTAACACAACGTTTAATAAGGCTATGCTTGATTTAGGAGCATCAGTAAATGTTATGTCTGTATATATGAATCTCTTAATTAGGACCTTTAAAAGAAACTGGAATTGTTTTACCATTAACTGACTGTTCTAATGTATACCCTGGAGGTATTTTTTAATGTGTACTTGTCGGGTTAATCAGCTAGTCTTTCCAGCAGATTTCTGCGTACTGGAGATGACAGATGGATCAACTGATTCGTCTATACCGTTACTACTTGGACGTCCATTCATGCGAACGGCGAGAACAAAAATTGACGTTTATAGTGGGACATTGACAATGGAATTTGATGGAGAAATAATATGTTTCAACATTTATGAGGCGATGCGATATCCTAGTGATGTCCATTCTTGTTTCTCTATTGATGTTATTGACTCTTTAGCTCAACAATTAATTTGGGGAGTAATGATCCATTGTAGACTATCATCACGAGGAGTGTGGGTTTTAAAGATCTTACGGATCCAAGAACCGAGCTTAAATTAGGGGATGAATTTAAGGAAGCTATTGGTGAACTCAATTCGTTGCAACAATGCCCACCAACTCATGATATTTCATTTATCTCTTTACCATGCACTAATGAAATTTTTTTGCCATATGTCTTGTAGGCTCCTAAACTAGAACTTAAGCTTCTTTCTGATCACCTAAAACAGATATAAGATGGACAATTGCTGATATCAAAGGAATAAGCCCTTCTACATGTATGCATAAAATACTACTTGAGGAGGGAACAAAGCCTACAAGGGAAGCTCAATGTCGTTTGAATCCTCCAATGATGGAAGTAGTAAAGAAAAAGATACTTAAGTTATTAGATGTGAGAGTTATCTACCCCATTTCTGATAACAAATGGGTGAGCCCGGTACAAGTTGTACCAAAGAAGTCAGGCGTTACAGTAGTGCAGAATAAAAATAATGAACTTGTCCCAACTCGAGTGCAAACCGGTTAGAGAGTTTGTATTGATTATCGAAAGCTTAATGCAACCACTAGAAAAGATCACTTTCCTTTACCTTTTATGGATCAAATGTTGGAAGGATTGTCAGGACACTCGTATTACTGTTTTCTTGATGGTTATTCAGGTTACAATTAGATTGCTATAGCACATGAGGATCAATAGAAAACCACTTTTACTTGTCCTTTTGGAACATTTGCATACATAAGGATGCCTTTTGGTTTGTGTAACGCACCCGATACCTTCCAAAGGTGTATGGTAAATATCTTTTCAGATTACGTTGAAAACATTATCGAAGTTTTTATGGATGATTTCAGTGTGTATGGTGATTCATTTGACTTGTTCTTGGATAACCTTACATTGATTCTTAAACGATGTGTTGAAACTAATCTTGTGCTAAATTAGGATAAGTGCCATTTTATGGTAACATGGCATTGTTTTAGGCCATATTATATCTTCTAAAGGCTTGGAAGTTGATAAAGCTAAGATTGCTCTTATTCGTGCTCTTACCCCTCCCACTATGGTGAGGGATATTCGTGCTTTTCTTGGTCATGCAGGGTTTTATCGCCGGTTTATCAAAGATTTTTCCAAGGTGGCATCACCATTATGCCATTTATTACTAAAGGACGTGGTTTTTAACTTTGATGAGAAGTGTTTGGCGGCATTCAATCATTTGAAATAACTTTTGATAACAGCCCTTATCATTGAACCACCGGATTGGAGCAAGCCATTTGAGCTAATGTGTGATGCCAGTGACTATGCGATTGGTGCAGTTTTAGGCCAGCGTACTGGGAAACTACCTCATTCCATTTATTATGCTTCCAGAACGTTGAATGAGGCCCAACAAAACTACACGACCACGAAAAAGGAGTTGTTAGCAATCATTTTTGCATTGGAGAAATTTTGTTCTTATTTACTTGGTATGAAAGTTGTTGTGTTTTCTGATCATGCATCACTTAGGTACTTACTTACAAAGAAGGAGGTGAAACCAAGGCTCATTCGATGGATACTACTCCTACAAGAGTTTGATCTCGAAATTAAAAAGAAGAAAGGAATTGAGAATACCGTTGTGGATCGCTTGAGTCGTCTTACTGTAGACGAAGAAGCTATTCCGTTATGTGAAATCTTTCCAGATGAGCAACTATTTTTAATCGCAATTTCAGAACCATGGTATGCGAATATTATGAATTATTTAGTGTCTAAAAAAATCCCAAGAAATTTGTCTCGTGCTGAGAGGGACAAACTTAAAAAGATAGTGAATCAATGTATATGGGATAATCCATACCTGTGTAAACAATGTTCAGACCAAATTATGCGAAGGTACGTACCGAATCTGAATACAACTCTATCTTGTCTTTCTTCCATTCATACGCTTGTGGAGGAAACTTTGTAGAAAAGAGAACTGCTTTGAAGGTACTTGAAAGTGGGTTATACTGGCCCACTTTATTTAAAGATGCGTATGTATTTTGTACAACTTGTGATAGATGTCAAAGAACGGGTAATATAGGTGCTCGAAATCAAATTCCACAGAAGTCTATTCTCTTCGTTGAAATTTTTGAAGTATGGGGCATTGATTTTATGGGTCCTTTTTTTAATTCTTTTAGTAAATTTTACATCTTACTCGTTGTTGATTATGTCTCGAAATGGCTGGAAGCTAAAGCCACCTCTACTAATGATTCTAAAGTGGTTACAAATTTTGTTAAAGAATATATTTTTGCAAGGTTTGGAACTCCAAGATCCATAATCAGCGATGGGGGATCACACTTTCGAAACAAGTTCTTACAGAGTTTGTTGAAAAAGTATAACATATCTCACAAGATTGCTACAACCTATCATCCACAGACAAACGGGCAAGCAGAAGTCTCTAATCGAGAGATGGAGTCCATCCTTGAGAAAACAGTGAATCCATCAAGGAAGGATTGGAGTTTACGTCTCAATGATGCATTATGGGCATACCGAACATCATACAAGACTCCTATTGGGATGTCCCCATATAGACTTGTGTACGGTAAACCTTGTCATCTTTCTGTTGAAATCGAGCATAAGGCTTTTTGGGCTATCCAACAGCGCAACATGAAGAAGTATGGGGATGGTAAACAAAGGAAGCTTCAATTGAGTGAACTAGAAGAGATTCGTAATGATATATGAAAGTTCGCGAATCTACAAGGAGAAAACAAAGGCTTTTCATGATAGTAGGATTTCTAGAAAACAGTTATTGTTGGATAGAAAGTTCTCTTGTTTAATTTTCTCCTTCATTTATTTCCTGAAAAATTGAAGTCTCGTTGGATAGGACCCTTTGTTGTGTCTAACTTTTTTACTCATGGTGCAGTGGAAATTCATATCTTGTTAACAAGGAAGGAGCTTAAAGTGAATGGGCATCGTTTGAAGCCCTATTATGAACCGTTTGAACCTGAGATGGTTGAGATCAATTTAGTAGATGCACTCCCTCTGGAGGAGTAGCAAGGAATGCCAAGTCGGTATGAAGATGTTAAACTAAGCGCTAAATGGGAGGCAACCCATTGGTTTTGTATTTCTATCTTTATCTTTTTTTTTTCATATCATGTTAGGAGTTCCCATCTTGATTTTACATTGGAGGAATCAATTTACATTGAGGACAATGTAAAGTTTAAGTGTGGGGGAGTAATTAAGCATATAGAGTTTTTAGTATTTGCTTTTGTAGGTAGAATTTTAAGACTTTTGTACATATTTGTATGAAAACCTTCAACTTTTTGATATTTTAGAGTCACTTAGTATACTTCTATCTACATTTACATACGGAATTTTGTCCTGAATAACTGAACTTAGAATTATTAGAGAACTATATTCGGAGTGCTTAGTTGTTGAGAGGCTAGAGGTGACAAAAATGGACTTAAACCGCTGGTAAAGAATACAATATTAGAAGAGTTGATCATTCAATACCCATGAGTGAGGCACCAAACCTTCAATTGTCCGTTTAGAGTGTTTCATCTGCGCAAATTCATGGTAGAATGATGAGCTACCTAACCTCGCACCAATTTCAGCATTACTTTTTGATCTCTTGAGTGTTATTTCTATCAATCATGAGGGTGCCATCAGAATTGCGAACTCTATCTTGTAGTCTTGTTTGCAGTTGGCACCATTCTCTCGACAATAACAGGTTCATAAAAACATATCATCATCAACAAGCGGAATATCAAAAATTTGAAGGAAAGTTGAAGACAATCAAGGTTAACAAGCAACTGTTCAAGAAAGAGCAAAATTCATATTCAAGTAAAGTAACAATACAATTAGCAGAATTATGTATACATCTTGAAGACTTATGTACAAAAGAGAAAGCAATCAAAATATGTTAGTTAGTGGAGTTTATGATATCGAGGCAATACAAGTTGTGAAAAATCAAGTGGTAAGGTCTTTATCCCATGACCGTAGTAGTTTCATCATTTTATTTATGTTTCATTTTATAGTTTGAAGTCATAAGAAAAAAAAAGAAAAAAAAATGCTTATCATTGCTTTAGTTTATATTTGTTTTTTGTATTCAATCAATAAGGTCGTGGGGAAGAAGAAATCTATAAAGAAGTTTCATACAACAAGAAATTGAGGAAAAAAGTTACAAATTGTCAAGTTTCTACGAAGTTCAAGAGTTCATCATCAACAGTTGAAGACCGAAGATGTTTCTATTGGATGCTGTGAGAGTGGTGCTGATTGCCGATCGGGTGAGAAGGTAAGTAAGCATTCTCATCCTCGTATAGTTTTGATTTCCTTTATTAGAGGTCACTAGAAAAACAAAAAGGGGTTCTTTTTCGTCCCACGTTCTTTGGGATAAAATCTTCATATGATTCGGAAGGTTACTTTTCCTTCCTACCATTCAATGTGTGCAGGATTTCTATCTTCACTCTTTCCTGCACATATGTGAGAACCATAAAGTGCGTCTTTTGAGTGTCAAATTCATAAAATCTTGTTGGTGAGGCAGAAACATTCGGTCGCTCTCGAATCTGGATTCTTTCATATGGTGGTTTTCTCCTAACTCAAGGGTTAAGCATGAGAATAATGTTCTTTATACTTCTAACTTCTTATTGTTAGTGTGCAGAAACTTTATGTCTTCGTAGCTCTTTGGGTGCATGTGCTCTGGAATATTTGAAAGTTAGAACTTAGGTTTTGTGGGTATACCTCTTGTAAACCCTCACGAGACTATAACTCGTCCACTAGGGACACCTAGGGGTTTAAAGGCTTGTTACACACGCTAAGTGTAACCATATCCTCAACGAAATGGAGTTATTGTAGTTTATGTTAGTTTAGATTTGTAGTTTGCTCGAGGACTAGCAAAAGGCAAGTGTGGGGGAATTTGATAGGTGCATTATTTGGATACTCTAATTCACTGATTTCTTGTTTCTTTTCATATCATTATGCTTTGATTTTGTTTGTTTATGAGTTCCTTAGGAGTTTTGAAGTGTATTCAACCAAAGAAGAAGAAAGGAGTTTATTACGACACGAAATGAACACGGAAGTTAAGTTTTTCCAATGGAGAAGGGCCAAAGACCAAATTCAACTCATTCAAATCCAGGAGTTCTTAATTCTATTTTGAAGAGAACGAAAAGACGAAGCCAATGCAAACAGAATGAGGTCATTCGGAGTTTATATGAGGAAGTTATGAGCAAAACAGCCGAAAGAAAATAGGGAAACACTCAGCAAAATAATCGGGAGATAACAAGGGAAAGTTATCTGCCGATTATAGGCAGTTTCGGGTACAGAAAAACTTTGTTTTTGAGCTCCGAAAATCGGTAGATAACATGGAAATCGAGTCTACCGATTATGGCAAGTTTTGGGCACAGGAAAGTCATATTTTGAGCTCTTACAATCGGTAGATAAGGAGGGTGTCGTGACTACCGATTATGACTGGACGGGAGCCACTTTTAAGACACATTTTTGACTTCTAAATCAAGGTATCATGGTGCCATTAGGACTCTAACACCTAGATATGATAAAGACTATATAAGAAGACTTCCATAACTCAAAGGAGATATTTTTTGGACACTTGAAAACACAAGGAGAACAAGAAGCTAGGGCTTGGAGTTGCGATTGAACATCACGATTTCTAGGGTTTGCTTTACTTGTTTTCTTAATTATATTCCATGGATTTTGAGAAACCCATGATGAACTAAACCTTTCTTATTGGTTAGAGATGTATTCCTAAGTTGGAAAATATGTTTATTAATTGAAGTATTCATTCTCATATGTTCATAATCTCTTCAATATCGCTTATGTTCTACCGTTTATAATGCCTTGTATGATGAATTGCTTGTTTGTTTAAGTCGCGAGTTAGATGAGCATGCATTGACATCTATAGTTAAACTAGGGTTTAAGATACAGAATTGTCGAAAGATTTTTTTTACAAGTAGTATAACATAGTTTTTAATGAACGGGATGTTACCATGAAATTATGTGGGAAGCGTGACCTAGGTTAAATCCGTGTGGCTCTTGTGTCGGATTGCTTAGAATAACCTTAACTCACAAACACCATTGCTTTCATTGGGTTAAACTTGAGTGGATCTTGTGCCAAGTTATTCGCTGAAAAGGATTCAAAGATTGACTCTTGCGCCTTTGATGATAATAGTAGTTTTGTCGGAGTAATCCTACGATAGGATGCTTTAGGGTTATTGATATTGAGAGTGCATGAAGGTTGAGTATGATTTAGTTGATAACATGTTGGAAGATGGAATATGAACTCTCTAACCAGTGTTCTTTATCTCTGATATTCGTTTTAATCTATTTGTTTTAGTATAATTTAGTTATAATCACAACCAAAACCCCCCTGTTTACATAAGTAATCGAAAGTAATTAATAATCATCTGCCTCTCTGTGAGAACGAACTTGTTCTTATTACTATACTCTAATCTATATTAGTGAAGTAAGAACTTGAATTTATTTTGCTTAGCTGACAACCGACCAGGAAGCATCCATAGTCGATGAAGATTATTATTTTTCTTCTCTAACTATCTCTGTTTTATTTCCATTAATTATGGTTTAAGCTTTGTACTTACCTCTGTTATTTTGTTGTGATCAGGATATCATAACTGATTAAGGTTTCAATTTGTATTAAACATTATGTCATTTAAGGAACATATATATTAGAAGAATATATATATATATATAGTTTAATTTGTATTTCTTGGTAAGTATCAGAAAGGTGAAAATCGTGACCACACTAATTTTAAGAATAATTTTTTGTTTTGTTTATTTATTATGGTAATGACGGTTTTATTACCGGTAAAGCGAGAAATTGCGCATCCCTAAAGGATAACGTAAATTTGGTTTTTATTGCTCTACTAATCTGTATAAAATATTCCACCGGAAGTTGGAATATCGTGTAGCATAGTATGGATGCAAAAAGCGTGTTCCGCTAGCCGGGCGGTCCCAGAAGTGACCAATTACAAAATGCTAACCGGTTTCTATCAGCGGTCCCTGAAGTAACCTGCGACTGATATCGATGCAATTTTGCCATAAAGAGTATCCATTTGCACACTTGTAAACTAATATTTCGCCGACCCTAAAGGTGGCGAGAATGGAGATTTATTGATATGATGTTGGTACCATATGTGTTTATATTTTTATGTGTCTCATTTACTTTAAATTTTATTTTAAATTACTTGTTTCGTAAATAATGGATTCCCGAAGCAATCCATAGATGTTGTTGACACTAGAAGCGGTCCAACATAGAAATTTTGGTTTATTGTGGTAATCCAGCAATAATCCTTAAAAATAGACTCCAGAAGCAGTCTAAGGAAATAAATGGATTCATGAAGTAAGCCATGGATTTTTGGGTTCTAGAAGTAGCCCATGGTTACGAAAAGCTTTTGGCCTTAATATTTTTATTTCGTCTCTATATACCAAAGGGAATAGATTCCAGAAGTAATCTATTCAGTGTTAATATAGACGATGTATATATCTACCTCAAAGACAACAGAACAACAAACACTAAATTTTCAAACCATTTTATAACCTTGTAGAGGTTTTGGGAAATATGAAATATCATTTCTAATTCGAATAATATGATAGACGGCTCTGGAAGAGCGTGTATCATTCTGGTGGTATAAAGTTAATATTATTTGACGCTTTATATTATTTCGGATTCCAGAAGAATCCGTTGAGTTTTGAAAGTAGTCAGCGTAACTATCACCTTAAAACGATAAATGAGCATTTATGGAGTATTTATTACTTCATCTATTTTTGTGCCAGAAGCACGTTGTAAAGAAGCTTAAGGCTCTCTTTTATGGGTATGCCATATGAGAATTCGAACAGTCGAATCTCACGTTGTCGTTAACCAGAAGTTTAATGACCTTGAATTATTCATGCTTAGGCATGTCTGGATGGACACCCAAGTTCTACCAAAATATGTAGAACAATACAAAATACTAATGGACATCCTTTGCAGAACCAGAAACTTCTGTTAAAGAAGGATGTAAATTTTGTTGTTTGTTCCGTGAGACATTTGGATCTTTAACTGGCTAATACATAAGCACTATGGTAACCCGTTGAATCACCAACATTCTGGTATAAGATTTGTGGTAGCATTTGTATGGCTTATTCACCCTGCTCTATGGACGATTTTTAATACTTTCAGGTATTGATTGACGCATTCACTGGATGGTCTCTTGTTTATCTTTTATTAAAACATAATATAATATTTCCTAAACTATTGTGCGAATTGCTTAGTTGCATACCCATTTTATGGACTCTCCAATTAAGTCCATTTTTCTTGATGGTAAACGTACATGCTTTTGATGTTTTTCCTTCATTTGGTATTATATCGAACACTAAAAGCACATGTGCAAACTCAACATGGTATAATTGAGTTCTTTGTAAAGCATCTTTAGTTGATTGCTCGACCAACTGTGTACTATTAATACTGTTTTGGAAAGCAACCTTACATTTCGTATTTACGTGTTTGGTCCATGGGGCCACCTAACTATATATGTTGTTGGCTTTGATTCATCATAAGACATTTAAAACCTTGAAAAGGTAATGTCTCCAGATAAGACTGTATTCCCGCCGTTATGGGGAGGAAGTAAGCCGTAATAGGAACGTCGTGAAATATCTCATCTTTGTCAAGCTTGGAGTTGTTTTTGGGATACTTTTTGTGTGTTTTAATTAAAAGACAAAAATTATTATGAGTAAAGTTGTCCTTCAAAATCGGACAAAATTATGGGACCAAAAGTTTCCAGAAATGAGATGGTAATGTTTCCGCCATGATCAGGATAACTAAAATGCCACCAGAAGTTGGCATGACAATCCGCCACCAGAAGTTGGCGTGAGTAGGGTTGATAACCTTTAAGGTTCTCCTATTTTAACCAGGTGGAAAAAATTCACCACAAGATGTTGGTGCAAATTATGTTGATAACCTAAAAAGTTTTCCCGCCTTAACCAGGGGGAGGAAAAGCTTCCACCAGAAGATGGCACATGTTATGTCGATAAACTTAAAGAGTTCTCATAAAGTCAGAGAGATAACAGACACCAACAAGAGGTTGGAGTAAGCAATGTCGACAACTAGATAGGTTATCTAGTTGAGTTTTTTTGTACGTCTTGATCAGAGAAAGTCTGGCTTCCACTTGAGATCGGCGTGAAACTATCTCATTTTGTTTTTCTCACACCAAAATATTTGATGCAATTGAGGTGTTGAAGATTATTCATGATATAAGCATATAACTGCAGTAGCTCTTGGAAAAATATTTTTTGTCACTTACTTGAGGATGCAGACACGAGAAGTTGTCTCAGCAGGTTAAATAATGCATCTCGCAGTGACCAAGTCGTTAGTTAAGATACGCTTAAGACGTGAATGACTTCCTTATATATGCCATAAAAGGAATCCAATCACCTTTATAATATTTAGTGCTCTTGAAGAGACTACAGATACTGCTCGTGGATACTATCGGAATATGTTCCACATTCTCTAAGTTTATACCTTCTTATTAAAGATAATGATATGATAATGCCCCTGAAGTGGCGCTGGTACCAGTATGTAATTTTTTTATTGAATGTACATGCATTCGAGTGTGAGATCTATATGATTGTCGATTATTGTTTACATTAGTTGTTATGTAGCACTCTGCAGAGGAACATAGACATCGTGATTGGTAGGCATATCATCAAATCCTCTTAAAGTAAGGTAGAGATCGGAATCTCTCGAAAAAACGTAAAAGTTCATTTCCGACTCACACTGTAAAATTGTGAAGCCTGAATGTTACGGGTTAGTGTTTGAGATAAAGCGCAGAGAGTGTATGTAATCGCTCTAAGTGTGATTTAAGGGTTTCCCGCTAAACCCCAGGATTGCTTCTGTAAAACTAAAGTATTCTCCTGATGTTGATGCACTTTAGCATGGTATTCCTTGAAGGACTCCGACTGCATCAAAATATGACAAGTGATTATATATGGATCCTTGAAGGATTCAAAATTTTAAATCAGGCAACCACCTGACCTAGTGAATTGCATCAGGCTTGAAATTAAGTCATAATCACCACATAGGAAAATTTTGTGAACAATCCTTGTGTGCGTTTTATGTTCTTAGTATAAGGTTAAAATCCGGATGAACTGATGATATCATCTTTGGGTTCTTGAAGAGCCTTTAATAACATTAAAATCCACTCTTGAACTAAATTATGAGATCTCGTTGCAACTGAAATAGTTTCTCGGCCTGAAGTTCGAGAACGTGCTAGCATAAAACTTGTTTGTATAGACTAGAGTATCCAACTTTTGATACTCTCGTTACTTATCGTGCTACTAAATTAACATAATTCCCTTAAAGTTGGAGGTGATTGATCTATCTGTTACATACGTAGAAATATTACTTTATGGTCCAGAAGTACCATATACATATATAATGCATTCATTATCTTGTTGCTTTAATTTTTTATTTTGCAGGTTACACATTTAAAGGTTAGAATTGATTATGTTAAATATGAGTTTACAAAAAGCCTTCTATTGTTATGCTTGAAGTTAAAGCGGCAATCTGAAATCTTTGTGAAATGGAAGGAGGATATAAATACGAGGTGTGCAATGTTAGTGCTACACCAGGCGTAAGACCTGTAGTCAGTCCTCCACACACTTCTAATAATAAAGCAGTTTTTCTGAAAGTTGTATAATGTTTGCACCACCAACCGCTTTAAGAAAGTTATATTTCAGGGGGAGTAAACTTGTAGAATCTTTGTCTGGACTTAAACGCGTTGTACTCTTTTTCCTTCGCCTAGATTTTTTCTCGCTGGGTTTTCTTTATCAAGGTTTTAACGAGGCAGCATATGCGTTTCCAACACTATTATCGGGCGGCGTCCGTTGTACTCTTTTCCTCTGGTCAGGCTTTTTCCCACGTGGTTTTCCTGAAGAGGTTTTTAACGAGAAAACTTGAGTATCAACATCGACATTATTATGAATTTTTGGCGCTCATGTTTTGTCCCAAGTGGTTTTCCTGGCGCAGGCGTTCGGGTTTTGTTCCAAGTGGTTTTTCTGACGCAGTTTTAACAAAGAAGAAGATTCGTGGAAGCAGCCACCCTCGTTTGAGAGCTTCAAGTGTTCAAATTTTGTCCCAAGCATTTTTCCTGGCACAACTTTGACGAAAGAAGAAATTTGTGGCAATCAACACCGTTTAAAGCTACTAGTGTTGTACTCTTTTTTTTTCCTTCGACCAATTTTTTTGCCCTATCGGATTTTTCTGGCGAGGTTTTAGTGGGGCAACATATTTTATTATACTCTTACTTGGATTTTGTCCCTATGGGTTTTACCGACAAACGAGGCAATAATATTAGAACGGTGGTCATCCAAGGGGGAGTGTCATATACAGTCGGTGGTTAACCACCTGTCAAGGCAACCAGTCATTTATAGATTGAGATAAAAGATAACTTGGATATAGATCACCTATAAATGGATAAACATGTAATTTCCTTCTTTTATTGTAGTGACACCTAAGCTATGATGTGGCATCATTATGGCTTAACCATATTCGGTGACTTAAGATATATATACCCTTTTAAGGATAGTTTGTATCAAGAAGAAGAAAACTTAATTAATACAAAAAGGAATACAGTTCCATCTTTCTCTTTTCATTTTCTTTTATTTCTTTGATTGGCAATGTATATTAAGAATTAATACACCATTTATTTCTCCCACTTCCACTTCGTATTGTGCCATGTTCACTCATTATCATCTATATTCGTATTGTAGTTGTGTGAGTCAGATGATAATAACATAACAAAGATAATGTTTTCGGTGGATCAAAACCAAAATGGATATAAAAAACGTGAAGTTGAACACAAAAAGACACATCAACTTCATGGCCACAGGAACTTCCTATAGTTTTTTTTTTTTTTGATCGAACAAGAGGAGATTCATTGAAAAAGAGGAGGTACTTAAGGGGGGTACCTCAACCCAATGAGCACAAACAAAAACTAAGAGGAACAAAGAAAGAGCAAAAACAAGAAACCAAAAAACAAAAGACAACCATCAATGGGGCTGAAATAATGAGTCCCAAAGAGCTATAACCATATTGTCGGTTAAACCTAGCATTTTTGTGTTCGATTCGGCCCAAAAGAAAGCTTGAACTTTAACGCTTCTAATTATACTTTCCAATCTTTTCCTTTTGTTGCGAATACTCTTGCATTGCGCTCCCTCCAAATACTCCACCAAATAGCAACCGGGATGTTGTTCCAAATTCAACTAAGACGATCGTCACCCCAATTGAGTTCCCAAGAATTTACGTTTATAGATACATTGGAGTTATAACTCCAATTACTTCTCGACCCTTCACTAAAGTAATCCCAAATCCTTCGGATCCTCCAACAATCATAGAAGATCTGCTCACTTGTCTCGTCATTTTCGCCACAAAAGCAACAAAGGCTAGAGACCTCCATGCCCCTTCTTATAAGCTTGTCTTTTGTCATTCTCCTATCATGAACAAGAAGCCAAAGAAAAAAAATTGATTTTGCATGGGTAATTACGGCTCCACACAACATCTATAGTGAAAGTTGGCATCGCTTGTTCCTCTTCGATCTTCATGCCATCTTTAACCGTATATTGACCATTGATATTTCCGTCCCAAACACGGCTATCCGAAACACCTTCTTGAAAAAAGAACGAAGATAGAATATTTGAAATGCTTGAAACTTCATTTGAGATGGTTTGAGAATACCTTTGTCTAGCCATAAATTTCCAATTTATCTCGCCGTCTACTACATCGAACATACGTGCTACCACAAGCTCTTTGGTCCTTGAGACTTCATAAGCCGATGGAAACATATCACATAGTTTTCCATCCCTAATCCAAACATCTTCCCAAAATCTAGTTTCCTCACCCGCGCCAACCTTGAATTTGATATGTTTATTGAAATCTTTTAGCTCTTTATAGACGTTATACCAAAGGCTACCTCCTTTTGAACCTTTAGGTTGGAGAGTTTCCCAACCGTTTGATGTTTCACCAAATTTTTCAACTATAATCTTCCTCCACAAAGCATCTTTCTCTAAGCCAAACCGCCACCACCACTTTTTTAACAAATCCGAGTTCACTAGTTTCGATCTTCCAATACCAAGACCTCCTCTTTTTTTATTATGATATCGTAGTCCAACCAACATTGTGAATTCTTTTAGTATTATGATCATCATCCCATAAAAAGTTCCTCACCACCTTATCCATTTCCTTAGTTATGGCGCAAGGAGCAAGAAAAAGAGAAAGGTAGTAAATTGGTAAACTCCCTCGAATGCTTTTGGAAAGAATTAACTTACCCGCTTTTGATATCGCTTTTCCGTTCCAAAGAGTAATCCTTTTCGCACAAATATCGAGCGTTTTCTCCCATTTTTGAGATCCTCCTACTTTGCCACCTAATGGAAGACCAAGGTATATACTAGGAAAGCTTTCGAATTTGCAATCCAACAAGTTTGCATAATCTTCAAACTACTCTGTACAAGCTACTCTTAGAAAAATTAATCTTCAAACCCGATGTTAGCTCAAAACAAAGGAGAAGATAACTGAGGGTAGCTACTTGATCCTCCTTCGCATCGAGAAAGACAATAGTATCATCGGCGAATTGCAAATGATTAATTTTTGTTCCTCATTCCTTAACCGAAAAACGCGAAATTTGATCCAATTCTTGAGTTTTTCTCAACATACAACTTAAGACTTCACCCACAATTGTGAAGAGAAAGGGAGTATAGAGGATCTCCTTGCCGAAGACCCTTTTCGCTAACAAAATAGCCATAGGACGATCCATTGACAAGAACCGAGAATTTAGAGAAAGTTAAACAATTTCTAATCCAATCCCTCCAAACACCACCAAAACCCATTTTAAAAAGGACTTCGTTGAGAAATTTCCAATTTACGTTATCAAAGGCCTTCTCAAAATCTAGCTTGCAAACCAAACCCGGTAGTTTTTGACGGAGTCTAGAATCCACATATTCATTTGTTATCAATACTCCATCAAGGATTTGTCTACCTTTAATAAAGCTAGATTGGGACGAGGATATTAGAGAAGGGAGATATACCTTAAGACGATCCGCCAAACACTTAGAGATGATTTTGTATACACTCCCAATAAGACTAATAGGTCGAAAATCTTTAACTTCCTCAACGTTCACCTTGTTTGGAATGAGAGCGATGAAATTGTTTTTTAAGGACGATTGGAGACATTGAGGTCATGGGATTCCTTAAAAACCTCCATCAAATCTTCTTTAATAAATTCCCAACAAACAATAAAGAACTTCATAGGATAACCATCCGGACCCGGTGCACGGTCGATTCCCAAGCTTTTAATTGCGTTTTCACTTCCTCTTCACTAAAAGACCTTTCCAACCATAAACAAGCTTTCTCATCAATCTTCTTAAGACACATGTTTTTGATTCTAGGACGAAAGTTAGAAGTCTCCTTAAAAGCGAGCTCAAAATGATTTGCAATGCCCTACTTAATCTCCTCTTTGTTGCCGGTCCACCTACCATTAATCCGAAGATTGATGATATTGTTTGATGCTCTATGAGCCTTCACAATTCTATGAAAAAACCTTGTGTTGCAATCCCCATCTCTAAAGTATCTAATTCTAGATTTTTGTCTCAACATTACGCTTTGACGCCTATGGGCCAACTCAAAATCCACCTTAGCCGTCACTAGCAAGTCTTCTTCATCTACGGTGAGACCCCTCCCATCATCTAGATCATCCAACTCTTTCATCTTGGTAAGCGCCATATCGATGGCCTTATTAATGCACCCAAAAACTTCTTTGTTCCACACCTTCAAATTCTCCTTTAGAGCGATTAGATTTTTTGCAAAACATTCGCCGGCCCTACCTACAAAGGAAAAAGACTCCCACCAATCTTTCATTAAGGGAATAATGTTAGTGTCTTCAAGCCAAGCTAATTGAAAACGAAAGGGGCGAGCACCCGAATCCGAGTCCAATGAACCTATCTCGATAGGGAAGTGATCCGAGAAAGGTCTTGCATGACGCTTGAGAGCAATATTTGGGAAGTGCATTTCCCAATCCGAAGAGACGAGAGAACGGTCGATCTTACTCTTCTTATTTGGCGGTCTACCCCAAGTATATTTAGCACCGGAGAGAGGCACGTCCACAAGGTCAAGATCATTACAAAGGTCGTTAAAAAGTTTCATAGAGTTTGAAATTCTACGACATCCCCTTCTCTCCTCCATAAATATAATCTCATTGAAGTCCCCCCCAAAACACAAAGGTATTCCATCCCAATAACCATGTAAAGTAGCTAGTTCCAAGCGAAAAATTTTCTTTTCGTTCACACTGCAAGGACCGTAAACACCGACTAAGACCCAACGAAAATTATCCGCCAAATTGCGGCAAGAAATACTTAATGAAAAAGTACCTTCGAGAAAATCTTCCACTTTGACCAAATCCGAATTCCAAATTATCAAAATACCTCTCGATCTTCCATATGAGTGAAGTGCAATCCACTTACATGGAGTTGCTCCCCAACATTGTCGCACAATATTTTCGGTGCAAGCCTTAAGCTTCGTCTCTTGTAACATGAGTATAGTTGGATTACACCGATTCACAAGCTTTTTCAATTTAGAGCGCTTATCCGGGTCTCCAATACCGTTGACATTTCAAGAAATTATCTTACACATAAAAGAATGAAGTATCCACAAAAAAGAGAAGAACCAAGCAATACAAGCATTAACTTACGTCGCTAAATCCCGCATCATAACATCTTTGAAAGCATACACGTGAGATAATATAGAATTTGTGACGAAATTTGATTCTTGATTGGAGAATTCAATCCCCGATACTTTACCGGTTTTCTTAATGTTGTCGAAGAGACACATCAATTTCCGTTGAATTCCAATTGCCATCTCCGCATTATTGCCATCATCGCTAGACTTATGACCACCACTTGTTTGAGACGCCGCATCCTCATTATCGCGCGAAAAATCCTTGAGCATTTCCAAACATTTATTTTCATCTTTGCTTGATACTTCCTCATTATGATGTGAGAGAGGACTAGCACTAAGTTGAGTTTCATTGGAGAGCTTGGCCTTAAGTTGCTTTTTTAGACTTCTAAGAGAGGAATCACCCATAGAAATGGAGCTAGAAGCCGTAGAACCGCCGGAGTGCATAGAAGCACCAAAGGCATCAGGAGCCTCTGGATTGGGAGCTAAACAAATAGGCAAACCTCCTGTTGGGCTAGCCTCCGAATGTCCTAACAGTTTCGAGTAATGGGTTAAGTCGTCTTTCTGTTAGCCCATTAGATAAAGTCTAGTTTTAGTTTCTGCTGGGTTGAAAATTGAGACGTTTGCGGGTTGAGTACTTGAAATGTTAGTAGTAGTCTGTAGGCTCGTACCTCTGTATCCTTGAGTTCTAAGGAACTTCCCATAGTGCATTATTAAATGTTGGTTGACCACAATTTTTTCCAGCAAGCAACATGAGTAGTGTGGTGGTGATCAGTGATAGAAACTGAGCGTACAAACTTGGCGCCTCGATAGCGTGTTTACTGCCCTGCTACTCGTCTACACTACTAACACGCCATCACATGCCATCACATGCAGTTTTGTTTCTCTATGTCATTTTCATTGTAGCCCATCTTGTTAGTGAATGATTTGATATTAAAACAATTGTGAAATGTCTACAGCCTTATCCTTTGTGTCTTTATGATTCATTTTTCTGTATCAGTCGCGGTTTTTGGACCGAATTCGAAACGACATCCCTAGTTACCGTCGAGAATAAACCTACCACCGTTCATTTATCTGGACCGAGGCACCGACCCAAGAAAAAATACAATAAATTATGTATATTTGGAATTGGGATGATCAAATCTATATCTCAATTGGAATAACGAACTTACTTTCGTTTAGCATTGATTGCAACAATACAAGCCCGACTGAGATCAGAGATTTTGTTTGAAATGGCAGTGCACCAAACACTATTGATGTGTTGTATAGAAATTGATTAACTTATTAATTAAATACTTACTCCGTCCCTAATATAAAAAGGTAGAATTAATCTAATTTTTCAAATTAATTTTTTTTCTGATTTTATAAACGTCTATTTTTTTTCCTGTTTTATCCTTTAAGTATCATAAACAACAATACATGTGAAAAAAATAATTTTAAAATTTGAACTCTATCTAATAAGACTATAAAACTTCTAAACTCAGCCTTTATAATATGGAAAAACACATAATTTACTGCAATCGATTATTCATATCATTTCACACATTATATTTCCAAAAAGTGAGGTATTATTAAACGTCTGACACGTGGTTAGGCTTTTTTCTTTTGTAGATATCCATGACTCTATAGACCCAAAAAAACATCATATCGATTATTATTGATGCGCTTTTTAATCTGTTCACATTATTGATTTTGCGCACCGAAAATCCAGATAATATACGGCCTTTTAAAATGCCCAAAGGCCGTTTGAATCTGGCACGTACACATGGAATAACCGGCACCGTTAATCTTAACACGTGCATCTAGGTTGCTTCTTATCTGTCTTAACCCGAAAATCTTGCCAACTCTCTCACATGGTTCATGTTAAATTAACGAACAAACAAGGGAGAGATCTTGATCTGATGTATCCCAGGCTACAGAAATATTAAGTGAGTAATAGTTTTTGATCTTACGATTATGATCCTGTGAAGATCTTGATTTGACTTACTTTCTAATTTTGACTAAGATTTTCCTGCTTCCATAAAACGGAAGGAATGGGGTCTTATATAGTTGACCATGATAAAATCTAGGGTTTTTATCCCTGAAAGATATGCTGATTTGTATTACCTCCCCTATTAATTTAAAATAGATAAAAATTTTCTTCTGTTAATTTTATCGTAATATTCCATTAGCTGACTGCATACGTGGCAGAAAAGTAAATATTTTTAGCGAACTACCTAAATTACCCTCATCTTCTACAATGGAAAGAATTTCACAATTGGTTTTAAAAGAGTACAGAAAGTCTTCTCAATAATTTTTCGATCTTAATCGGTCGCCTATTTTATTCTATCCATAATTCACATCTTCATTTAAATCTAGCATCTAATATATGGTAATTTGATTCTCCAATTACTAATATTAACAGATGACAACTTAAATCTAATAACCTACTTTTCAACTATCAACGATTTCATCTTTCCCAACTTATCTTCATCCCGATCACTGCCGCCGCCACCACAAACAGAATGTTGATTACTAAATCAAAAATAATTCTATCTCCCATGATTAATTTCTCTTATTGTTAATGAAAACCCATATCCACATTAATGGAAAATAACCCAAACCCCCAATTAATCAAACTGAAAACCTAAACCTTATTTCTTAACCATCAACGATTTCAACTTATCCTTATCCCAATCACCGTCGCCGCCACCACAAACAGAATGTTTATTACTAAATCAAAAATAATTTTATCTCCCATGATTAATTTCTCTTAATGTTAATGAAAATTCATATTCAAATTAATGGAAAACAACCCAAACCCCCGATAAATCAAACCGAAAACCTAAAACCTAAAACCTTATTTGAAATTGAGACCCCTGACTTTAATCGATTAAAGTAAAGGCATCCAAATTGAGATACCTGACTTTAAAACAGTATGACCTTTTATATTCTTATCTTTCTTGTTCTTCTGCTTAGATTTGTAATCAGTGCATAAGCATCAATAATTTTATGGTTCAATTGGCCATTAGGTGAAGAATCCCACCTAACCCAAAAACTTGTATAACATCCAAAACAATCACAGTAAAGAGAATGTATAAAGATTGATTCCAAGATACGATCGTTGTAGTTGGAGCAGGTAAATTTGCTGTTCTAAACATAAAAAAAAATTGGAAAAAAAACTC
Source organism: Papaver californicum (assembly GCA_023531435.1). Classification (NCBI taxonomy): domain Eukaryota; kingdom Viridiplantae; phylum Streptophyta; class Magnoliopsida; order Ranunculales; family Papaveraceae; genus Papaver; species Papaver californicum. The sequence continues at coordinate 3,133,832 of JAJJMC010014777.1, read as the reverse complement.
CCTAAAAGCTAGGGTTTGTTCTTGAGTAGATTTCTATTTTCCTCTCTATATATTAACCTGAATTCGAATCCAAGTATAAAAGTGTACTCAACAAATATCGTATTGCATACCCATCTAACTTTTTTTGGAAAGCATTAAACTTAAAAGATTCTACCCAATTTGGTGTTCTTGGTCTGTAACTGTTCGATTAGGAGAAGAAGAAGATAATGTGTTTTTTTTTCTTAATTTAGCATTTTCGGTTGGACCGTCGAATTAGGGTATCAATATCATTACACGTGCAAAAGGGTATTTATGGGATTTAAAAATTATATTTTAATATTATTTTTAATTTAACAGACACGTGTGTTGCACGTGATTTTTTAACTGAGCAGTAACGGTATAATTAACAGAAGGAAGGTTTCATGTATTTTAAATTAATATGAAAGATAATGTAAATTAGCATATTACTCAAAGAGATAATACAAAAACCCTTAAAATCTAAATTAATATTTGACCGGGAAAAATAAATAAAATCGTGCAGATAATTACAAGTATACGACACGCATTCAACGTGATCATCAAAATAGTAAAAAGATTAGATTGACATTGACGTATCTTTTGTATCATCACAAAGACTTTGTCCAAATGTATGTTTCATGCTCGAGAAACGTAAACACCTTTGCTTAAAATGTATTTGATTTTCCAAATTTTAGTCTAGGTGTTGCAAATTGTGTTTGGATATGTTTGTCTTGTCTGAGATATTCAGTTCAGTTTAGTAGAGATTAAGCAGGAAATTAGATGGCCTACAAAGTCATTGTTAGGTTAACACCCGAATACAAAAATGATCATATATTCAAATAGAGAATATTTATTTTTGTTAAACTAATGAAATGCTTCAACTTTTAAAAGTTATTTTAATTTCCTGTTTACCATTATAAATCTGATGGACAAAAATGACCATCAAGATTTACTTAGTAAGCTCACTTAAAAAGATCCAAATATAATGTGTAGGAGTAGGACCAAATATTAGAAATTCACTTTACTTTTTGTGGTTCTGGTTTGTCTTTTAAGGAACAAATACGATGCTTTGCTGATAGATAACTAATCAAAATAAAATAATACTCATTTTGGAATTTTTGAGTACACTGTCCTAATCATTTTGGGTAGAAATTTTGGGTTCTACTGTTTGACAAGGCGAATCATTTGTATCATAGTTACTTGGTACCTTCACAGTTGCTCTTTTTCTTTTAATTGAATCGGAATTAGTTTATAACATAAAATATGAATTGCATGATAAAATACAATGTGTAAAGGCAATTCACCGTCTGCTAAAGAGAATAATTAATATCTATGAAAAATTGGTGCGAGTCACATGCTACAGTAGATCGTTTTTAAGACATGAGAAAATGGGTTTATTGTCCAAGTGTCTTTAAAACATGATTCTAATGAATAAATAAATATCAAGGATGGATGATATGGGCACCAAAAATTTTAGACAATTATATCTTTATTTTTATATTTTTTCCTTTATTTAATCCCCTTTTCTTTACAATTTAAAAACAATCACTAAAAAAACATGACTTGCAAAATATAAGTTGGATTTTAATGAAACTTATATTTTTGGAAAGGATTTTAAATAATCTACAAAACAAGATTCAAAAATAAATAAATAGTTAGGATGAAACTGGTTGCATCCTGACTTAAACTAAAATATATACTCCCTCCGTCTTAAATTATAAGTCTGGTTTGAAAAAGTTTAGATTTTAAGAAGACCGCAGGAATTTACAAAACTGTCTATATTAAATGTTAAATTATTACTATAGTTAAAATTAAACACGTTTAGCACGTAGTAATACTATATATTCAGTAGTATTTGGTAAAAAGGAATGTAATGAAAGATTGTTTCCTAGTTATACAAATATCATTTTATTTTTAAAAGGAATAAAGTATAACCAAGAAAGATATCAGCGCATGTGTTTCCTAATTATACAAATACTACTTAAGATTTAATTGGGTCCTATCAAAAATAATTTTATAATTATAAAAATTAAGAGTATATTTGATAGTTTAATGAAAAAAATATGACTGTAAACAAAAACTAATATCTATTTTAAGACAAACTAAAGTAGAATAAAGGACTTATAATTTAAGATAGAGAGAGTAATTTTTTTTCAAAAAATAACTAGGATGAAACTAGATGCATCCTGACTTAACCTAAGAAAAAACAATTATTCAAAAAATAGCTAGAATGAAACTGGTTGCATCATGACTTAAAATAAGACATGAATTTTTTTTCAAAAATAGCTAGGATGAAACTGGTTGCATCCTTATTTAAACTAAGATATAAACAAATTATTCGGAAAATAGCTAGGATTAAACTGGGTGCATCCTAGCTTAAAAACTGAGACGAACTTAGATTCATCAGTTTTTTAAACTCTAAAATTTGCACCACCACCATTACCATGATTACCTAGATTGAAAATGCAATTTGAGTTGATTATAATGATGAATATAAGTATAGCCATTGTTTCTATTGAATGCAATTGGATACATCTTGTGTCATTCTTAGAAGAACATGAGTGCATATAGGTAACACCCGTGTTTCTACCATCCGTTCCATATAAATAAATAAAAAGATCTAGCACTGCCACTATCAACATTTTCATCCTCGACAAACACACATTACTGCCACCACCACCTTCAATACTAATAAAATACAACAAACACCATCATCACCTTCAACATAAAAATAAATAAAATATATAAATATACATGATGAAACCCAGATACATCCTGAGGAAAATATGTTTATTTTCAGAATATGCAGGATGAAACCAGAAACATCCTGATAAAAATATATTTTTTGTTAGAATATATAGGATGAAATCAGTTTCATCCAGGTTTAAAGTAGGATGAAACTGGTTTCACATAGGTTTAATATGTAATGTACGAGATTTCATCCAAATTTAACCACTAATAATATATTCTACGATTTAAATTATTTTTATATAAAAAAAAACAACAACGTGGTTTGGTTTATAAAATTTTACTTATCCATGATCATGACTTATTACTTAAACATATCCCATTATCCTTGATTTATTTAACAAATTTTGTCGTGTTATGGGCAGTTCCCATAACATCCTCCCTTTTGGACAAAAGATCGACGAAAATGGTGATCACGATACTCTTGATCATAATCTTATTCCACTCTCCCTGAGATTTATCAAACATATAACATTCTTCTTGTTTTCTGCTCACACATAAAACTGGACTGGTTATATTTTCCAAACTGTTTGGCGGCGAATTGCTTAGCTAATTAAAAAATATCAGTTCATTAAAAATCCTATTTTTGAACAAACAGTTCAATTAACCATTTAATATGAGTTGTTTGTTGATCAAGTGGATTAACATCCATTTCATGTTGTCCAAGTCCAAACTTGGTCAGCATAAATTTTGTAAAACATACAACATCATACGATAACATAAGAAGATTTATATCAAAAGGATCGTGAATTTAACCAATTGCATCGACTGGTAATCAAACCCACCTCGTTCATGTCATTTCTAATAATTTTATCAAATACTTTTGGTATAATTACAATCTAATATTACAAGATTAGAAGACCGATGGTCAAGCACCTACTAAAAGTTCTGATGGTGAAGAATGGAGATGTTTATCGGTATAGATACAAGTTTTTAATTCATGGAAATTAAATCTAGGTAATATAGAGGAGGGTACTCTAGCCAATCATTTAAAAATATTTGGGCAACATATCCGACCAAGGATATTAAAAAAGTATCTAAAGGATATATGAATATTTAAATAATATCTATTTTTAGATGTCTTTTAGACCCATAAAAAAATATTTAAAGGTTATTGAACCAATTAATTATTAAGACATTCATATTCACCAATTATTTAAATATCTTTTTTTAAGCATAAAGAAAATTCATTAAGTTGGAATTTTGATGAGAACATCGTACCCATAAAGTCATTTAATAAAATACTGTTTAATTTTTTTGGAACCGTATAGTCCCATATAGTCGTTACGAAGGTTTTCATCTGGCTTCCACCTGCAACATGGTTTTCCAGTCCGTCTTCCGCCTTGTTACCTACCTTATAGTTGTGTTTCTATTGCAATGATCGGTATATGCCTTATTCGTTGCTTGATTTCTGCTATCATGCCTGATATATACCAAGGAGGATCCGTATCATTTTTGATGAATCATACCTAGTCTATTTCGAAGAAAACTTTGGTCCATTGTCTATTTATCGTCGTTTTGGTCGTCGTTAACATGGTCCGGGTCTTAGCCACGATAGCAGTGATGATCCCTACTGGTTGTGCTAAAGTTTGTGAGGGTCATCGTCATTGAATCCCACCAGATAAATCCAATTCTTGTATGTCCCTAATGTCCTCTTGCCACCCATCCATGTTAATTTGATCCAATCTGGCATCGGAAGGGTACAACCCACTGATATCATTATTGTATTTCTGTTTCTCTGGTTTGGGTTAATCATTGACAGAACATCCGATAAATGCGGGAAAAAACTCCCGTCTCCCAAATAAATCCTCGTCCTAGATGAAGCGTCACTTGGACAATATTTGTCAGTTGGAGATGAGTGTCGCGGTATATGAGTTCATTTCTAACTAATCATAAGGGCCAGAAAAGGAAACAAAAGGAGATGATGGAGTAGATGGGCCGCCTTTGTATTACCGGTAACCTGATAGGTTGGATAGAAGTCTGAAAATCTATTGAAGTGGGTTAGGTAGGTAGGTAAATAATACTTGTCAAGTTACCATAGAGATCTAGCAATGCTAAAGAATATGAAGCTGTATTACATATTGTGCATAGATTGGAATCTATGAGCCGAACTCTATTGAGAATGCTGAAAGTGGGTAAACCGTCAGTCATATCTGATCGGATGGAGTTGAAGCCAGACCCTGGTTGCAGTGCTGGTTAAAGCTACACAAATATAACCACACCCATACCCATACGAATCTAAAAACCCTTTTCGTATTTTATAATCCCCGAAATACCCTTCTGAGCCCCTACTTGGATTTTTAAATATTTGTGGTTGCAAATAATGTTGTCTGTACTCTTCCCTCTTCAGTTAGTATAATAGTCAAGAATTGCAAGAGAACTGATTGGTTCTTTTCTGTTTAAAATCCTACTCCAAAAAACCAAAAAAAAAAAAAACAAACAAAAAAAGTAGAGAGTAGAGTAGAGTAGAGTTGTTTTGCTCTACTTTTACTCTACCAAAACAAGCAACAATCACTAGTAATTGTAGACATTCCGAAGCTTGTACTTCTCAATCTAAATTTCCTAATGGAGGAACCTACAGCAGATCATTACAGGGAAGGGCAAGAAGCAGCAGGAGAAGAAAGAGACCCAGAGAGTAATAATACATTACAATCACCATTATTACTCAAAAGAAACAGAACACTCTCTACAAACCATTTAGCTATAATTGGAACAAAAGTTTCTCATATAGAAAGCTTAGATTATGAGTATGCAACACAATTCTAATCTCATTTCAAACTTTTTAAATTATCTGTAAAATGGGTTTCTAATAAGATTTCTCTTATTGATGCAGGATAAATGAAAATGATTTGTTTAAACATGATTGGAGAAGTAGATCCAGAGAACAAGTTTTACAGTATGTTTTCATGAAATGGATATTAGCTTTGATTGTTGGACTATTAACTGGTGTTATTGCTAGTTTAATAAATCTTGCAATTGAGAATATCGCCGGTTTCAAGTTACTTGCCGTCGCCAAGTTCATCAAGGAAGAAAGGTATAATTGCTTAACTTCTTTCAAGTTTTGTACTAGTAGAGTGGGATCTTATCGATTTCTGAGTGCTTAATTGTTCTTGAAGTTCAAAGAAGATCGAAATTGAACTCATTTTGATTGTATGATGGTTTGCTGCAGGAATTTTGAGGGGTTTCTATATTTTACCGGGGCTAATTTGGCTCTCACAGCGTTTGCCTCCATTCTAGTTGTGTGTTTTGCACCTACCGCGGCAGGGCCAGGTATACCAGAGATCAAAGCTTATCTCAATGGAGTTGATACACCAAATATGTATGGTGCTTCAACATTGATAGTAAAGGTAAGTTAGCATTAATTTAAACATCAAATTTTAGATCAATTTTGTTATTTAATAAAATGCAAATATTAAAATTCAAATTAGAGTCTTGAAGTGGATTTTGATCCTGATAAGAGTTACAGTTTTCCATAGATCAATAGATCAGTGTATGCGTAAAATCAACTGTAGTTCAATTATATGGATTCAATCACAAAACATTGTTATGAAGTGTGTTTTATCAGAAAACATTTATAGTTTGAGCAATAACCTATTATTTTCAAGAGCTATTGTCAATGGAATTACGAGCGCATAGGGGATTGAATGATATCGAATTTAACAACACATCACAAAATGATATTTATATTCAAAGTTGAGTTTATTGGTAAAATGACCACATAAATTTCACCTTCAAATTTGCAGATCTTTGGAAGTATTGGTGCAGTGTCTGCTGGTCTGGATTTAGGAAAAGAAGGACCACTGGTTCACATTGGTGCTTGTCTTGCTTCCTTGTTGGGACAAGGTGGGCCTGACAACTATCGGGTAAAATGGCGATGGATGCGTTACTTCAACAACGACAGGGACAGAAGGGATCTCATTACATGTGGTGCCGCCTCTGGTGTCTGTGCTGCTTTCCGGTCACCAATAGGTGGTGTCTTGTTTGCTCTAGAAGAGGTGGCAACTTGGTGGAGGAGTGCCCTATTGTGGAGAACTTTCTTTAGTACTGCTGTTGTAGTGGTTGTTCTCAGAGCATTCATGGAGTACTGCGGTTCTGGAAATTGTGGATTGTTTGGTCAAGGAGGCCTTATCATGTTTGATGTGAGCAGCGTTACCGTTACTTACCACGCAATGGATCTACTTCCTGTTGTTATAATTGGAGTAATTGGCGGAGTTTTAGGGAGTTTATACAATTATCTTCTCCACAAAGTTCTCAGAGTTTACAATCTCATTAACGAGTAAGCAAAACAACTCCATTGATTTCGAGTTTTTCTTACAAATATGATTGCTGATTCTTGCAATTTTTCGTTCTCTTTCAGGAAGGGTAGAGGACACAAGCTCCTCCTCAGTTTGGCAGTCTCTATATTCACCTCTGTTTGCCTTTACTGCCTTCCCTTTTTCGCTCATTGCTCTCCTTGTGATCCGTCACTTCCTGATTCTGCCTGCCCCACCAATGGAAGGACTGGTAACTTCAAGCAATTCAACTGTCCGGCAGGATACTATAACGACTTAGCCAGTCTTCTCCACACCACCAACGATGATGCTGTCCGAAATATTTTCTCTACCTCAACCCCAACAGAGTTCCATCCAGTCTCCCTCCTCGTTTTCTTTGGAGTCTATTGCATTTTAGGACTCATTACTTTCGGTATCGCCGTCCCTTCAGGACTCTTTCTTCCCATAATTCTCATGGGATCAGCTTATGGACGTTTGCTCGGAATGGCCATGGGACCCTATACAAGAATTGATCAAGGGCTCTTTTCTGTTCTTGGAGCTGCCTCTCTTATGGCTGGATCGATGAGGATGACTGTGTCTCTCTGTGTAATTTTCCTTGAGCTCACCAACAATCTCCTCCTCCTTCCCATAACAATGCTTGTTTTGCTTATTTCCAAAACTGTTGGAGACGCCTTCAACCCAAGCATCTACGAAATTATACTGCATCTTAAAGGCCTGCCTTTCTTAGATGCCAATCCAGAACCATGGATGAGGACTTTAACTGTTGCTGAACTTGCCGATGCCAAGTCACCTGTAATCACCCTGTGTGGTGTAGAGAAAGTGTACCGCATTGTTGAAGTCTTGCAAAATACAACACACAATGGGTTCCCTGTTGTTGACCAAGGTACAGTCCCACCAATTGGATTGCCAGATGGAGCATCAGAACTTCATGGAATTATTCTTAGGGCACACCTTGTTGCAGTGTTGAGAAAGAAATGGTTCCTCAAAGAGAAGAGAAGAACAGAAGATTGGGAAGTCAGAAAAGTGTTTACCTCAATTGATCTGGCAGAGAGGGGGTTTAAGATCGAAGAGGTGTTAGTAACAAAAGATGAGATGGAAATGTATGTAGATTTGCATCCTCTCACCAACACCACTCCATTTACAGTCCTTGAAAGCTTGTCAGTGGCAAAGGCTATGGTTCTTTTTCGGTCAGTTGGACTTCGCCATATGCTAATTGTGCCCAAATATCAGTTAACCGGGGTAAGTTATCAACTTTTACTTATTTCCATTCAAACACCATAGAAGCTAGTATCTCACTGATGAATATGTATTTATCTTGGATTTTGTAGGTCTCACCTGTTGTGGGGATCTTGACCAGGCAAGACTTGTTGGCTCACAACATCTTAAAAGCCTTTCCTGATATAAAATCTAAGGAAAGAGGAAAGAAGGGAAAGTAAATAACTCTCAAAGTCTCTCAACAACAGAACGGCAATATTTCATCTCATGAAGCAGGATGTTTCTTTTTCCATTTTCTATTAAATTTGGCATCACTTTTTCATTCTTTAGTCACCTTACGACATAGAGAATAATGTTAGACAAAATGTGTGTAGAACTTCGATATCTATAGCTTATTTCTTGCGCATTATTCAGTACAAAATAGCCATATTTCTTGTACTCCTTGCCTTGTGTTTCCGGCTATGATTCGTTCTTCCTTTTCCCGTTTCCTTCTTTTGGGCTCCCTCTCCTGAACATTGTCATGTCTTTGTTGCCGGACATTCCATTATTTTAGAAATTACGCACAAAGAAAAACTATCAATTTAACAATGCAAAATATTAACAGATTGGAGGTACTTATTATAGACCACAGATTACTTTTACGACCAGAGATTTGCATCGTAGAGAGGACTTCGTGGTAATAATGTAAGCTTTGTTAATCAAAATTAACGTATTAGGCTATCTAGATAAAGTGTATGATTGTCCTATCAGCCTATAGGTTTTTGGATGATAGTTTAACATGGATTTATCTACTGCTAGGTATCACCCCGGCCCATGGCCGGGGCTCAACGTTTTAGTGGTACCTTGTGTTTAAGTAATCTAATAATTACACAATCCTTCATGTTTATCTTTTTTTAACTCATTAACCTGTCACATAATATATTTATCTGTTCATATTCAGCATCCCTGCATACTCTATTTAACATTAGAAATGTAACGTAGGTGTACTGAGATTGGTTGTTTTCCAATCATTCTTCTTGGCCGATGACCTATTATGCTGGAAGTTCAATGCAGGGAAACTGTCTCCTGTTAGATAGGATACTATTGGGTGGTTGAATTGATTAAAAAGGTTAGTTAATCAAAGACCTAAAAATGTAATATATGTGGTTGATCTTTAAAGCATAAGGACTATTTAATATTTTTCCAATCTAAATAAAAAATATGTTCATAGTTAAGTAGAGAAGCTACCAAAATAAAAGGGTCATAATTCCTTACACTAATGTAAATTTAGCAGCGAAAACCTTATATCACATAATGATAAAACTGTGATATGCAAGACTGCATAATGTATTAACATTAACCACATTATTTAAAAGCATATAACAGTAGGCATGTTATCCATTTGGGTACATTCATACTACGAAAAAAATAGATTTATCAATAAATTCAAATTCACTAAAACTATTAAAATAATTTGCTTGAAAATCAGAAATCAAGCCATTTAAAATCTGCCTTGCGCTTCTAATTTATAGAGCAAGTAGTGCATCTTCGTTATTGTGAAGCTTGGAGTGTATTTTTTGTCATATTAAACACATATGGTTAACTGGTAATCAACCTCAACATTTAAAATCTACTCAAAGGTTGCAACCACCGTTGAGTTCTTTTTTCTGAATTGGCAGTAATATAGAAGGTGAGTACATCAGTGTCATGTACATGTGAAATATCATGTTCATTAGTTATGATAGTGATTTGATACTATACAATCACATGGAATAAACATATCATAGTTGTAGTTACGACAGTGATTTGATACTACACAATCATAACTATATTACACATATCATAGGGTAAACCCAAACAACTCGTTCAAGCCTAAACTTATTTCATATGGTGCATAATATATATAATTAAAAAATTAAAATTAAATAATTAATAATACGTGTCTGAAAAACTGAAATAGCTAATCATAACAATAATAGGAAATTGTCTTTTATCCGAGATTGCAAAGCGTTCATAAATTGTTTTATGCAAACGACGATACCTTGTCTTTTAGTTCTGGCCTACGTCTAATGATCCACCTTACATAGAATTGGTTCTCAACATTACCATTATACTGGGCGCTCTTCTCTTATGGGCTTTTATTACTCCCCGTTGTTGTTCCCATTGTTCGTCGACTTTGATAGGAAACTGATTCTTGTGAAGTACGAAATGCAATGCTTCGCAATATGCGTAGAATGTTTCTCTTTGTATGTAAACTATTTCACCGCATCCATGTAATTTCTTAGCTTTGATATAGTTGTCGGTTAATCCCACAATCGAAAGTATTGTACCTCTTGCGGCTATTGATTCCTCTATGTAAACCATGAGCTCAAATATGTCTTTGATCACCACTATCCTTGACCCAACACGTAGTTTTACTTTCCAATACGGTACATCTTCAAAGTGTTCTATATCTAGGAATTCAGCGGGAAAACCAAGATCAGGTAATATCTTAGGTAGCTTTAGTTTTAATATGTCTTCGCTGTAGTATGTTTGTTGCTTAAATTTTATGATACTATCCCTTCCAAAGTTGTATCCCAAATATCTAATTGTTGGTATCCAATTTTTCATCAAATCTTCAATAGTTGGTGTCCAATTTCGCGGGGAAGGATCCTGTACATTAGATACAATGATACATTTAGTTCCAATCAAAGTAACAGATCGTTAAAGTTGTATGAGTACTTATTAAATTTTAAAAAATGAATGATTTTATATCTACATTTAAAAATAAAACTGTACCTGATGTTTGTCTCCAAATTTCTTTTCATATCCTAGTCTAAAACCATATTTATATGTACTTGATTCGTAATAAATAAGCCACAAACTTTCTTTCGTTGTTTTTCTGAATTTGCACCGTGTAATTCTTTCGTGGCTCCAAATTTTATCAATGTTGGTTCTGTATGCTTGTCCCAGGCTTTTTTTTTTTTAATTTGTCTAGTCCTTTTTCTTGCGCTCTGTTTAATTCTTCAATCTTCTCGTGGACCCATACTCTGTGCGCTTGTCTCCTATCTTCATATCCCACAAACGGGAAAAATTTGATTAGAAAATATTCAGAACGCTCAAATTCTTGGAGTTGTTGATCTAGCAAGCACATAATTTCATAGTTGATGAAGTTGAGAATCTGTTTTCGCAGCACTATGTTAGTAAACAGAAATTGTTTAGCTATTTAAGGTTGTAAAAATGAGTCTTCAGTTTTTTATTATCACATGCTTCTTTTGCGTTTTCATGGGAGTCAATTTCATTGATCAACAAATGCATTTTTTTGGCGCCATCCAAATAGTAAATCCATCTCTTCATTGTTCATCTGTTATGAGCAATACAATATTCTTGAAAACTAACAACGAAAAAATTCTTTGATATATATAAAAGTCAAAAAATAAAAGAATTGAACATAAAAGTCAGTTTTTTGGTTTTACCTCGGATGCGAGTAAAATGATATCCTGTGTATGTGATTGTAACTATGAAAGTGCATCTCTGTGATCTTTATATATACTCTTAGTTTCCTGTTATAACTATATTTCTTAATATAACGTATTTGCTTTTCAAATCATATTTCCTGATATTTTTATGTTTATCTTTGTTCGTTTATTTTTAAATTATAATTGAATCTGGAAATTGTCTAGCAAAAGGAAATAGCAAAAGGCCATGGCCCGGGATCAACTTTTCTTGAATGTTTTTTTGTTGGGTTTTTACTTTATGGCCCATAACCATGTAATGGAACTAAACATATCAGTTTGGTATTCTGAGATTTGGGTTAAACCATGTCATGGACCTTAACTATTTTATGTCTTTCAATCACTTGCAATGAGATTAGTTGTGAACCCTACTATTGTAAAGAAATTGTCGGTCAATGAGATTAAAAGTCTGGCCTAGTACAATTGATCTCACAATCAATATATTCTATGTACCAAAGTGTATTTGGAACTAAGCATGTACATGTATACATTAAATGTAGGTACATGTATCTCTTAATTACTTTAAAAAGGTTGAGTTAATCCGTGTTTAGGAGACCATATATGAATCGACTTGGGATTATTGAAGAGTAAGTAAAGAGAACGTAAATCGCTAAAATTCTATTCTTTTTGAACGATAGATGTTTTTCTTTATAGATATGATGGTAAGTGCATCACTGAGGTTCTTCTTTGTAGTAGTCAGAGCAGCATGATGATAATTACCTCTCAAAATCCTATTTTTCACCATCACCGGAATCCTACCAATTACAACATCCCTTTCGTCTTCACTATTGACATGTTTTTGAACAAACTGTTCTTATTGTTTTTGAATAATCGTGTTTTATTCTTTGTTTTTTTAATTTTATTGTAATCATGTCTATGTATTTATATCACATTCTGTTGGTAATTGAGATCTAAACATGTGTTTCTGTTGGTAATTGAGATCTAAATATGTGTTCATAAATAAAGTTCTTGTTAGTCAATAACTTTTTTTTCCTGATATTCGAAGATTCTAGTTAATTTTTACTTGGGGATGTTTTCCTTCTTTTATTTGCAGTTTATTCATTGATCTTTTTATTTCTCAAATGAACTCTTTTGGTTTCTTGGTTTTATTTAAGATCTAAGACTTAAAGTCATTATTGGATGTCACTACCAAAATTTCATTTAAGATTTAATTACCATCAAAACATGATAGTTGTAGAACCTAATCGTAAACAAAGGATTTCCCATGATGTTAGTAACGATTGGTGTATTTCTTCCTTTACTGCATGATTCTGTTGTCTCACAAACTATAATTTTTACAAACGACTCGTTCAAGTCCGAATTTATTTCAGACGATGCATAAAATCTAAAATAAAAAATTACATTACTAATAATAAGTATCTGAATAATTTAAATAGTAGTTAATCATAATTCTATTATAACCCCGTAAAAATCTTTAGAAATCTACCTTTAAAGGAAATTTTCTTATATCTGGGATTGGGTTATTGGGGTAATTGACCCATATCTACTAAACCACCAAGCATAATAAAAATGCAAGATTGATTGGTGCATGAACAATAACAAGTAACTTTTTTTTTTTTACATGTGAAAGTGATGGAAACGAAAGAATATCTTTTACATATCCACCTAGTTTGTCAATCTTTTTGGAAATGATAAAAAGAAAGATACTTTTGTCCACAACAGAAAAAAGCTCTTCTGAAGAATTGTATAATCATTGGGTTTATACCAATGAAAAAAAAAAGAAGAACATAAACAACGCATTTTTCAATAGAATTGATGCTCTAGAAAGAGGGTCTCTGAAACTGGATTTGATAGAATGCTAACATGGCTAAGTGGTTTGAATTTATAATACTTCTCTAAACATAGTAATGGAAGTTTTCTTTTCATGACTATAAAATCATAAGTAAAATAAAACAACCGAATGAGAAAATCATCTTGAATTAGTATCTGATCAGGTGCTCGCTTCATCTTTAATCAACATCCACTCATCCTTTTCACTGATTTAGTAACATCACTCAAATCAGATATTTTATTTTAAATAATAGATAACCAATCGGTCATTACCTGTTTGGGTAGAACAAAGATTAGTCCATAACTTATCCAACCTATTCAAACATAATATGAGGATGATCCACCAGCTTTCTCAACCCAAATATTATGGGGTTGTTTTGCTCGTCATTTTTTCACTTTTAAGCAATTTTTAACCGGAGTTTTCGCTCCATTTCTGAATGTCACGTTGCCGGAAATCAAAAGAATCGTAGATGAAAAAAGATGTGAAAATATGGTTAAAACAAAGGTAATATGCTTTCTCAAGTGTATCTGACACACCTAGGAGAATAAACCTGTTTGATAAAGGCTCAAGTCAGTAGAAATGAGACAACATGGCCTAATTTAAATTCATGGTTTAAAAAAATATGCACAAATCAAAGTGAATAAAAAAGGAAACTACCTATCTTATACTCCATTGCCTAGTGTTTCACATGACTAAAGTAATAGTTTACTCATTTATAGCTTTCGATCACTCCCTATTAATATATATATATAGGTTGATATAATCTTAAGTACCCCACTTTCTAGGGGTATTTCCCAATCAAATGTTCTAAATAAATCATGTAATTGGTAACTTGTTTTACTGAACTATTCCAATATATACATATGCATATTTTCCATATACGTATGCATTTCTCTAAGATTTTTGTAATGCTTTTGGATACAACGTCTCTAATTGTCTACTGATATTGAGTGAATTCCTCGAGGTAATGATGAATTTGCATGTACCGTGTGGCTGTTATGTATACTAATTATGCATAGGCTTTTTTTAATTTTGTTGTGGATTTATATTAAACTGGATACATGTACATGTAATTTTTTGCTTATATTTTTTGATAGAGATTATTTGACGGCACCCAAAATTTTATACATTATTTGCAATTATCCCATTCTTAAGGAATTAAACATGTTAAAATTTCGTTCTTCAATTTTCAAAAAATTGAAACAATACAATATATATATATATATACATATACATATACATATACATATACATATACACATATTATAAATGTATAGTTCATTTATAGAATAAAACAAATATTGAACTTTTGATACAATTGCATAGGATCACCATAACTTGATTTCCTATTTTATCTTGTATTAGAATATCTCTATAGTATCTTGTACACTAAATCCTTCTCAATTCTACCTTTTAGATGAATTTATGTTTTAACTATATAGATTTCCATTATAATTTTAAAAATCGTGTCAATTGGCATAAATACCCTGTGGCAAGATATTAACCCATGTAATGACTAGGCCCCCCGAAAAAAAAGGGACGTGTTTTTTCATTGCATTGGTTCGACACACGTACGTATCTTTTTATCAAACAATGCCTTCCATTCATCTTATATTTAAGTATCG
This sequence comes from Papaver californicum, assembly GCA_023531435.1. Lineage (NCBI taxonomy): Eukaryota > Viridiplantae > Streptophyta > Magnoliopsida > Ranunculales > Papaveraceae > Papaver > Papaver californicum. The sequence goes on along the minus strand of JAJJMC010014777.1, from coordinate 3,118,711 downwards.
CTAGTATTTTTCTTGGAACATATTATATTCTTTGTTTTATCACGACTTCCCTTCTCCCGTGTCTTCTCGTTGTACTACTTGACATTTTTCCTTAATTGGTAAGTAAAACTATCCTTTTATGTTTTATTGTATTGACTTAAAAATAAAGATATTGGTATTTCTATACATTGAATGTATTAGATATACTGTCTTTAGAAATGGATGTTGGTATCATTCGTCATGTTCATTTATCCTAAATAGAGATATGTATTAAAATATGAATATTTTGTTAGCAAATTTGTTGTGCTATTGCACAGTAACATGACCCACAACAACTAAAGGGAATATAATCTCAAGAAAGCTTTTCTAGATATGTATGTCTAATCCTAGGGTTTTTTAGGTAAATATGTCTGATCCTAGGCTTTACAATTGCATATAGTAATATCTTATCCCCTAAACGTGTATTCACCTTTGATGCATACTCTACATGTATTTGAATTCCCTCTATTTAGCCACCAAACGTGTAGAGATTTTTTTTGCCACTCAAGTGTATTTGCATCTTGTTCTAAGAAATAAATCTTAACGGATCTTGCTTAAATCCGTAGCTATTTCTTCGTATTCTTTGCAACTACTAACTGGTAGGTGAAAACAGTATCCGAGGGTCATTTTCTTAAACTACAATCAGTCATTTGTGTACAACACAATTTGTAAGTGGAAAGTTCTCATATTCTGTTTCATTATATGCATATGAGAAAGAAATCTTTGTATACTTTTTCGTTGGTAAAATCCTTTCCTATTATAGATGTACTATGGGCTTTTCGCCATAAAAATTTTTGTTTTAAAAGAGTTACGCATGTCTAGTTTGTAAGTTACAAATGTATGCATGTATTGCATTTCGAAGTTGATCAAAAATACATGCATGGAATATTTGTGTTACCTAAATTGTTTTTAGTTTCGTTGGTATTGTTTTCATTTTCATCGATGTAGTATGCACCTAACATGGTTTTAGTAATAATTTTAGCAGGGTTTTTATGCATGTTATTGTTAAGTATGTTAGGGTTAGGAGGATATTAAAATTAATGGGCTATTTGACGTTTGGTACCCAACAAATGTCCAATACATTTCCTTAGTACCTAACATTTAAAATATTAAGGGTTGATACTTTGACCTGTCATTTACCATCAAAGTTAACGGTTGACTGATTTTTTATTTTATTTTTTGTAATTTTTATTAAAATATTACATGGTAGAATAGAAAGAAAATAACTGATTAAAACAAATGTATGTGAAGGGTAGTAAAATGGTAGAAGGTGGTTATAAATCTTTGGCTTCTGTTTTTTTAAGCCTTTGAGTATTAATATTTATCTTTTTTTAAAGCCATGGAGTTTCTGTTAGTGAGTTGCTATCCTTTTCATATCATTTTCAGGATGTCTGTTCATTGTTGTTCTAAATACAATCTAGTATTTTGATGGTTTATTTAGATGTTTTAAATTTATTTTTCCAAGGTTTTCGTTGTGGAAGTGGCTGTTAAAGATACTTAGATAGAAATGGTCTGTAGTTGTAGAAAGTTCTTGACCACGGTTACAAAGTGGGTTTGAGTATCTTTATTTTGCATACATGCCTTGCTTTAATATTCTTTGTTCATCATTTTTATTTAAATTTTTGGTGTGCATTCATGTCTTGTATTTTTTTTTCTTGGTCCATTTCTTAAATTAATCTTTTATTAAATCAGAAAATGGTTAGACGTTATATTGGAGATGGTGAATTTATAGAAACTGATACCAATGATTCCGGTAAGAGCCTTAGTAATTCGCATCGACATGGAGAGAGTTTCGATGAGTCCGATGATGATACTAACATCGAAGAATCCATCAATGATGTTTCTGATAATGGATCCGAGTCTGAGGATGATCAAGACGGTGCTGTAAACGACGACGAAGAAAATAAAAATAAAGAATATAATGATGACGACGATGACGACGACGGATATGATCCGTGACCTCCTTGCAAAAAGAGAAGGACTGGACATGATTAAGAAGTCTAGTTATTTGTGTAAGTCTTCAAAGTAGTTTTCATGTTCTTTTATTGTACCTAAACTATGTTCTGACATCCATAAACTCTGTCGTTGTTTTGTACTTTAAACTGCAAATCTTTCTACGTAATCCTTAGTCTGTCTATTTTAATTGTTGGTTTAATGTTTGTGATTATCATGTTTAACACATTCGATTGATATGCCTTGAATACTAAAATCCTAACTATTATGTATTATTACCGCTGGTTCAAGTGTGCACATGCATTTTATTTGAATATATGTTATCAGAATCGGTACAAACCCATAAAAATCAGTAAATTGTGTCTGTTCGGTTTTCTGAGATCTGGGCCCAACCTTTTTCATTTTCTTTGGTGTTTTTGGTGATAACCATGTTATGGCCCATAACCATGTTATGTATTTCCATCTCTTTCAAAGTTTCAATGAGATTAGTTATGAACCCTATTACTGCAAAGAAAACATCGACGGTCCAAATACTACTCTTCGATATTAACGTACCCTTTATAAGAAATCTATTCATAGGTCTGGCCGAGTATAATTGATCTTACAATCATTATATTCTTTGTACATGTATACATTTAATTTAGGTACATATATTTCCTAGGGTTTTTGAAAAGGCTGTTTTAACTTGTGTTTGAGAGACCCTATATAAATTGATTTGGCATTATTGAAGAGTAAGCAAAGACAAAGTTAATCGTTAAAACCCTAATCTTTTCTTTTCTTTTCTCAACTTTTGTCTTGCAGAAATGGGCTGTTTTGGTTACAAAGTTCTTGCTATTTCTGATGATGGTTTCGATGTTGTGAGGAGATAACACTTCATCGATGTTCTTATAGAAGACTATCATTTCGATAGAAAATATTTCTCTTGGATCCATCCAAGACGCTCTTGCAATGTCTTTGTGCTTTGTTTCAAAAACCTCATTGATTTTATGTTATTGATGAAGAACGGTAGCATAAACGTCGATGGGAAATGTGTCACCTTGGTTCAATTGGAGCATGGGTGCAAGTGTTTTCAACAATGGAGTCAATACTATGTGAATGATGATGATTGCAACTCCACTACACCTTGAATTTTTTTTCCGTTATATTTTGTGTTAATTTTATTTTGTTTAAGATCTTTGTAATGGAATTAAATTTGGGAAACAAAATTTTCTTCTTATGTTGGATGTTTGTCTTCTTATCTTCTTTTGTCCTATGTCTCCTTGTATATTGTTATTGTTTAATTTTACTTTTGTTTATCTCATAGTATAACCTGGATTGAATATCTCAAAGTACCAATTCTACAAACCACGGGGTAAATATCAATTGTATAACCAATATTCTCTAGTCTACTGTCAAGTAACTAACTAAATAATGACCTAATCATGTTTCAGTACATATTCAAGCATTCGTCAATCTCCGAGTCCTTCTATAAAAGAGAGATGGCACTCGATGGTTTCTAGAAACAAAGATCAAACGACTATAGAGTAACTTTTTTTTTCATCCAAGAGCCAATGCTACACTAAAATGTAAAACATAGGTCATCTACATATCCATTAATATATACAAAATATGCAATTTTCTTAGCCTTAGGTATTGTCAATGTGCTAAACTTGAAGCAGCAATCAAGGTTTAGTATAGCTAGATCTCGTCATTTAAGTGAATTGATTTTTATTTTCGTAATTCAAGTATTTTTGTTAATCTAACCTAATTTAATCCTGTCTTTCATATTCGAAGTATATTTTCTGTTTTAACAATTTTGCAATTTATTATCTCTTAAGTGAGATACCAATTGAACTTGTTTTTTTTTTCCTGTTGAAGATAAATGGACTTTAAATTCTAGTCTAGTAAAATCATGAAGCTTTGGTAAATTGTGTGAACAAATTTTTGGTTAACTAAACTCAATATTAAATTGTTCAAGTAGCATTGGATTTTTTATACATGCTTGCAATTAAACATGTAGCGTTCTGCCTCATAGAAAAATTGAGAGAAGTGTAAATTGAACCAATGAATAGATTGATAAGAAAATAGTATAACGACAAATTTAAAAAAATCTAAACAACCAAGTAGTTCTAAAAGAAAAAAGAAAAAACCCCTACCCTAGCTGTATCTTCACCTCTTAATAGTGATAAGTTTCTCCATATTTGTAGTCTCTAATTTTATCCTGATTCCAAATTATGTTCATGTTTACAATATACTTTTGTGAGAGATTTTTTTTGTTGAATTCATACATCCATTTCTGTTGTTTGCTTGATATTATTTTGATTCAGGTTTGATTGATTTCCAGTAGTCGTCAATTTGTTGTTGTGTTGCTCCACCAAGTTTACTGGGCTCGCCAGCAAGTTCACCATAGAGGTAGTGCAACTCTTGATGGGATTGTTGTCGTATAAATGGCGTCATCTCCTCGTCGATTAACATAAGTATTTTCTTTTGCAAAACCTTAGTTGAAAAAAAAAACTATTTAACTTCGTAGGGTTATAAACATGAACTTTAGATTCTGATTTATGTAATATTCCCTTTATTGTTTTTTTTGGTCTATCCGGCACTTCCATGTTTTTGGCTTGATTAGTATCCTTACTTTTCATAGAAATATCTACGCAAATGTCTCTGTAGTCTGCAAGACTTAGGGTCTCTCTTGGTGTCGATATGTATTAAGTATATATACAACAAACAAATATAATCCTTAATATTGTTAGATATTTGATTTTTTATGTGTTGGACGGAGTTGTGTTTGTATTCTCATTGCAAAATTCTCTTTTATAGACAAAAACAATGGTCTTAGTTTAAGAAACCTAGTTGAATACAAATTTGGGAGATTATAACTTTAGGAAATAGTATCCTACTACAACTCAAGTTTTTTTAGGAAACAATATTACTACTTAAATTTGGAAGTTTGCAACTTTAGGAAATAGTGTTTTAATAATTAAAATTCTTTTAATTTTTTTTTTAGATTTTAAGAATTAAAATTCAGTTTATACGTAGTAATAATATCTATAAGAATTAAGCTATCTTTTTAGTTATGGGGTAAACTATTGAAAATTTCTTAAACCTGTATACAAAGTTGTAAATTTTAATTATCATTTTGAATGTAAATTTTCATACTTGTAATCTGTAGATTGCAATAAATAAACTTTAATTAATAAAATTATTAAATATGAACTTTGTAGAATTAGTTAATTATAAGTTCTTAAAATTCCTAAAACTTAAAAATTACTAACTATTAGAGTTAATATCTACTTTTTCTTCTTTTTATCTTTCTTTTTTTGAGCCTCCATTCTGGTTCGGTATACTAGTGGTTCAGAACGATGTCCAACTCGAACATTGTTCTGGTTTCGATTCTTGTTTTGATCATTAGGTAGATCATCGGACTTGCATACGTATCTATGCTTTGTACCGGGTGGTAAATTTAATCGGGGTAAGTTGCTACGTCTCTGAATGGCTATCTTTGTTTCACCAATGTAACTATACTAGTATCCGTTATCGACTGCACTTTTTCAACAATTTTACATCACACTTTTCTTCAGTATCAGTTTCACTTTCTTCACCATCATCATCGAAATTTCTGTATGTTTCAATCATCTCAGACCGAGCTTGAAGATAGGCTACATATTCGGGGTCAGAATCTGTTGGATACCTTGCAGGGATACCGGCGTTGAGATAATATGGAGATCGTTCATTGAGAACTGATGTCTGATTCTGTCGATCACCATGACACCATGTACAATCCTCACCATTTTTACCTGTTATTCATATAAAAACTGACAGTATTAAATACGGTTGTGGAGATTGATGAACTAAAAAAATATGCAGATCCAAGTGCAACTGGAAGAACTTTCTAGAATGATCATCAACAAATTCTCGACCTACCTTTTCAGAGAAAACAAGCAGAACCAAGATTTTAACACCAGGGATGCAAGTATTAAGTATTGTTTCTACCGTAGTTCATTAATAGTTGTTTGATCAAAAAAATCCATTTCACTACCAAGGACAGTCAAAGGTAACAATCTATACAACTAAGAGATGCACAAGTTATGTGACGCGGAAAATAAAAATAAACCACGTAATAAATATAGAAGTATTGAGTACCATGGAGCAGGACCATTCATAAAAGCAGGGAGTGCAAAGCCATATCCTAAAGAAGACAACCTACATTCTATTAGAGTATGAGATATTAGGTACGAAAAATCTAAGTGTCTCCAAAAATGGATTGACTACCATATGACATTGAAAGAGTAGTGCCATTTGTATTTCATAAAATTCTAAAAATGATACTCATAATACTTCGTTATGAGTTATTAAGCTGGCGCAATTGATCCCAAATGACAAATTAACATAAGTTACTGGAACATAACTAAAAAGGTAAAGGTTTTCGGAATCCCGAAATATATCTGAGTACATGGTTCCACAAAAAACCTAACATTGTCAAAGAAATCTCGTTCAGGCAAGACTATACTTCAGAGTATAGGACAAATCCGACCCTTAAAAATAGGTCATGGATGGCTTATTAACAGAAAAAGTCATTAATATAGGAATATAAGAATTCATGAAATCCCAATCAGAAAAATGCTTTCGGAATCCCGTAATATATCAGAGTATGTGAGTTAATAATAATAATCTTCAATATATCAGACAAAGTGAAGGTGTATAATAAAATTCCACGAATTGATTCTAACATTCACAGAAGAAAAATGATAGTAAAATAAAGACATGAGGTTTTCTTAAGGAAAACATAGGAGGCAAAATTGAGGCAACTTCTACAAATAGGAAAATAAAGCAAAAAGATGGCAAGATTTTAGCTGAATACTTCAAGGAAAAAAGAATCTGTACCGAGACGACACAATGTAGTATAAGGATACTATGGTACATAAACAATAATTATATAAGCCAGATCCAAAATAGTATTTGATCTGTATTTTCTGTGTCAAATTTGTATGCAGTCTTAATGTCACCCTAATAACCCACTAACTCTTCAACTACTCACCCCTATATGCAATGCAGAGTCTACATCATTTCATACTAAAGTGTATAAATATTAGTATAGTATTATACTACGTATACTTACTTCTATCAATTTATAAGTGCATTCAAGCCGTTTTAATTCTCTAGTGTGCAAGCTTTATACAACACAAACGAAGGAAGGTGGAGTTACCTATGAGGTGTATTTGATTTTAAATGTTAGAATATGTGTCAAACATGAATTATTAAGAAATAAGAAGATTAATCTGCAGTCTTGTACAAAACCAAAAAAATGATTATTGTTTTTACCTATTATGTTACTCCATCAAAGATTAAATTAGTAGTTACACTTTCTGAATGTAGTCAAACCTTATTAGGATTTACTTCACCTAATCAGTAGTTTATTTTATATTTACACTTGGGTGAAAATATATAATGTTCACAATTTTAGGTTATGTGTAATTGCAACCAAATTAAAGCAATACAAATCCTCAGTTACGATCCTAATTATAATATCAAAATCTAGCGTTACAATCTCAAAATTACACATAAAAAAACATAACATATAAAGCAAAGAGGATAGTGAGAAATCAAATTCATACCTACTAAGAATTCTCGTTTGTGTACATGTTAACAAATCAATAGAATAGTGAGTTAAAACCTCAAATACGATGAGAAATAAAGAAATCGAAAGAGTAAAGGGAGAAGGAAAGCCGCAAGTGAAGATTAGGGCTGTGAAGATTAGAATAAGGTATTGTATATTAGTCAATCCTAGTTTATAAAAGAAGAAAGAAGAAGATAGTTTTACCTTTACCTGAATGACTGATACTCAGGATTCAGTTTTACGTTTTTGTTCTTTTTTCCTATAATTTGTTCTTCTATTATGCTATTAATGGGAAATTTATTTTCGTTACAACCTATGTGTTGAATGTTGGTGGTTTTCTTTTTGATCATGTAGGCCACGTGTCATACATGTGTCAAAATCAGATGCACAACGGTATTGAAGACTCCCTTGGGTTTACAACATTTTAGTGAGAGCATATAACTATGTCTACAAATAATTGTGAGACCATAATATTGGCTCTGTATTCTTCTTCCATTTTTTTTGGGGACAATTCTATGACTCATACCAAAGTCATGTAGTTAAAATACATATTTAAATTATGAAATTAAAGTCATATAAATTATTAAACGTGAATTACTAATCAAAAGTTGATAATTAAAGTACAGATAATAATGTACTAAAAATTAAAAATTGCTTTACATAAGAACTTGATAATTGTAATTTTAATTAAATAAAAGATGTGAAGTATTACTTGATTCCAGTTTTATCTGGATTAGTAAATAAAAATGCATATATTTTCCACGAACTTAGATAAGAAAATTATGAAACATGTTTTTTCATGATAAATAATTCTAGTATGAATAATTTCAATAGGAAATTGGTTCATGTGTAATACGAAATTCAATTCCCCTCAGTACGCATAAACTGTTTCTTTCTTAATATAAATTATCTCGTCGATATTTTCATCTTCGTCGATATTCTCACTTTCTTTTTTCTTTGCTTCAATATACGTATCTGTCAACTTCGTTATTGTAACAATATCGCCAATTTCAGCTAGCAGTTCATCCCATATAAGCATGGTATTCGTATATCTCTCTAGTTAACATTATTTTTGAACCAATACGTAGCTTGATAATGTGTTTGAGTATACCATCAAAACGTTTTGTATTTATGAAATTATCACTCTCACTGTTATCTTCAAAACTCGTCAGAGCAGAGTCATGTTCATTCTATACATATACATACAATACAAAAGTTAGTAATTAACATTGTTATTTTTTAAGTTAAAAATATATAAGTATATATATATTTATATATTTATATATATAAATTCAACATTACCTGATATTTGTACTATGGGTAATTTTTGGATCTTTTCTTGAACCTTAAAGCATATCTATATATTTTGGTTTTGTACTTTATAAGCCAAAAACTTTTTTCGGTGGTTCCCTTAAATTTGTATTATATAATTCTTTTCTGATTCCATATCTTTTCTACGTTGGCTCTGTACTCTTCTTCTACTTTTCTTTGAACTGTTTAAGTCTCAAAGCTTGTATACGTAAACATTGTCCCATCTTTCCGTGGATCCATCCGTTGTGTGTTTCCTTGTCTACTTCTGGTCCTTTAAACCGAAAATCTCGCATTCCGTAATATTCCAGTTGTTCTAATTCTCGGAGTTGCTCACTTAGAAAACTAATAATTTCATAGTTAATATAGCTCGTTATTTCTTTTTGTAAAACTATTGTTGGAAAAAAAAATTCTTTAGCTTTCTTGGATTGTAAAGATGTATCTTCACTTTTGTATCATTGCAGCATCATCAACAATCTTGCGTGCATCTATTCCAGTAAAAAATACATCCATCCCTTTGCTTGTTTTGCTGATTTTTTTGTGAACATATTAATTATTATTATGTCTTGCTAGTTTTTTCTTTTATATCAGAAGAATACTCTACATAAGTTTTTTTTGGGTATACAATTCCCTTTAAAATTGTATTTTTCTTACCCGAATATATTTCCCTTTAAGATTTTGTTAACGCGTCACCTTTACTCTTGCAAATTATGAAACCGTTCAAATTTTGGATATTAGAGGGTTAGGAAAACGACCGAAAGAAACTAACATAAAGACCATCTATAATGGCATCTATAGCCGGTCCGTGGCAACTTGATGGGCCAAGGCATAGTCGGAGCTGTCGGCCAATCTCAATCTCGTCCGTCCTTAGTCTCAATTAAATCATGCTTCTTTTCATCAATTCAAAACATGACTTACACATAGTTCTTTTGCTACTACTATTCAGTGTTGGTTTCTCTTTAAGAAGAGCAGAGTTTGGTCATTCATTCTTTCCTGATATGGTGTCAGTTTTTGTACAAATTATAGTTATAGTAATTGAATTTACAATGTAAATTAAAACAATAATAATAGCAAATCAAATATATGAATAACTCAAAATACAATAAAATTTATCATATGATTCATAAAACTATAAATTTAAAATTATATTAATAAAAATATAAGATTCCAGATCAATAGTCAAATCCAATTCTAATGAATTTGATAATCCTCAAGAGATTATTTTTATTGGATCAAGTCGTACAGACTGGTGTGGTTAATTTGTATGCATTAGTATATTTGGAATCCTATCTTATTTTGGAAACTGCTTGGACTTAGGAAACAATTAGCTGATTATAATGAATCGAATAGGAAAAGAAACCTTTCCGTATTTTTAGCCAATAATTAATAAGCTTTCTATGTGTCCAAAAGAGGAGAAAGAAGCCCAGATATTAATAGGAGGATAATGTGCAACCCTTTATTATTAAAGTTGTGTTGTATGATATGTATTGCAACAACATTTCATGTCCTATCACTTTAATTGTCATATTAGTGAGTTTGTACATGTAGAGTGACCTAGAAGATCATTTTCAGCGAAATAATACAAAAAACCAATAATATATGAACTACTATCTCTACATATCTATGTCATATTACTCTTATCTCTTTAATTTAACACCTCATTACATGAAAACATAGAATTGATTTTATGAACACAAATTACATAAGTAAAGACACACCGTGGTAGATATTTAAACATATTTCACTATATAAATAAAAACACCTAAACTATTTTAGAGATAACTCTAATTAAAACAAAGACTATTATTATTTAACAAACTAATATAACAGACTATTATCATTATTCTTTGGGATTTCTTCGTTTGTATGTACCTGTTCTTCAATCAGTTGTAATGGTTCCATTTCTTGTTCTTGTTCGTTAGCTTACAACGCATATTCATCCTGGTCTTCAAAAGCATGCAACATATCTTCATCTTTATCTTGATCTTCGAAAACATGATGCATATCCTCAAATGCTTCATAATATATATAATAAGAACGATGAAGTCGAATTATTCTATCACATCTAAATGAATCTACTGTATAGAGATTAAACTTTGGGAATGCTTTTAACTCATTGAATAATCTCCCAAGTTTCTGATTCAATTTTTCAGTTTTTCCTTATTTACCAATCTTTGTCATTCTCTTTTCTTTTACTTCTCTTTTATACTGTTCTAAAGCGTTGTAGAGGTATGAATTTAACAAAATACACTATTTTATAGCTGCTTTGTCTAGCTACGTGTTGCCGAATCCAACACATGTTCTCTTGGTGTGTTTTTTGTTATGAGTTATAATGAATTTAGACAAACAAATCCTTATTAGATTATATCATGAACAGTTTTTACTGTTTTTGTAGCAAATATGACAGAGTATACCAACTCTTATCAATGCTATCAATGCATGAATAGTTGATATGTTTGTATAATACTCATATCAATTTAATTACTACATAAACTGCCAAACTTTTTAAATTGTCAAACTTTAGTGTATTGTGTCAGTCACCCACAACTTTATTCTTTAATCAATGTACTTGTTGACTACAATCGAAGAAACTTAACGTATACTCAATGATAACTAAATGCATTGCAGTTGTACTTTAAAATAATTGACACCTTTTAATGCATTGTATTTTAAGTAGCATGTTTTGCAAATTTATTTAGATAGAATCGTGTTTTTACTAAATTTTATAGAAATCCAAGTCGAGTTAAAATTAGAATGCAAAGGTACTTAAAGTCAAGATATCCAAAAAAGAAAATACTAATTGGTTATTCTCGACACACTAGGTTTCATCTCGGTACTGACCTTCAGACAGATATGGGAAACACCGTGCGCCTCAGTCAACATTTGCGACCTTCTACAGTCTACTTTCATCTTCTAAGTCTTTTCATGTGATGTGTGGATAGATAACTGTCTGAGTAGAACTCTGTTGTCTTAGATATGAATTTTAGTATGCTTGAGTTAACACTCGTGTACAGTGATCGGATCCATAAAGGGTAATGGTCCTTATAGCCGAATATCTGAGTAGCCAACTAACTAGCTTGTTTAGTGTCTATCCTTAATCGTTCACGTGTTGCTAAGATCTAGATCCAGGTTTTGTGGGTATACCTCTTGTAAACCCTCACGAGAAAAATTGATGTGATTTTATATAGTGGTAAAAAGAGGTTCGATTCTCGAACTTGTGAAGGTAATGATTTTAGAAAATATTAAACTTAATCTAAACTAATAAAAATCAGGAAATTAAACTAGATAATATTTTTAGAAAATATGGAGAAAACTAGGAATCAAGATTCAGTTATTTCTAACAATTTATGTGATTAATTATGTAATTCTTTTTAACAATTTAATTCAAGTTTGCCAAAAATATGTTTCCTAAAAGAATAATTGTAAATCCTAAGCATGAGACATCAAGAGTAATTAACTAAGCATGACCCATCAAAAGAGAACACAACTATTTAATAAAAACCATTTTTTTCTAATTTAAATCCATGCAAATAATAATAAAAGAATTATAAATAATTAATTAAAAATAGACTTACCACATAAAATTGAGAGAAAAACCTCCTCCATCATCCCAGTAAATAGACTTAGCCCATGGTGAAGAAAACTTGCTCAAAAGTTGATTTCATTGCTCAAAATATTGATTACAAGGTTGAATTACGCTGTAACAGCTGATTTGATACGCTTATATGCGTTACAGGAGAGGGTTCAGCTGTTACAGAAGAGTTTAAGCAACAAATGGTTTGAAGTAATAGACAACAGGAAAATTCAAATCAGCAACAGTTATAGATGTTACTGAGTCTTCTTCTCCGGCAGTGATGGATGAAGAACAGCCGGCCGGTGCAGTAGCAGTTGACCGGATGTTGACGGAGCTTCACCGGAATTCTCTATTTTCTTCCCTAGGCTTTTGTTGTCGATTCTCTTGGCTTCTCTTGGTATTTATAGATAGTAGAAACCCTAGAGAGAGTTCTAAACCTAATAGAACTCTCTAGAACAGCCCACAAATCCCAATCCTAATCGAATCATGATTCCGGCCAAATACATGATTTTTCAACTGATTTCACGGGATTTTTTTGCTGTTTCTCGATTGTTCTAACTTGTGTGGGATATCTACTAACATTTGGAACAATCTGGAAGCGAAAGAAACCAAATTACACATTGATTTTATGTTGCCAGTAGAAACAGTTGAGCCCGATGAGTTGACCCGGTGACTCGGCCCGATCCAGCTCGCTGGGTTGACTCGCCTGGTTGACCCGCTGGGTTGACCCGATCCAGGGGTGCCCCAATCCAAAGTGTGGGTGCTTTGATCCATTTTCCCGGGTGCCTTGAACACTTTTTGAGCCAATTTTTCCACAAATCTTTATTCTTCTAATGTACCTACAAAAGCATAAAAACACGTAATAGACACAAAATCGAATACTAACTCACTAGAAATTAAGGTGTAATTTAGACACTAAAATGTATCTATCAGTTATCCTAATTATCATTCATGTGAAGCCATCCTCTATCTAGATAAGTATACTTCAGTAAGCTAAAGAATATTCACATACGAATTTCAAAACATCCATATGTAACAATGATGATCTGCTACTAAGATTTTCTATGCGACAAATTTCTTTTAATTATAACATTTGTTATATACATTCAATTGCAATTAATATGCTTTGGATAGGCACACAAAAATTTTAGTGATGATTTCACCCGCTGTAACCTGCATCCATATAAGAAATTTATACCATGGTTTATCGTGTCCATCTTATATGGTGTTGTATTTGTATTATGTATTTTGACATAAACATATCTGTAATTGATTGAATATATGCTCTAGTTCTCCAATATCATAATCAGAGACATACCATTAAATGACGCATAGCTAGACCGTGAAAAATGGCACTGAGTTAGGCCACAACTTCTTTTTGTTCTTAATGCATAAATTCAGATTTTGTTATATAAATTCTGATTACTTCCTAAGGTCATCAAATGGAATTTTGTTTGTATATTATATTTCACGTGGCCTAGTTTGGTACTAATAAAAATAGAATTTGAGCTAACTTCTAGATATAATCAAATGTGAAATTATGGATGTAGATGAAGCTATGTTATCCAAGCAATTAATACAACTGAAGGTTTTTTTCCTTTAATTACCATACTCAGGGTAAACTTTAATAAAATTAGGGTTATTAAAAAGAGTAAAACTACTAAACTTAAAAGGATGAAATTCTCAAATTGTATCTACAGATATACTGCTAAGGGTGTTGATCATATTAACAAACTATTTACATAAAGAACAACATATTCACATATACAGACAACTGAAATTAGATTCTCTACTAACATTAAGAATCCATTTAGATAACTGACATAGGAATAACAAGCTAAACAACTTCCAGCTGAGTATAATTATGTGAAAGCAAAAATACAAACTAATATCTAAAACCAATCTAGACTTCTCCAACTCTAACCTTCTCATGTTATACCATAATTGGTGCAATTACTTCATCTTCATGGTCATGTTCTGCGGCCTCTTCGTACTCTTATTCTTGTAGTTATACATGCTCTTGTTCTTCAATTTCCTCCAATGCAGCAGGCTCCGGATCCTCTCGATCACACTCCAAATCTTCTACACCTTACACATATGGATAAGCATCATCTATAACTTCACACTCATCACAATCAATGTAGTAGTAACGGTGCAGACGATTGTGCCTTCTACATCGAAACATTTCGAACATGATCACTGGTGGAGCTACTGGAATATCATGTAACTCTTGGAACAGTTTCTCAATATCTTGATCCATACCTATTATTTTTCCTCCTTTTCTTGATTCTTTTCTCCTACTACCCATGTGACTCTACAACACTATAGTTTTGGTGGGATATTGTTTATGTATTTTTTAACTTTTGCACAATACTTTCATCGCCTAGAAACTCCTAATCTTATACTAAATATTCATTCTTTAATGAAACCAACTTAATCTGACACACGTTGCTTTGACAGCCATTGCATGCCCACCATAACCTACATGGAGGACAAAGCACAACTGAAGATGCAAATCGTACACATCTGAATTATATCATCAAAATCCATTGTAATAGACTTGATAGAGACCTGAATATGCTATGACTATAATTTAGTGGGAGATATGAACATCTACAACAACCCTAGTGTGATAGAGTAATCGAAACCTGACCATGTAATGATTGTACTCGAGTGTGAGACATCAACACCTACAACAACCCTAGATATAGACAAAGTAATGCTCCTACAGTCCTACTCTCACGACTTTTGAGGATACCCTACAAACTAATATAGGAAATAACTCATAGAAAGACAAAAAATAATTTAACCATGGCATCATGTCAACCTTATTATTTATTTTTATTATTTTAATTATTTTCTCCCACTACTTATGTGATTCCACAGTATAAAAGTTGAGGTGGTATATTAGCTCCAGAGTATTTAGCTCTTGCACAATAATGCCATCCACTAAAAAACTAAATTTATACTATCATTGCCTCTCTTAATGAACTCAACTTACCTTGACACACGTTACCTTGCATGCTTTGCCAAATTGTACTATCAACATCTACTGTAAAAATATTCTCATCGTGCCTAAGTGGGACATATCAATATACATAACAAATCGTTCTTGGTGTTGTTTTTTTCTAGTTTTTTTTTTTTGCTTATTCTGATTTTACCATGAATAGTTTTATGTGACTCTTACATCATGTTAAGTTCATCAACTATCAATGCATCCATAGATGATACCTTTTACATCATGTTTTAGTTAAAATCTCTATCTACGTGTTGCTTTACCCAGATGGATTGAGTTTCTCTTTTAAAAATTATATGACATATGATGTTTTGTTATGTCTTGTATTCTTTATTTCTAGTCTAGCCAGTGGAACAAATGCATGTTATATTACATTATAAATAACTAATTTGAGCAATCGAATACAGAATCAAACAACGTATAATTGTAATCGAGATTAACTATTCTTGATATTCTTCTCGAGAAAAAAAAAACTATTCTTGATATTGACTATTTTCGAATATAGAATCTAACAACGTTTTGTTATGTCTTGTATTCTTTACTTTCGTGTCAGAGATTAACTATTTTTGATGATATTGACTATTGGGTGTAATTGATACCAGAAATTGTAGGATAAATTAATTTGAATTATATTAATTGGCGTTGTTAATAGAATACTTAGACGGATACACCTTAAAGAATAGTACTGACAAACAAAATCACTTCTATCCAAGGCTGTAATGATGAACTTGATACTTTTGAAGCATAACATAATTATGTAATTTTAGTCTACAAATGAATTTAAATCCATGTAATGTGTGAATATTAACTTACTTAAATAACTATTACTAATTGCTTCATTAGCATGCACAACGTGTAATGTTTCTAACAATTTTTGGACACGTTTCAAAATTATTATGGAAATATAGATTTTTTTTAAATTTTATGTGGAAGTCTCTCATAATCCTAATCATATTTAAGTTAAGTTCTAGGGTTCTAGTGAAAATAAACAAAGTACAAAGCACTCAAAATTTACTAAAGTTCTTGATATTTAATTTTACAAAGTAAATCGTTGAAACCCTAATCCTTTCTTTTGTTTTCTCCATATTTGTATCACAGAAATGGTTGCTTTGGCTATAAAACTCTTGCTGTTTCTGATAAGTGCTTTGATATTATAAGGAGACAACGTTTCATTGATATTCTTCTAAACGACTATCACTTCGACATCGAAAATTTATGTTTGATTCATCCAATATATTCTCGCAGTGTCTTTGTGATTGGTTTCAAAAATATTGCTGATTTTAAGCTATTGATGAAGAACGATAGCATAAATGTTGATGGGAAATGTGTCACTTTGGTTCAACTGGAGCATGGGTGCAAGTGTGTTCGACAATAGAGTGAATACTATTATAGTGATGATGATTGCAGTTCAACTTCAACTTGATATTTTAGTGTTTTCTTTTTGTGCTGGATGCTTGCCTTCTTCTGTTCTATTGTCTTTTGTTTCCGTGTATAGATGAATTAAAATCGATAAAAATGATGAAGACGAAGATTCCGGCAATGACTGCGCTAATGAAGTACATTGAATGAGAAGGTGCTTTATAATACACACTATTCAATTTTAAAAGTTTTAGTTAAATGATGTAATGTTGCTATGTCATGTATGCATAATTTCTAGTATCAAATTATCATTTTTTTTTAGCAAACTTTGATCCGTACTGTAAGGCATATATGGAAGAATTTAAGCTTATATAATGGGAAAGTGAAACTATAGCACCAATATTGTGGAATACTGTCAGTTCTAAGCCTTAAATAATAAATTCTTCGTGGTTACTACGCACGTCATAAAAATTTAGATTGGGTTATTTTTTTATTTTTTTTGAAGCAGATTAGGTGTATTAGATATGTACATATCATAGTATCATACGTTAATGGGATGCAAGAGATATATGTTGGAGTCATCCATAAAATATAGTGATGTGGTCACTATGGATAATAAGGAAAGAATTATATTAATAGGTCACTTTTCAAATCATCAATGAATCCAACTACAACACATATTATATCAATTGAAACAAATATTGTACCAACAAACACTGCTGCAATTCTCTTGGCCAGAAATATATTCATTGGTTTCTTTCCTCTTTTTTTTTCGCCATCTAAGATACTATGTCTGCAATATTATTTTTTAAATATTTGTAAAATTTATTTCAAGAGATATGGAGAATTAAATAATTAATTTATTCTAACGAGAAAGAACACCAAAAAAAAGTATTATATTTAATGCAATACGATTCGAACAACTACCAAGAAATAAAATTAAAATTTGGAATAACATCCATCCAATGTTTTTAAATCAAATTTATATTAAAACACTCTTAGAATGAGGCCATTATCAATCATATATGGAAACACCACTTGGAAAAAGTGGAGCATCATTGTAAATGCCTGAGACTATGAATTTGCTTGTCTTGTATTCTCTATCGCACCCTGCAATTAACACATCAAAAATATACGTTTTTTTTCATTATTGGATGAAATAAAGACAATGCATCATCCTTTTTGTTTGCTTGCACCTTGTTATAATATTCCTCGATATTGAAATTCATAAAAGTATTTGCTACTCTTCCCTCGATAACAAATATTGCATTGGATGTGTCATCTACTACTCTTAACTGTATCTTGTACCTACATGTAAATATATAAACTTAGTTATTCAATGTAAATATATTTTTTCAATGTACAAAAAATTTGTCATACATACACTGGTATTTCCAATGTTGATAAAGTACCGCATTCAATGCAATACGATTGATAGACTCCTGAATTGTTAGGTGACTCTTTTTGATCAATTTTCTTATGACATTCTCTGCAAGTCAAATAGACATTCTTTTCCTTGCACTAAGCCAATTATTCTTGCTTTGAACATGAACGTCTTTCCCTGTCGTTTTGCAATCGATAAATTGTTAAAGATACAACGTGCGTTGAATCAAAATATTAAAAATCATGTAGGATAAAAACGAAAAAATACCTTTTTATTGAAATTTCTTAGCATATTGTTTGCATTCAATATATATGTCATGTTTCTAGCGTGATCGATAGAATAAGAGAGCAGGTATGAGCATGGAAGGATTTGTTAGTCCTGGTTTATTCAGAATTTCTTTTTTGTGTTTCGTATCGTTAATTGCGTTTTCTTATATAGACTACTAAAGTTTAATTTTTGGAATTTTTATGGGTTTCATATTTGTTATTTTATTATGTTTAGACTTTATTTTTTTACGGAATTATTGTTAATATTATTATTCTGGGTAGATTATTTTTAAAAGGTAAATCAAATTGTTTTTCGGTGTTGTTCATTCCTTTAAAAAATTTATTTCCATATTATTAGGAATTGTACGTATGACTTAGGTCTTCTTTATTTTTTTATATTTTTTAAATTTTTTTTAATAAGAATACTAATTAATAAAGAAGGAATTTATCTATTTCTTCCAAATT
The DNA here is from genome assembly GCA_023531435.1 of Papaver californicum. Lineage (NCBI taxonomy): Eukaryota > Viridiplantae > Streptophyta > Magnoliopsida > Ranunculales > Papaveraceae > Papaver > Papaver californicum. The sequence goes on along the minus strand of JAJJMC010014777.1, from coordinate 3,099,772 downwards.
AACGCAAAAAAATCTAAACTACCAAACCAATATTATACACATAGTGGTTTAATATTTACACATATTTCATATTCCAAACCAAAATAAGACACTAAAATCCTTATGAGACAGACCGTTATCCACGAAAACTTTTGCTAATTTAAGAAATATATAAACTAATCTACTAACATGATTAGCTTAATAAGGAATGGTTATATAAAATAATTAGTTGGTATCCATTTGGAAATATACCAGTTTAAAGTCTTTTACATTGTTATTCATAGTGGTAGACCATACTTTGGCCGTGAGACCTGACATGAGTTCTGTCGATGATCCTTTGGTTTACTTGTATGTAGCTTGTCGAAAAGATCTTCGTTAACTTTCCTCATTTCAAAAAATATGTGTAACAAAATCGTGTCAATCCAAAAAGGGAAAATAAATAAATAATACCTGATGCAATATGTTGGATTGTTTCTATACGATCAATTGATTTCTACATCATCAACAATTATGACAGAATTTCAAAAAGGGTTTTGAAGCATGAATTTCTTGATTTCTAACTTCGAACCAGTGGGATCGTTCTTTATATCTTTTTTAATTAATTATACTTTTATGTTGCAAGGAGGATGTGGCTTATTGATAATCCACCAACCCAAACCACTATTTAGGTTCAAAATATAAAATAATTCAACGACTATAAGATAAAAATGGACCACCAAGCCAGGAACATAAGATGCACTATAAGACGGCAATGGACAACTTATATCCTAAGCTTAATGCAAGATATTTGATGTTGTATAATGGACCCATCTCAACTTCACATAACTGGTAACTTCAGCAATCGTGCATCCCAAGAGTAAGATATAAACACAAACTAATATACAGACTTCGGCATACGTTTCTGGTGGTTCCATGTAGTACATATAATTTACTTTAATTGTATTAGTATTCCTGAATCAAACCCAACAAAATATTCTACATCTGCAATTTAATTGCATCTAGAATAGTAGGAACCCATATCTTCATTTCTTGAATTAAACTCAACGTTTTTATGGTTCAAAAATTTAATAGCTGTAACTGAAAAAAAATGAATGTGCATAAAAGATAATACACAATCTCAGTATTAAGAATTTGATATATAACATCTTCTGTTAAATAGACATAAACTCTACTTTTTATAAAAAAAATTATAGTAAAACCACATAAAAGACTTGGTAATGTGATTCTCAAACATCCCAAGGAAGAATTCTATAATCACGGTGCTTGTGAAAATACTCAAAATAATAAATCCATGATACTAATAATAAAATGTTATTTAATTTTTAATTGTAAGACACATCTTCCATGCACATTGTTTCTCTGGCACGTCGTTGTTGCTGGCCATTTTCTTTGGCCAGATCTTCTCTTGTACGTCGTTGTTGCTGGGAACATTGTACGTCGTTGTTGCTAGGCAAATCTCTTCTGCAGGGTTTTCGGGAAATATTAAATAACCAAAATTGTATGCAAATATTAGAATTTATTTTTCGTTGGTATTTACCTTTGAGATTGATTACTTTTTCATAGATTTGAACAATGGACCTAGTGGTTCTTGATGTCTCATAGCTTTTTTGTTAGCTTTCAATGTTGTTTGTGGTTGGTGACTTTGGATTTTCTCTTTTCTAACCGAATTCCCATCACCCAGCGTTCTATCAAGTTCATATCTCTGCTTTAATTCATCATTGATATAATATATACGCTGTACAAAAACATTTCTATAGCCAGACACTCCTCAATTAACTATTTTAATCTCAAATACATATGTCCATCCCAATGTCATTATTATGTCAATTATATCCTGTGCCAAGTTTTCCTACAACAAATTTCGTTAGTTCATGTCATTTTTTGGTGAGTAGAATGTGGTATAAGGTTTTATTATTTGGTATATACCTCTCCCATAATGTAATTTTTCAGCATGGGCTTTGAGATCCTATCAGTGTCGTCAAACCGAACATCAGATATCGATCCTACAATAGTAAATGTATCAATTCCAGATTCATCACGCACTTTCAACTCTAGATTTAATCTTTACACGTATTTTATCTATTAATATAATATTAGCAATATAAACGTCTTTTTAGGTACATTATGTGTAAAAACAAACTTACCTTGGTACATGTATTTTAATGTCGCAATCGCATGACGAACACCATTCTTCGCCGGAGTTTTTTTCTTTTCCCTTTGAACTGCAATTGCCACATGCTAAATAATACCATGTTGAACCCGGTACAATGTTAACTATTTTTTCCTTTGCTGGTAAAGGTCATTCCCTATCATATACATCAAATTAGTAATCGACCAGATAATTACTTTATTTAGTTTTTTTTTTGTATTGTTTGTTTTGATCTTACCAAATTCTTCTTGTTGTGAATTAAATTACAACCTTCTTGCAGAGTCAATCTATTATGAAAAAGCATCTATTCGATTGGCCTTTGTTGACTCCTCTTGCAATCAATAGGCATTACTGGCAAGTAGGGTCCATATCTATTTATCAAATCAGATAATTATTATTTTAGTTTAATGCAACAATATCATACAATACAATTTGTAACCATAAAACAAATAAAATAACTATCAGATCAAATAATTACCTATTTCTCATATGCTCAACCTCAGGTATTGGCAAGTCCATGTAAATTTTCGTTGCCATTGTTGATGATAGATAATGCATTCCTGGAATTTTCGTTGACTTTTGGTGATTTAAATTTTAAGAAAATAGGTGCCGTTAATTTATATAATTTGTCAGAGGACTTACTATCGAATTTATCTACCATTGCTGATGTGATTATAAGAATAATATATTTTTCTGTATCCTGTAAGAATTCGTCTTTTATTCGTCTAGAAGCATCCCCCCCACAGTGTGACTCTTGTCAATCTACCACCCTCGGTGCATATTAAAATTTCCTTTTTTACTGCAAAATGCTCGGATACTGTCCACCTGATCTCTGGTTTAGATATACCCACTAGAACTCCCATCACGTCTTCATCAACAACATTACATCAAATTTATGAACAAGAGTCAATATAAGAACATGAATAATAAATATATGTGAACATCATCTATAGTAAATTAGTTGTACATCAAGTCATGTCGCAATCCCTTTGACTGAGCTCCCTTAGATCAGTTAGGATGAATTTATGCATTGGTATATCTTTGTTGTCTATACCGTTTAAGGCATTACGGATATTGGTAGTGAAGTGTAGTACCCGATTTCCTGGAATAGGTTTCTACTTAGCTTCATTATTCGACACCAAGAAGTATGTGGTTGTTATAACATTCTTCTCATCCAGTTTTTTAATGTGATCTCTGAAATGATTTCCCAACATGAGAACGTGGATTTGTTATTCCTGAAAACTAAACAATGATCTACAATGTAATGGCTAAATACAACAAAGCAATGCCTAATTATAGCAGAATGACTTTCGAATTCATCGAGCAAGATCATATGGAAGTTAAAAAATTAGTCATCATCCGTCCGCTTAGTATCCCATGTTCTAAGTATTCTGAATTTTTTCTCGCCAAGAGCCTCTTCCCCTCTTTTGCACTCCATCTTATTAGTGCTTTCTATACAAATATCTGACCCGCGAAGTAATACTTCTGTCGTTGTACTAAGATCTCTTATATAGATGTCCTTAAAACTATATTTGTAAACCCAATTGTATTTAATTGTAGAAGTTTTTAGTTATTAGAAATAGATTTCCATTGTAACTTTATTTTATTTCCTTAAACCTAGGTTGAGTTGTTTTTAGACCGGAAGACTCTACACATAGTCTATTAAATAGTGTTTGGTGTTGTAACAAATACAAAACATGGAACACAACGCGTGGGAATTAGCTTTGGTATTTGTTAAGAATTTTAGTACCAACGATGTTTGGTATATATCTTAGCCAACGGACCATGGATTCCGCTATTTTTAGTATTTGTACCTTGTTGTTTAATCCTTTTTTGAATTTCTGGCATAAACCACCTTGGTCCATCGTTTTTTTTAGCGAATACTAAACTCCCAAACTATAAATAGTAGACATGATAAATTGCCCATTATAACATATCCAAATCTGGATACGAAATCAATCATAAATATTTTTAATAGTATACAATTTATCTTTTGAATTTGAAGATTCATACATTCCAATCTTGGCAGATTTCACTAACAATGAATAAATAAATGTACCAAAATTACATACACTATCTAGGCATGAATCTTCGCCAAGTCTGGAATTTGAGCCTGAAACGTTTCCAATGGCCACGATTTTCAAAAGATGGTATGTCAATAGGTATATTACAAATGGACATATATGTCCTAGACATCACTTCATACATGCATTTAGGTCCCTTCGTGAATATATTGAGATCTATTTGAAAAGACACCTATGTATTTTGTGTTGTTATTTAGATGTGCATCCAAGCCATTTAGAACAAAGGTTTACAGACACCCTTCGGTTAAACTAATAGGAGAAAAGAATTCGTCTCTTCACAACTGGTAAGTTCTGATCCCCGTTAATTTACTCATATAGGATACATCATTGCTTAGTTTTCACCATTTCAATTGATCACACATAATCAATTTGAAGCATCTTTGTCTAAACAGAAACATCAAATCATTACTTCTTTGTTCATGTTACACATACTTCTGTTCATAACATCAAGATTCTTAAAAAAATGTATTATATTATAAATAATCAGTGTTTCCTTGGCCATAGATAGATCAATATTTATACAACCTAATATTTATGGAAATATCATAAGGTAGCATCAAACGACAATTAATCCTAATTAATTTTGGAATCGTGTTGTATTAAGTTTTTTTCCTTAACAAATTTATCCAAATATTTATTCTGCAATTAACAAAATTGATTACACTATTGTTGACGTTGATCACGTATTGAATCAGATAATGGTTGGAAGACCAATTAGTGACGTTGAATTCACCGAAACATCATCGGACAACTCAGAAAAAATTTCAAGCGATGCACACTACTACGATACCAATGAGTCAGAAGATGACGTGAGCAGTAAAGCGTACCATGAAGATCTTGAAAATGATATTTCAGAAGATGATCCTGAAGACGAACTCAATGCAGTTGAAAACAACGACGAAGAAGGGGATATCGAAGAGGATGACAATGACAACGAATCCGAGGACGAAAAAGAGGAAGGTGAAGAGGAGAAAAATAAGAACAAATCCGACGACGAAGGGGATGACAACGACAGCAATCCAACGACAAAGAAGGGAAGGGAAAAGGGGATGGCAATGACAAAAAATCCGACGGCGAAAAAAGAGAGGGCGAAGAGGATAGCAGTTGACAACAAATCCAACAACGAAGAAGAAAATAGCGAAAAGGGGGACAACAATAACGATGCCAGTGGTGATAATAGCTTGGATTCTTCGGAACCTCCACGTAACAGAAGAAAAATAGAACACATCAAAGAAGAGGAAGAAGATTCCGACGAACAATCTGGCTCCATCGATGAACACGATTAAATCTGTGTCTATTCTATATTAGTACACTTTAGTTATTTAGCAGTTTATCAATGTGACATGTGATCCGACATCTAATGATGTAGTAATCTATCTTTCTAGACTTAGGATTTGGTTATATAAATTTATTAAATTCTAAAAGACTAAAACAATATATTTGTGGGTTTTTTTGATTGGGTGCTATATATATTCCTGAAAACAAATGATTCTATTCAAACAATTTTAATATGTTTACTCTAACATAACTTTTTTTTTACTGTGATCGTTAAAAAAAAGGTTATAAGACCTTCCATTGAGTCTATTATAAATGGAAAGAGTAATTTCTCATTCCTTTGAAATGATTTGATTATGATTTTCATAAACATGGGAATGATTAGGTAATGATTATAAACTTATTTTTAGGTGCAATAATATTGTTATGTGAGACAGATAGTTCTAATTTATTATGTGTAGTGATAAATTTTTATTTTTAAACATAATTAGAGCTATGATCCAACCATTGTATGTTATATAATGAACAGTCTAAAATTTGAGATCGTATAACTATCTTAATTTGATTGATGGATAAACGGTAAAAAAAATACCGTACAATAGAGATAACTAAATCAGAGTGGATAGTAAATAGAAGTTATTAATATCCATATTCTTACCAAAATCGTAGTTCTAAAATAAAAAAAGAAAACTATACTTGAGATCTGATTAAAACATAACCTGGAAAACTAAAACTGGATGGCTACGGTTTAGTTACTTAATTTCACTTGCACCTTCTGGATTACACTGTCAATCAGCGGCATGTTCTCGTAAGTTTCCTGCGTGAAGATAACCTTTGTATACCATCTATACCGTCCTTGTTTACTATAAATCACCATCCTCATAGGTTTGTTGGGCGTGGAGCTTGAGACCAACTGAAAAAAACGGTTAGGATGAAACATGGATGTCTCAATATATATACCTACATTTTGCAGACTCTGTGCCTTGCTATTCTCTATCAGACATGCATAACAGGTTTTTATGGGAAATTGGCGTCTTGTCAGAACCTTTTGGTATGCATCAATGAATTTGTTAGTCTCTACTCTTAATAAGTCGACCATTTTCCCAGTTTTTTTTCCCTCAACACCTTAGCCTAGATTACTGCACTCTGACAATTTGTGACCCAAAGTCTGGTCCCTTTTGTAAGTTGTTCATCATCTATGTCTTGCAATAACATTATTGGTACACCAACTCTTATTCGGATCACATGGCATGGAAATATTCTATATAAAAAAAGGGAATCAAATTCGAATCCTGGAAATTCCAAGCGATTCAAAATTTCCTTCCGATTATAGTATTCTGTCCTGTTATAGCCTTCCTTTTCTTTTTCAACATCTAAATCCTCACATACATATATATGCTCCTCCCCCGGTAAAAATGACACGATGAGAGCATTGAGCTTGTCCATGTTTTCACGTGTATTTGCTGCAATAATTCTATGTTTTAGATATACAACGTTCTTGGTACCTTCCTGGATGTCTGGATAAGTAGTGTCGACAACAACACCTAAAAATTATTTCTCGGACTTTAGTTGGATTTCATCTTGCTCCACTTCGCCGCAAACATTACCGGCAAATCTTCTTATATGATTGAAAAGATTCCCTATGCCACTGTCTTCTATTTGGCCATTGAAACATAAACTAATAGTCAATACATTAAATATCCACTTGAATGTAATTTAACGCACAACATACTTCAACATTTGTATAAAACATGCAATATAGTGCCTAATAATAACTTGTTATCAAGGACATATACTTAAAATGACTAATGGGCCTCTGTAGAGAAATAGCATTTCTGCTCTTGAATGCTCTATTATTAAAAGTTACGTTATGCTATCGTATCTTATCTAGTCAGTCGAAAGTTTTTATTTATTATTGCAATGTTAGTCATGTTTCTGTTACAGATAATCCTAAGAGACCATGTCCAGAAAACTCAAGGTTATCATCCAGAGATCATAATATCCATAAATAATTACCTAATCACCTTTGAAAAAATATATTGAATCTTCTTGAAAAAATATAGCTACATACCTTTGTCGCTGCTATAGAGTTTTTTGGAAGATCTTTTTGCATCAAGGTATTCTCTTTTGAACTTCCTTTTTTCCCTTGGAGTATCATGGTTATTCATCTCTTCTGAGCCGATTTCTCGTTAGAAGTTTCCGAGCTCTCCGATGGATGTTCTGTGTGTGCAGTTGCATATTATATATATATATATATAGAGGTTTCATAAAATCTTTATTAAAAAATTCAGTAGGAGCAAGATCGTTGTTTGTACCTAAAATTTGCTCTCAAGGAAAACAATGTACTGTTGAAATACTTTTGTAGGTTCGAAGATCAAAATCGTACAAAACAAATAGATGTTAGTATTTGTTCTGCTTCGGTTACAAAAAGAAGAGATGGGTTGATCTCAGGAGAGGGAAGCAAAAAAAGTTGAAGGAATTGTGTATAGAATTGTGGTGAAAAAAAAATAAGTGTTTGAGAATGATTTTCTATCTTTTCTTGACTCTTTCTGGCTTATATCTCTTGTTGTTGTCGCTATATTCTTTGGAATTGGCTAAGCAGCTTATTTATAACCTTTGAGACCACACACTTTCATTATAAAGTAGTGGTAGTTTTGGGGAGATGGAGAAATGGAAGTTATGGGAATAACCGTCCACCTCGTCATGGGAAGTTTTTGGAATCTTCACAGATTATTACTCAACTATCTCTATAACCGCTTCAACTTACCAGTCACTCTATAACTTCCTTGTCATGGGGTAGTGATACACCATGTTGATGTAAACCGCTAGACCAAAACCCATGTTTTATCCCATATAAAATATGATTTTGATATCTCGTAAGAGTTAGTGGGGTCATGGCTTCAAAGGCATGATCCTTGTTGTAAAAATAATATTTCTAATAAATTTTATGTTAATTTTTATCGTAGTAATAACTTAAATAATTATGCTAGCTTGAGCGAAAGAGAAAATGGGTGCTATCTCAAGAAAATAATACATGGCAGTAGTGTGGCAGCAGCAACGCATGGAGTTGGGGCAACAAGTCAATGAGCTGGGGTAGCAAGGCACATAGATGGGGAGGGGGGGGGGGGGGTGGGGGTGGGGGGAGGAGGGCTAGCTTTGATGCTAGCGCTTTTGGCCCCAGCGCTGGAGCTAGCGTAAAAGGTCCCTGCGTGGATTTTTTTTTCTATGTTGTTTTTATTGACTTTGTTACCTTGATTATTTTGGCACATTTGTGATAAAGGCGTAGATAGGGCTAACTAAAGCATGTACTTTTTGTTATCAGGTCTATAGCCGTTATGCTATTTTTATTGACATTAACTAATGCCATGACCATGACTATGGCTTATTTAGGATATCTCAGTTTTGTGAGATTTAATTGTTGGCATTTATGCCTAACTTTTGTGCAGTGTATACAAAACACCTTCAAGAGATTCAACCATGGAAGTTTGCAATCTCGAAATTATGCTTGATGCAACTCTGCAATCAGATGGTATACATCTACTTATCGTTTTTTTCCAGATATGGTGTTCCCTTTATTCTGAATGTTTGCGATTTTGTATAATCAATATGTTCTGTTTTATACAAGTATCTTTGCATAGATGCGCATGAAATAACGAGGTTTTTGTTGCAAAAATCTCTGAAATTTCTCTGGTGCATATATATGATAAAGAGCTATAGGGCTAGTTCATCCAGGAGCTGAATATGTATTCTCAATTCTCTTGCGGAATGTAAGATAGCAATAATGTTTGTAATTCTGATGCTCGTCAGAAATCATTGTATATTCATTTCATGCTTCTGCAGTTCAGCAAAAACAACATTATAAGGGGGCATATTACAGTTTTCTCCTTTGCCAAAAACTCACCATCAACAATCGTGAGACTTAATTGTAAAGAAAAGTCTTACCTTCCATAATATCAGGAATATATATATAATAATATTAGGACTCCATTGTTAAAACAATATTTTAGGAATGTATATATACAATAATATCTTATGTTAAGTTTTTTTTTTTTTTTAAAATTCCTTTCAAACGAATTGATAAAATTACAAACTTTGGAAATTTGTTTTTCCCCTTAGTAAATAGTGTTTTAATGGATCTAAAATTGCTATAAGACATTAAATCGCATGGATGATATACTCTACTAATTAAACATCAATCTACTTAGTTATACAGACCCCACGTTGTTTAGATAGGATCAACCTTATAAAATTGGGATGGGCTACAAAGAATATGACAATCTACTATTCTAATAGTCTTTTTTGTTAGTACTATTTTTATAATTGACATTCGAAGCACGTTATGCACGGACACTAGTAACAAAATCATAAATTACTGCCATTTTAAAGCATAACATGATTATATGTGATTATGCCCATGTGAACCACGTCTATCAACACCAACCCCCTTACCCAACAGAAATTCAGAGGGTTGCACTTCCGAGCGGATACTCATCCCCTCCATTCTCATTGTACGATGGCACCAGAAACGCTTGAGAACATGTTTCTTGATTTTTAGAATCGCTAGGATTTCATGAATATAATCAGGTGTTACGGCTCAAAGAATTCTCAAATTATATCACGGGAAAAGATTACACTTGGTACAACAACCTCGCTCCCAACAGTAACAACAGTTGGTCTCGGATGGTTGATGCCTTTTATAAGAAGTATTTCTTTATCTCTGAAGAAATTACTCTTTTGGAGTTGGGAAGAATATTTCAGAGGAACAACGAGCATCCCAACGAGTACATAAAGAGATTCTGAACACAAGCTCTCGACTGCCATTACCCGAACGTGGCCGAACAACAATTGGTGTGGAACTTTGTATTTATGGTATAATTCTTGTTTATCTCGCCTTATTAGAAAATTTACGATTTTAAACCTTCTTTGAGCTACACGAGGCCGCCAAGAGGTTAGCAACAACTGATCCATCCTTCTTCGAAAGGACAAGACCCGCCAAAGAAGAAAATCATGGAGACACTCATGGAAGCAGACGTATGGTGAACAAACAACATTCTACCCAGCACTCCATAGGTGTTATCATTGATGAAAGAGCCAAGAGAAAAGAAGTATTCTAATCAGTATCACAGGCTAAGCGGACTGCATGAGCTCCGGCGGCATCATTTCCACCAATTCAAGGGTAAGGCTCATCCGAAGCTTCGTTTCAGTCACAACGTAACAAGACAAACCTATTTCCTATTTTCCGTGGAAGAGGAATTGTTATAACTATGGGTACAAAATGGATCTATTAAGTTACCACCCATGCGACAACCACCTAATGAAGAGGATATATCAAATACAAAATATTGTCACTTCCTCAGGTTTGTCAACCATCTCACTAGAGAATGCAATGGATTGAGGCGCATATTCAGAGAAAAAGTCGACTCATGAGAGATATGCTTGGGGACTAAAGGTTTCCACAAAGGTGGAAGCAAAGAAAGTTGAAGCAATTGTGTGTAGAATTATGGTGAAAAGATAACAGATTTTGAGAATGATTTTCTATCTTTCTTGACTCTCTCTGGCTTATTTATCTTGTTGTTGTCATTATATTCTTTGGAATTGGCAAAGCAGTCTATTTATAACCTTCGAGACTATGCACTTTCCTTGTAAAATAGGGGTAGTTGTGGGAATATGGAGAAGTGGAATTTATGGGATTAGCCATCCACCTTGTCCTGGGAAGTTTCTAGAATCTTCCCAGATTATTACTCCACTATCTCTACAACCGCTCCAACTTACCACTCACTCTATAACTTTCTTGTCTTGGGTAGTGCTACACCCATGTTGCTGTAAACTCCCATACCAAAACTCATATTTTATCTCCCCATGTAATATGATTTTGATATCTCGTAAGAGTTAGTGGGGTCATGACTTCAAAACCCATGAGCCTTGTAATAAAAATAATATTTCTAGTAGATTTTATGTCAATTTTTGTCGTAGTAATGGTTTAAATAATTGTGCTAGCTTGAGCGAGAGAGAAAAGGGGTACCAGGTCGAGCAAATAATGCATAGCATCAGCAAGGCATGGAGTTGGGGCAGCAAGGTACAGAGCTGGGCAGTAAAGCACAGAGCTAGGGGGGGGGGGTAACTTTGGCACTAGCGCTCTTGGCCCCAGCGCTAGAGCTATCATTGGCCTTGGCGCTAGCGCTAGCATTAATGCTAGCCTTGACGCTAGCGCTTTTAGCCTCAACGCTGGAGATAGAGCTAGCGGTAGCCTTAGCACTGCAGCTAGCGTAAAGGGTCCTTGTGTGGATATTTTTGTCTTTGTTGCTTATATTGACTTTGTTGTCTTGATTATTTTTGCACATTTGTGCTAAAGGCGTAGCTAGGGCTTACTAAATCCTGTACTTGTTGTTATCAGGGCTATAGCCTATATGCTATTTTTATTGACATTAACTAATGCCATGGCCATGACTAAGGTTTATTTGGGATATCCCAGTCTTCTGAGATTTAATTGTTGGCATTTATGCCTAAATTTTGTGAAGTGCATATAGAACACCTTCAAGAGATACATCCGTG
>JAJJMC010014777.1:3070864-3083056 GCA_023531435.1 Papaver californicum | reverse complement strand
AGGGGGGGGGGGTTGTAGTTGTGATTTAAGCTAAACTAAACTAAAATAAAGCAAGTAAATAGAAACGTAAATCAGGGAGAAGAAGTATTGGCTAGAGAATTCATCATCAGTTTTCCAACATGTTATCAATCAAAGCATACTCAACATTCATGCATTAGTAATACCAATAACCCTAAAGCATCCTATCGCAGGGATACTCCGGCAAAACTCCTAATATCATCAGAGAGGGTATCGCGCCACTCTCCGAATTCTTAACACCGGATAACTCGATGTAAACACCTAGTTCAACCCAATGAAAGCAATGGTCTTTGTGAGTTGAGGTTATTCAAAGTAACCCGGCGTATAGTGCAACTCGGATTCAACCTAGGTCAAGCTTCTATACATACATGCATGGCAACATCCCATCGCTAACAAATATGATATACTACTTGTAACTAGAGTCCTTCGACAATTCCGGATCGCAAACTCTAATTTAGTTGTAGATATCAATGCATGCTCATTCAATTCATGACTCAAACAAACACACAATCAATCATAAATTATAAACAGTAGAACATGAACGATATTAAAAATAACATGAAATCATGAGATATGCGCCATTCAATTAATAAACATGTCTTCAAACTTCAGATTACATCCCTAACCAATATAGAGGGTTTAGCTCATCATGGGTTTCTCAAAACCCATGGAAAAAAAATTAAGAAACAAGTTACTCAAACCCGGAAAGATTGCAACGCCTGATTGTAGCTTCGAAGTATGGCTTCAATGGTAGCCAGCAGCCTCCAAAAGCTGTTGTAGCCTTTTTCCTTTGCTGTCTATATCTTTACGTCTGTCCCTGTATACCTAATGTGTTTTCGTGATATGAGGTGTATGAAGTGAGATGCTTCCAGCAGCAAAAACTCTCCTCTCTTTATAAGTCAATTCCTTCTTTTTAGCTCAGCACAACACCATATCCAGCCACTTTGCCCAGCCTTTACGTGAGTTTCCTTTGTTGCTTCAAACTCTCTTGTGTATGTCAAGCTCCAACAAGATATCCACGATTTTAGTGAGTGTAATCTCCAATATTTGCTGTCCCAATTTACCAAAAGACTTCCATGAGAAGACCAATTATTCTTTTTATAAATTAGAGTTGGCCACTTTTAGGAAACCGGCTAGAATTAGGAAATGTGCTAAGTTTCCTTATTCTAGCCTTACAAATTATAGCAACTCCAACTCTTTCCTAATACCATGTGGCCTCCTCAATCTAGACACTACTCCACCAAGGCTAGCCACCTTTCAACCGAACCGCTCTAGCTCAAAAGCACCTCCAAATAACCACTTAGCACCTTAGCACACTTGTTGTTCAGCCAACTTAGCACCTGGGCGCTAGCAGCACAAGCTAGTTTGCCATCATGTGGCTTTGCCCATATCTTCCTCATACGAGCTCAGAATGACCTCGTTCTTTCGCCGTTGGCTTCGTAATTCAATTTCCTACACTGTGGAAGGTGAAAGGCCTAAATTCAGCAGAGTTTTACTGGCTCCTCGGTAATTCTTCTCATACAGCTCCATTCTGCGGGTTTCTGAACTGTAACCTGAAAAGACAACTAAACTTCGAAAGTAATAATAAAACATAGTAATTCACTCAAATATAGCAAATAAGGGTCAGGAAAAAATACTCAAAATGTATGATTTATGCACCTATCAAATTCCCCCACACTTGCCTTTTGCTAGTCCTCGAGCAAACTACAAATCTAAACTAATCTAAAAATACAACTCCGTTTCGTCGAGTAAACGGTTACACTTAGCATGTGCAACAAGCCTTTAAACCCCTAGGTGTCCCTAGTGGACGAGTTATAGTCTCGTGAGGGTTTACCAGAGATGTACCCACAAAATCTACTTCAACTTCCAAATTTCCAAAGCACCTGCATCCAAATAGCTACGAAGACATAAAGTTTCTACATACCAACAATAAGAAGTCAGAAATATAAAGAACATTATTCTCATGCTTAATCCTTGAGTTTGGAGAAAACCACCAAATAAAAGAGTCCCGGTTCGAGAGTGACCGAATATTTCTGCCTTACCAATCGGATTTTATGAATTTGACACTAAGAAAAAAACGCACTTTATGGTTCTCACATATGTGCAGGCAAGAATAAAGATAGAAGGCCTACACATGTTGACAGGTAGGAAGGAAAGGTAACCTTCCGAGTCATATTACGATGTGATCCCGTAGAAAGTGGGACAAGAAAGAACCTTTTTTTTTTAGTGACCTCTAAGAAAGGAAATCAACCATTATGCGAAGATGGGAATTGTTACTTACCTTCTCATTCGGTCGACAATCAGCACCACTCTCCCAACATCCCATAGAAACGTCTTCGGTATCAACTGTAGATAATGAACTCTTGAACTTCGTAGAACTTGACGATTTTTAGCTCTTTTTCTCTTCACGACCTGTACCACTTCAAGCACTGTAACTCAGAATAAATATCTCCGGGTCCTGTAACTCAGAATGAATAGCTCTGGGTCAGCAAAAAACATATTTTCTTCTTTTTTCTCTTTATTCCATATTCAACAACTCTTTTTCACGTTTTTTTTTTCACGTTTTTTTTCACGTTTTTTTTTTTTTATTTTATTTACGTGAGTATGCTTATTCTCCTGGATACTTTTGCTATTTTTCTCAATTTCTTGATTCGTGAGTTTTTTCTCTTTCCGTGAGTTCTGTTTCGTCTCTAAATCTGTATAGAATCCACACCTTTCGATTTCTTTCGCTTCTGTAAGTATTCAACATGTTTAATTGTATTGTTGCTTTACTCAAATATTAATTTTTCTCTTTGAATTGTCGCTTGCACCTTGACGGTCTTCAACTTTCCTTCAAATTTTGATGTTCCGCTTGTTGATGATGCTATGTTTCTATGGACGTTGTCGAGAGAACGATGCCAACTGCAAACCAAACTACAAGAATAAGTTAGCAACTATGATGACACCCTCATGATTGATAAAAAATAGCACTCAAGAGATCAAAAATAGTGCTGAAAATTGGTGCGAGGTTAGGTAGCTCATCATTCTACCCGGAATTAGCGCAGATGAAACACTCTAAATGTATAATTGAAGGTCTGGCGCCTCACTCATGGGTATTGAATGATCACAAGTCTAACCTGTACTCTCCTACCGGCAATTTAGGTCCTTTTTGGTCGGGCTCTAGCCTCTCAAAAACTAAGCACTCCGAATATAGTTCTCTAATATTTCTAAGTTCAGTTGTTTCGAGTAGAAGTCCGTATGTAAATGTAGCTAGCCGTATGCTAAGTGACTCTAAAATCTCTAAAAGTTGAAGGTTTTTATGCAAATGTGTGTATGCCTAACAATTCTACGTAAAAATCTATATGCCTAAATATTCCCCCACACTTAAACTTTACATTGTCCTCAATGTGAATTGAATCGTCCAATGTAACGTCAAGATGGGAAATTCTAACATGAAATAAAATAAAAATCGAACACAAAAGATAGTAATACAAAACCAATGGGTTGCCTCCCATTTAGCGCTTAGTTTAACATCTATAGCCCGACTAGCCATTCTGTGCTACTCCTCCAGAGGGAGCGCCTCTTCTAACTGTAATTCATCCTTTTCAGGCTCAAACGGCTCGTAATATGGCTTTAAGCGATTCCCGTTCACTTTAATCTCCTTTCCCGTTATCAAGCAATGAATCTCCACCGCACCATGAGAAAAAACGTTAGTCACAATAAAGGGTCCTTTCCATCGAGACTTCTTCCAATAAAGGCGAGAGTTACACAGTAGAACTTTCTGTCCAATAGTAAACTGTTTTTTAGAAATCCTATTATCATGCAAAGCCTTTGTTTTCTCCTTCTTGTTCAAATCAAACACTTGTTTAGCCAAAGAATCAATAACATTAATAGAAAAACAAGAATGTACGTCACTAGGATATCGCATCGTCTCATAAATGTTGAAACGTATTATTTCTCCATCGAATTCCATTGTCAATGTCCCATTATAGACATCAATTTTTGTTCGTGCCGTTCACATGAATGGACGTCCCAGTAGCAATGGTATAGACGAATCAGTTGATCCATCCGCCATCTCTACTACACAGAAGTCTGCTGGAAAAACTAACTGATTAACTCGTACAAGCACATTTTCAACAATACCTCGAGGGTATACATTAGAACGGTGAGCTAGTTGTAAAACAATTCCAATTTATTTTAAAGGTCCTAACTTGAGAGATTCATATATAGATGCAGGCATAACATTCACTGATGCTCCTAAATCTAGCATGGCCTTATTAAACGTTGTGTTACCAATAACAATAGGAATATTGAAACTACCGGGATCTGTACATTTGAATGGGAGTTTCTTTTGCAAGATTTCCGAAGCATTTTCCCCCACTCTCATTACCTCATTACCGTTTAATTTTTGTTTATTGGTGCACAAGTCCTTCAGAATTCTCGCATACTTGGGGACCTGTTTAATTTCGTCAATCAGTGGGATGTTCACATGAATTTTTTTGAAAATTTCTAAGATGTCCTTGTCTTGTTCCGCCTTTTTCGAATTAGCAAACCTGCGAGGAAAAGGTAGAGGAGGAACGTAAGTAGGTAAAGGAACTTCAGAATTTTCGTGACTTACCTCAGCATTTTTAGAGGTGTCAACAGCCTCATTTTTAGCACAATTAGAGGCGTCAACTGCCCTCTTTTCCGCGGCTGACACCTTCGAAGCTTTGGTTTTTTCGGCTTCTTCTGGTTGTACAGTTCGTGTACCACTTCTCAATGTCACTGCGTTGACATTTTCTCTTGGATTGATGGGTTGAGAAGGGAGTTTCCCACTATTCTGTGTCTCCAGAAGATTCAATCTGCCGGCCATGGTGCTCATTTGAGTTTGTAGCTCTTTTATCACGTTGTCTGTTGTCTGCTGATTTTTATCCATCTTTGCCGTAATATTTTTCAGCATGGCCATCATCTCCGACGATTCTTAATTTTGAGCTTGTTGTGGAGGTTGTGCTTGTTGCATCCCATTCTGGTGGTGGAAAGCCGGCCTTGAAGCCACAGCTTGCTGATTCGCATAGCTGAAATTCGGGTGATCTCTCCAACCTGGATTATATGTATTGGAATAGGGATCATACCTTTTCCTCTGCTGATTCGGAAAAATTGCACTTACTTGTTCGCTCTCACTCTCATAGGATGGGATGATCACGGCAGCCATGTGTTGCATCATTTTCTCCATTTGGCTGATTTTGTGCTCTAGATGCGGTGCAGAGCTAATTTCGGCCACCCTCTTGATCGGTGACTCACGACTCAGAAATTGTTGAGAATTTGCTGCCATATCCTCAATTAACTCTCTAGCCTGAGTTACAGTTTTGTTCGCCATTGCAGCACCACTTGCGGCATCGAGAAGATTTTTGTCGCATTGTTGCAGTCCGTCGTAGAAATACTGTACGATCAAAACATCGCTGAATTGATGATGTGGGCAGCTAGCGTCTAATCTTTTATACCGTTCCCAGCATTCATACAGTGTTTCTCCTGCCATCTGCTGCATTCCAGAAATTTCTTTACGGATTCGAGAAGCCTTTGATGCAGGGAAGTATCTCTCTAGAAAGAGCTTTTTCAAGCCGTTCCAAGTTGTAACACCGCCGGAAGGTAAATAATATAACCATTCCTTAGCCGTGTCCATGAGAGAAAATGGAAAAGCTCGTAGCATGGCTCCATCAACGTCGGGTTCAGCCCCAACCATGGCCATCATGATGTTATTGAAGTCCATCAGATGCTTATTCGGGTCCTCATTAGTCATCCCGTGGAACTTAGGAAGCTCACGGATCAATCCCGGCTTAATCTCAAAAGTAGAAGTCGTCTGTATGCACCATTGTTGCGTATCTAACTTATGAGACGCTAGATCTTTTAGTGTGCGGTTGGCGTCAGCCATTGTTACTGGTTCTGCTTCTAGGTCCGAATCTGCAAACTCGCTTGCTGTACTCGGAGGAAGTGGCGTGTTGGCTGCCCGGACTAGTTCGTTCAGTAAAGTGCCTGATCGAAGTCATATGCGCATTCAAGTACCTATAAAAAAATTCAGAACTGTAACAAAAAACAAAAAATAAAAATAAAACGAAACTAAAAATAAATAACAATCCGCTATGCCTCCCAGGCAGCGGCGCCAAAATTTGGTCGTGTCGTAATCAACCAAAATAATCGAGTTCTTACTCTTCCATAATAGATTTAAGTATAGAAAATAAGAACAAGTTCGTTCCAACAGAGAGGCAATTAATTTTTAAATAATTTCGGTTTCTAATGTAACAAAAAGGGGGGGGGGGTTGTAGTTGTGATTTAAGCTAAACTAAACTAAACTAAAGCAAGTAAATAGAAACGTAAATCAGGGAGAAGAAGTATTGGTTAGAGAATTCATCATCAGTTTTCCAACATGTTATCAATCAAAGCATACTCAACATTCATGCATTAGTAATACCAATAACCCTAAAGCATCCTATCGCAGGGCTACTCGGGAAAAACTCCTAATATCATCAGAGAGGGTATCGCGGCACTCTCCGAATTCTTAACACCGGATAACTCGATGTAAAACACCAAGTTCAACCCAATGAAAGCAATGGTCTTTGTGAGTTGAGGTTATTCTAAGTAACCCGGGGCAAAGTGCAACTCGGATTCAACCTAGGTCAAGCTTCTACACATACATGCATGGCAACATCCCATCGCTAACAAATATGCTATACTACTTGTAACTAGAGTCCTTCGACAATTCCGTATCGAAAACTCTAATTTAGTTGTAGATATCAATGCATTCTCATTCAATTCATGACTCAAACAAACACACAATCAATCATAAATTATAAACAGTAGAACATGAACGATATTAAAAATAACATGAAATCATGAGATATACGCCATTCAATTAATAAACATGTCTTCAAACTTCAGATTACATCCCTAACCAATATAGAGGGTTTAGGTCATCATGGGTTTCTCAAAACCCATGGAAAACAATTAAGAAACAAGATACTCAAACCCGGAAAGATTGCAACGCCTGATTGTAGCTTCGAAGTATGGATGCAATGGTAGCCAGCAGCCTCCAAAAGCTGTTGTAGCCTTTTTCCTTTGCTGTCTATATCTTTACGTCTGTCCCTGTATACCTAATGTGTTTTCGTGATATGAGGTATATGAAGTGAGATGCTTCCAGCAGCAAAACCTCTCCTCTCTTTATAAGTCAATTCCTTTTTTTTAGCTCAGCACAACACCGTATCCAGCCACTTTGCCCAGCCTTTACGTGAGTTTCCTTTGTTGCTTCAATCTCTCTTGTGTATGTCCAGCTCCAACAAGATATCCACGATTTTAGTGAGTGTAATCTCCAATATTTGCTGTCCCAATTTACCAAAAGACTTCCATGAGAAGACCAATTATTCTTTTTATAAATTAGAGTTGGCCACTTTTAGGAAACCGGCTAGAATTAGGAAATGTGCTAAGTTTCCTTATTCTAGCCTTACAAATTATAGCAACTCCAACTCTTTTTTAATACCATGTGGCCTCCTCAAGCTAGCCACTAGTCCACCAAGGCTAGCTACCTTTCAACCGAACCACTCTAGCTCAAAAGCACCTCCAAATAACCACTTAGCACCTTAGCACTTGTGGTTCAGCCAGCTTAGCACCTGGGCGCTAGCAGCACAAGCTTCGAGTTTTACTGGATCCTCGGTAATTCTTCTCATACAGCTCCATTCTGCGGGTTTCTGAACTGTAACCTGAAAAGACAACTAAACTTCGAAAGTAATAATAAAACATAGTAATTCACTCAAATATAGCAAATAAGGGTCAGGAAAAACTACTTAAAATGTATGATTTATGCACCTATCAATAGGTATCTTGTATACATGACTGTGTGTCCTATATATATAGGTTTGAAAGGAGCCTGGTTAAGGAAATCAGTGTTTCCATATAACTCAAACTGTAGTAGTTTTCGCAATAAGGAAATCATGAGTAGTAAAATAACCCAATTTATATTAGCTTTCCTAGATCCGACAAAACTCAATTATGTTATTTATTATCAACCGACTACTTAAAATAATACACATATACTCAAAATTGTATTAGTTTTACGAATAAGGAAATAAGTGTCCCAATAACTAAACTTGTGTCAATTTTCCCATATACATCTTCACTGAAACATGTTGTTTATTATTAGTCGGCTACTTTATATTAGTACACCCAAGCTAAACTGGGCCAGTGGTTAATTTGTAGCCCATTGGTAACTACCCCCATTAGAAATCTCATGACCTTTACCCAACATATTTTTATTTTAAATTTCAAGTCCATGATAGTGGGAACCCCTTCGAAAGCTTCTTGATCTGACAAAGCCATAGAAATTGTATGTTTGTTAAGATAAGAAATTTTCATGATTTTAGGAAATGTTTTGATATTTCAATCATGCATTAAAATGGATTCTCCAATTGATGCGTTGACCGACTTTATCTACAACATGTTCTTCCTTGGTTTGAAATTATAACCAAATCCTTCAATCGATATGCTGAATAGGAAGAATCCAGTGATAATTTTAAACCAAGGCAGTAAATTGGGTGTCTGAATGCATCCTTTGAATGTCCAACGCTATACCTTCTTCTCAATTAGAGCTAAACCAACGAGTTCATTTTTAGAGCTTATGATGGGAATCCTGGCTTGCCACCAACAGGTACGATCTTACCAAATTATTTGAATAAGTTTTTATCTTTGGATTTGTGAAATGACAAAGTCTTTTACTTGTTTAGCTTGGGTTAAATATTTTGTCGTATCAATTAGTTTAATTTAAGCCAGATCGTTATTTTAAAGTTATCATTAAACATTTTAAGATTGAATACCGTTGCATCGTATTTGATATCGGAATCAACATTTGATGTATGTTACTTGGCTTACCATTAACAGTATAATTTTACCAAATTATCTAAATAAGTTTACATCCTTAAATTTGTGAATTTATAGAATCCCTTTTTCTCTTAATTTGGACTGAATCATCTCTGCGATTTCTCGTTATAGTTCAGAATCATCCACCATTACAGGACTATGTTATAAGAACAGTGATGTACAACTTTTAAACTTGATCCTAATCTTATAATCTTGTGATATTTGCATTGAAGAGAAACTTTCTCTGCAGCATTGAGCTTCAAACGGTACCTTGTTGACATTCAATGGGAAAGAATAGTTCATTCCTACCACCGCTACCCTATGACAATGCAAACATCCTTGCATTTATTTTCAGATTGGTAATAACTGAAATAAGATTTCTAAATATCTTTTTTTTATTATCACTACTCAATGACTATGGGGATGTGGATATATTTGCTCACACAAATTACCCGAAGAATGCATACACTCGGATATATACACCCGAGAGTTCCAGGTATGACCTGCCTTTCATCGTTGTCAAATATAGTCCAACATATAGAACATAAATTAATCCTCTATGGATTTATAAAACCACTTAGTAAACAAAGCATGAAAATGAATTGTGCTACTCAAAGACACAAACATTAATGCTCATGCCACCCTGTCGCATCTGCACTGTTATAGTTCTAGTTCCCAAATATGTTACGCAACAACATGAATCTAAATAAAATCAAACATAGCTAAGAACCTCATTATATAATAATTATATCAATTCCTCTCCTTTTATTATGTATAACATAAACTGATTAGTTCTTGGGTTGATTAATGCGTACCATCAACTCTGTTACAGACAATGTGATTTCAGCAGCGCTACAATAAAACCCCGGGGTACACGATATTTGTTGTTGACAAATCCGTGGTTTCATCTGGTAATACCACATTTATTCTATGTAAAGATGTCCATGGCTAAACACAGGAGTGCGTAGATCATTTCCAAAATATTTAATGAACTGACCTTGTGACTTGTTGATTCTCATGGCGTAAGCTGGACAGACAGGAAACTGACGCCTAGTAATGTTGATATTCATCTCCAATGCCGACGGCTTGAAATTTATCCTTGGGATAAACATAATTTCACCCTCTTTATCACCGGTTAAAATCTTGGTTTCGATTATATGCTCGCCGCACCTAGTTACCAATAACCTGTTATTGTAGAGACCTTCACTGGGTACAAGATTTCTTAAAAGCATGATTGGGCATCCAACTTTAAGATCTAGTCTAAAGTAAGGCATTCCATGTGGGTTTAAATTTTGCAAAATTTTGCTAGAAAGCGATGGAATATTGCCAGCGTCATCTGCATTTAATTTTTCGGCAGCGAGGTACGTGTACATATCCCCATCCAAGATATTCATTGCTTCTGCATTAATCTTTTGTACATCGTCATTACATACCGACAGTATGACCCGTTTTATGAAACGTTCAGGAGATTGTATTGACCCGACCTTCCACCGATACTGTCCCCACTTAGCCACTGCGGTCATCCGGCAGTGTGAGGTTTTTGCGGGGCACCGCTGCGGTCATCCAGCAGCAGCTTCCCGGGAGGTCACTCATCCCTGGATTACTCCCGCCCGAGCCGCTTAACTGCAGAGCTTTTTGCCAACTCTGAGCCAGTTGTGCTGAAAATGCTTCGGTTAAGCGTGCTCGGGCGGGAGTAATCCAAGGATGGGTGACCTCCCGGGAAGATGCTGCTGGATGACCGCAGTGGTGCCCCGTAGAAAACCCCACACTGTCGGATGATCGCAGTGGCTAAGTGAGGACAATATCGGTGGAAGTTCGGGTCATTACAAAGTGGTATCAGAGATTTTGGTTACGAAAAATCCTTGGGAGCGGGTGTAGGGTCTTGTTGTTTCACATAGGCACAAGTTATTTCTAGGAGCACGGTGATTTTTTTCTTTTGATGAAACTGTGTGTTGATTTTTCCATGTTTTCTTTGTCTTTAAAAGAATGGATGGAGATAGGAACAATGGGATTCGAGGTCGCGGTAGACTTAGAGGTGCTACTAGGCGAGGTCGTGGCCGAGGCCGTGGACAAGATGAGAATCTGACTGAGACTTCCATTGAAGATAGTGTTGAATATTCTCATTATGGGGGAAACCATAATTCTAGGGATGATACGAGGTCTGGTAGTAGGACTAGGTCCTATGGTAGTTCCAGGACGATTCGGGTTGACGGAGGTGAAGTGATAGACACCTTTTAGTGTCTAAATTGCACCTTAATTTCTAGTGAGTTAGTATTCGATTTTGTGTCTATTACGTGTTTTTATGCTTTTGTAGGTACATTAGAAGAATAAAGATTTGTGGGAAAATTAGCTCAAAAAGTGTTCAAAGCACCCGGGAAAATGGATCAAGGCACCCACACTTTGGATTGGGGCACCCTTGGATCGGGCTGAGCTGGATCGGGTCAACCCAGCGGGTCAACCAGGCGAGTCAACCCAGCGAGCTGGATCGGGCCGAGTCACCGAGTTGACTCATCGGGAATCAACTGTCCAGATTGGCAACTCAAATTCACGTGAGAAAACAAGGTTCTGTTGCTTCCAGATTGTTCCAAACACTAATAGTTATCTCACGCAAGTTATAAACAGCAAAATATCCCGTGAAATCAGCTTGAAAATCATGTATTTGGCCGGAATCATGATTCGATTAAGATTGGGATTTGTGGGCAGTTCTAGAGAGTTCTATTAGGTTTAGAACTCTCTCTAGGGTTTCTACTACCTATATAAACCAAGAGAAGCCAAGAAAATCAAACACGAAAGCCTATAGAAGAATTTAGAAATTTCCGGTGAAGCTCCGTCGACGTCCGATCAACTGCTACTGCACCGGCCGGCTGTTCTTCATCCATCACTGCCGGAGAAGAAGACTCAGTAACATTTATAACTGTTGCTGATTTGAGTTTTCCTGTTGTCTATTGCTTCAAACCCTTTGTTGCTTAAAACTCTTCTATAACAGCTGAACCCTCTCCTGTAACGCATATAAGCGTATCAAATCAGCTGTTACAGCGTTATTCACCTTTGTAATTGATATTTTGAGCAATGAAATCAACTTTTGAGCAAGTTTTCTTCACCATGGGCTAAGTCTAATTACTGGGATGATGGATAAGAAAATTTTCTCAATTTTATGTGATTTAATTATTTTCTAATAATTATTTATAATTCTTTTATTATTAGAATTGCATAGTTTTGAATAGTAAAAACGGTTTTCTTTCAACAGTTGTGCTTTTGCTTGATGGATTATGCTTAGTTAATTAATTTTGATAGTCCATGCTTGTGATTTACCTC
>JAJJMC010014777.1:2996917-3059419 GCA_023531435.1 Papaver californicum | reverse complement strand
GGGGGGGGGGATAATTAGTAGTCCAACTTTTTCTCTAGACAAAACCCTCGAGCAGTTGACTGAGAATACAAATAGATTTGGACTAAGTGTGAATGAAAGTCTTGCAAAGAATATATTGCTCAAAATAATATTAATTGCCAACATAGTGTGACCCTTGGTAATTATTCACCTATTAAAGAGGACAATAATAGAATTGGTAACACTACTTATTTATAAGAGGTTCAAACATCTTCATATTATTATGATGATGAGGATAATATTGATGAAGAACTTGAAATATACAGGCAGAGTGATCAGGAAATTGTCACTCCAATTGTGCTTCATGGTGATAGTGTTATTTCTTATTCAAATCCAAATAATTTTAATGATTATTCACCTATTCAAAAGGAAGAGGATTTGACTAAAGATACCATTGTTTTAGACGATGTAGAATTTTCTTGTTTTGAAGCCGATAATGGTCTAGAGGAACGGGTTTATCCTGAGAATACTGTTTTAGAGTCCAACGATTTAGAAAAAATAGTCTTAGATAACAAAGATAGACCCGTAGAGATTTCAAATATAAGTGAGGATGTACCACCGTATTATAACATAGAAGAAGCAATTGACCATTTTCAGGAATCTGACGATCTAGAAATTAAGAAAATTATGATTAGTCTATCTAGAGACAATGAAAACTCTATGTTTGGGGGTAACTATCATTCTCCTTGTGCTTTACCTTTGACTCTTAGAAAGGTCCCTAACTTGGGACTTGAAATATGCACCTCTACCATTTTACAAGATCATCTTCAAACTATATTTCCTGAGCATGTTGATGTCCAGAAAGAAGTTTTGTTGTTAGAAACCCATCCTATGGTCGATATGGTTTACCTAGGAAATAATACCAATATCGACTTTGTTTTCCCACCAAAATATTTTCTTCCATATGTGGGAATGTATGAATTTCAAATGTGTCAGTTATTAAGTTTTGAGACTAAGCCTAATTACTTTAGGGAATTAGAATCGACACATTTGTTTAAGAATGACCACCTTCATAGTAGTCAACTGTGTAAGTCAAATATGATTGAATTTGAGGATCCATAATTATTCAGGTTATTATTATGTGCTTTAAATTTATTAATTGAGTTGTTTAAGAATTTACAACATGATCCTGTTGATCCTGCCCATGAGGAAATCCATCCTATGTTTTTTTTCTTATCTAGACCCTTTTATAGAGCGTGAACCTGAACCACAACTAGAAGTAGTTGTCTTAAATAGAAAACTAGATAAGGGTGTGCTCAGTTTGTTCATTTTCTTGGACTGTTGCAGTTTCCTTTTATTTGTGATAGCACTATTTGATTTATATGACCCACAACTGTTCCGGCTATTGCTATATGATTTTATGAGGTGACTAGTCCTTTCTTAGTATGGCTGAATACTTTAACCTTAGCACTTCTTGGGAGGTAACCCATGCTCTTGCGACATGGTAATATCTTTCCTTAACTCCTTTCCTTCGACTGCTAACAGTTTCTCCTTGTTCATGTTTTTAATCATTCATATTTAGAACATTGAGGACAATGTGAGATTTAAGTTTGGGGGTAAGGAAAAAACTTTTAAGTTGCAATATGAAACTCCAAAGCCTGGAAACTTGTGAACAATTCAGGATGACACTATTCTAGGTAGATGGAAACTTAGCACTTTTTCTATAGGAATTGGTGTGCCCAGTTAAATGGTCTATTCATAAAAGGACAGAGTTCAGGTGTTAGAAATAACATGATAGTCATCACCATATCTCGGAGTCTATCTCGACCATATCACCTTCTGTTTTTATTTTTTTAA
Organism: Papaver californicum; assembly: GCA_023531435.1. Taxonomy (NCBI): domain Eukaryota; kingdom Viridiplantae; phylum Streptophyta; class Magnoliopsida; order Ranunculales; family Papaveraceae; genus Papaver; species Papaver californicum. The sequence goes on along the minus strand of JAJJMC010014777.1, from coordinate 3,057,604 downwards.
TTTTATGTTTCTCTAAGTGATTTGGTGGGGCACCAGTGTCGAATTGTTATCGCCGCCAGGATGGAGTAGAGTGTTTGAGGTTATTTAGAATGTTATTCGGACCAAAAAAATAAATAAAAATAAAAATAAAAATAAATAAATAAATATTCGAGTATTGTCACTTTGATAGTAATATGTGTGTGTTCTCCCTGTCTTCGTCACCTAAGTAAGTGTGGAACGCAGGAACCATGAGAACTATCATGTAAGATGATGATAAGAAACATGCGCTTGGATTCAATTTAATCCAATCATGTTGTCAGTACATTAATAATTGTTTTATTTTCAATAAATCGATTGTTGGGACCCTTGTATATACCAGCTGAGTCGATATTAGTAGTAGAATTATGACCAGTGGGAGTGTATCCCAATCCATTAGGATTCATCCTGGCACTGACCTTCAGACAGATATGGGAAATACCGTTCACATTAGTCAACATGCGCAAACTTCATTTTGTCTATATCCTCTTCTAAATCTATTCATGTGATTGAACTTTGATAGATTCTGAGTATCGTGGTTGAATGAATATCTAAGTAGAGTTTTATTTTCTTATATATGAATTTTAGTATGCTTGAGTAGAAACTCGTGTACAACAATTGGACTCATATAGGCTAATGATTCTCATAGACGAAGAATTTAGTATGCCAACGTAATAGCTTGTTAGTGTTTACCCTCAATCGTTCACAGGTAGCTAGGGTTTGGAGTAGAAGGTTTTGTGGGTATACCTCTTGTAAACCCTCACAAGACAAAACTCGTCCGATAGGGACACCTATGGGTTTAAAGGCTTGTTGCACACGCTAAGTGCAATCATGATGCCTACGATAGTGAGTTTGGATAGTTATTTTATTTTTAGATTAGATTTGCTCGACAACTAGAAAATAACAAGTTTGTGGGTATTTGATAGACACATTTTTGTAACTAATTTGTTCCTAATTCTCTATATTACTAGTGCTCGATTTTATACTTATTATGGGTTTTTATGTCTTTGTAGGTATTTTAGAGAAATAAACATTTGTGGAAAAATTGGCTTAAAAATTGATAAAAGCACCTGAGGAAAATTACTAAAGGCACCTAGGAGAATTGATAAAGGCACCCACTTTTGGATTAGGGTCACCCCCTTTTTCATTTCAAAAATACGAAATTGGGGGGAAGTACTTTCTTTGCGTGAGCTATGTTTCTAAGTTAGTTGGGAAGCAACTTTCAAGGGATTTAAAAGAGGAATTCGATATCATAATAAGAGAAAAGAAGTTTAACGTGTTCAAGCACATCAATAAGAGTGTTTCTAGCCGAGAAACAAGCTAAATATTCTCGTTGGCTGCCGGAAATAAAACCATCACCTGATTTTGATACACACAAATTAGAGTCGGATTTGAAGGATGTTTTGGGTCCTTATCGATTAAGGAATAGTTCTTAGGGTTTCCCACACCTATATAAGACTAACAGAATGAAGAAAAATCCATCAGGGGGAGCCGGGAGAGTTTTGGCCGAAAAACAAGAGGAAGGAATTCTCTTTGAGATTCCTTTCTCCTGTGGTGTAGAAAAAGGTTGTATCAAGTCACAAAAGAGATTAGGAAGGTTGGGTCGAGCTCAGGAGGCTAAACAGAGCAAAGAAAATCAATTCAAGAACTTTATGTGCTGCTGCTGCTGAAGAAGACCCGGTTGTAATGGTTTCTTCAAACCATCAACAACGTTTATTTTCAGCTTCGCAACTTTTATCTCCATCTTCATTGCAATAGTTAATCTGTAACGCCCAGAAAATGTTGCAGATTTCCTGTTTTATTATTTTTAGCTTCTTTTCTTCTTCTCAAGCACTTGTGAGCCATGTACCAATCTTTTGAGCGTGTTTTGAGCATGATGAGCTAAACCCAACCACTGGGACGACAGAGGAAGCCATTTTTCAATAATAAAGTGGTACATTTTTATTTTATTAATTTTTTGCAATTCTTTTATGATTATTTGCTTTGAATTAAATTTGAAATATTGGTTTTTATCAATTAGTTATGTTTTCTTTTGATGAGTCATGCTTAGTTTAGAGCCATTGACTCATACTTTTTATTTACAACTATTATTTTACAATTTTAACTTTGGCAATATTTAGAATCAATTGAATATATGAGTTGCAAGGTAACTATTAATGCTAAATCACTTGAATGATTCCACTACTTATGTGATTCCACAGTACAAAAGTTGAGGTGGGATATTAGCTCCATATTATTTACCTCTTGCACAATAATGCCATCCACTAAAAAAAAACTAAATTTATACTATCACTGCCTCTCTTAATGAACTCAACTTACCTTGACATATGTTACCTTGCATGTTTTGCCGAATTGTACTATCAATATCAACTGTAAAAATATTCTCATCATTCCTAAGTGGACATATCAATACACATAGCAAATCGTTCTTAGTTTGTTTTTTTTTTTGCTTATTATGATTTTAACCATGAATAGTTTTGTGTGACTCTTACATCATGATAAGTTCACCAACTATCAACGCATGCATAGGCGATACCTTTTAAACCAAGTTTTAGTTAAAATCTCTATCTACGTGTTTCTTTACCCAGATGGATTGAGTTTCTCTTTCAAAAATTCTATGACATGCAATGTTTTGTTATGTATTGTATTCTTTATTTCTAGTCTATCTAGTGGAACAAATGCATGTTATATTATATTATAAATAGCTAATTTTGACCAATCAAATACAGAATCAAACAACGTGTAATCATAATCGAGATTAAGTATTCTTGATATTCTTCTCGGGAAAAAAAAAATTTCTTGATATTGACCATTTTCGAATATAGAATAAAACAACATTTTGTTATGTCTTGTATTCTTTAATTCCATGTCATAGATTAACTATTTTTGATGATATTGACTATTGCGTGTAATTGTACAGCAGAGATTGCGGGAAAGATTAATTTGAATTATATTAATTGGCCTTGTGAATAGAATACTTAGACGGATACACCTTAAATCTATCCAAGACTATAATGATGAAATTGATACTTCTGAAGCATAGTGTAATGATGTAATTTTAGTCTACAAATAAATTTAAATCCATGCAACATGTGAATATTAACTTACTTAAATAACCACTACTAACTGCTTCATTAGCATGCACAATGTGTAATTTTTCTAACATTTCTTGTACATGTTTCAAAATTATTATGGAAATATAGATTTTTTTAAAGATTTTATACGAAAGTCTCTCATAATCCTAATCCTATTTAAGTTAAGTTTTATGGTTCTAGTAAGAAGAAACAAAGTACAAAACACTAAAAAATTTCTAAAGTTCTTGATATTTAATTTTACAAAGTAAATCGTTGAAACCTTAATCCTTTCTTTTGTTTTCTCCATTTTTGTCTCACAGAAATGGGTTGCTTTGGATATAAAAATCTTGTTTTTTCTGATGAGTGCTTTGATATTATGAGGAGACAATGTTTCATTGATGTTCTTCTAAAAGACTATAACTTCGAGATTTTTGTTTGATTCATCCATTCTCGCAGCGTCTTTGTGCTTGGTTTCCATAATATTGATGATTTTAAGCTATTGATGAAGAACGATAGCATAAATGTCGATGGAAAATGTGTCACTTTGGTTCAACTGGAGCATGGATGCAAGTGTGTTCGACAATGGAGTGAATACTATTGTTGTGATGATGATTGCAATACTTCAGCTTGATATTTTAGTGTTTTCTTTTTGTGCCGGATGCTTGTCTTCTTCTGATCTACTGTCTTTTGTTTTCATGTATAGATGAATTAAAATCGATAAACGTGATGAAGACGAAGATTCCGGCAATAACGGCGCTGATGAAGTACATTGAATGAGAAGGTGCTTTATAATGTACGCTATTTAATTTTGATTTTTTTTGTTAAAACGGCAATGAACAACTTATATCCTAAGCTTAATGCAGAATATTTGATGTTGCATAATGGACCCATCTCAACATCACAGAACCAGTAACTTCAAGATTACAAGAGGTTTGAGACAAGGTGATGGACAAGCTAGCAGGCTGGAAAGGCCTATCGTCCATCCAAATAGTAAGATATAAATACCAACTAATATATAGGCTTCGGCATATCGTTTCGGTGGTTCCATGTAGTACATCTAATTTACTTTACTTGTATTAGTATTCCTTAACCAAAACCAAGAAAATATTCTACAAATGCAATATTTTATTTTAATTGCATCAGGAATAGGAACCACATATCTTCAGTTCTTGAATTAAACTGAACGTTTTTATGGTTCAAAAATTTAATAGCTGTAACTAAAAAAACATGAATGTGCATAAAAGATAATACACAATCTCAGTATTAAGAATTTGATATATAACATCTTTTTTTAAATAGACAGAAACTCTACTTTTCATAAAAAAAAGGGTTAATTGATGTTTGGTACTTAAGTTTTGTCCATGTTTAGTCTTTGGTCTAACATTTGTCCAATGTTAGTGCTTGGTACCTGGACTGGACGTTGACCCATGTTGACTGTTTATGACCAAATTTGTGTTAATTTTATAAAGTACAAATACTGAGTTTACAATTGTACCCTTGAAGTGAGACTAGAGTCCAACGGCTTTAACAGCACTATTAAGCTTACGGTCCAGAACAAAACACCCATTACCCTAATCCTATCAATTGTGAGAGAAGAACAACGCCTCCATTCATAGTAAAAGAATGAATAAAAAAAGACAAGATAAGAACATCGCCTCCATTCATAATCAGAAAACGAAGAAAAAACACAAAAAAATTATTGAGAGAGAAGAGAAAAAAAAAGAGAATCAGAGAACGAAGAAAACAACGACTCCATTCTCCATTTTCCTTCTTCTCCTTTTCTTGATTTCTTTTTTGCTTTTATTATATATGTTTAATGGTGGTGAATCATAGTTTGGATTTGTAGTATAGCTTTTTACGGTTTCAATTTTATTTTTTAATTTTAATAAAAATTTATTCTAGAAAACCCATAATTTAGAAATGGTTTGATTTGAGATTGGTAGAAGAAATAGTGGAGCAGGTCTGTTGGTGGTTGCAGTGGAAGAGAAAGGTTATCGAGGTGAATCTGGGTTATTTATCGAGATTGAGGCAGTGATGATGATTGATTTGAAATGTGAGAATTCGAATTGAGATTGGGTGCTCTGATTTATAAAATGGGTTCTAGCAGATGTAACAAAGAGTTGAGAGAAATGATGGTGTTGTTGAATCGAGGGAGGAATTAGAAGCCGAGAATCAAACGATAGACGCAAGAGTATTGGGTACAAATCTGATTTAGTCTTGGGTTCGATTTTGAAGTCTAGGATTTGAACAATCGAAGATCTTTGATTCTGTTATTTTCAAGAAACTAGAAAGAAGATGAATCTGAGTTGAGGTTTGCTGAAAAGATGGGTTAAAGAAGATCACATCAGAGATGGCTTGAAATCAAAATTATTTTGATGATGCAGGGGTTATGAATTTGCAGTGAATAGATTACATGGAAGAAATGGTGCTAAATTGGGTTTGTAAAGGTTGTGCAAATTGGTAAGAATTAGAAGTTCTGGAAGTGAAAGAATGATGATTTATTAGATATATGTTAGAATTACAGGGAATGACCGGAATTTAGATGGGAATCTGCCGGGAAAACAAATTGAAACAAAGGAAATTCTTTCTGGTTAATTCTCTAGTGAGTCGACTCAATGACTCGGTTACCTTAACTCGGTAAGTCAGCTGACTCAGTCATTATTAAGATAAACTGACTCAGTTGACTGACTTTCCCCTAGATTAAGGTCATTATAGTAATTTGGTGTAATAATTTTATTTATATTTTATTTTGTCTTACTCAATTATTATTTTAATAATTTTTTAACAAAAATTAATATCTAACCAGGTCAACACGGGTCAACGTCCAGTCTAGGTACCAAGTACTAACATTGGACAAATGTTAGACCAACGACTAAACCTGGACAAAATCTGAGTACCAAACATCAATTAACCCTAAGAAAATTATAGTAAAACCATATAAAAGACTTGGTAATGTGATTCTCAAACATCTCAAGGAAGAATTCTATAATCATCTAATGGTACTTGTGAAAATACTCAAAATAATAAATTCATGTTACTAATAATAAAAATGTTATTTAACTACACATCTTACATGCATATTGTTTCTCCGCACGTCGTTGTTGTTGGTCATTTTCTCTGGACAGATCTTTTCTTGTACGTCGTTTTTGTTGGCAAATCTTTTCTGCAGGGTTTTCGGGAAACATTAAATAACTAAAATTGTATGCAAATATTAGAATTTATGTTTCTTTGGTATTTACCTTTGAGATTGATAACGGTTTCATAGATTTGAACAATTGACCTAGTGGTTCCTGATGTCATATAGCTTTTTTGCTGGCTTTCAATGTTGTTTGTGGTTGGTGACTTTGGATTTTCTCATTTCTAGCAAGACTTTCCATCACCCAACATTCTTTCAAGTTCATATCTATACTCTAATTCATCATTGATATAATATATACGATGTACAAAAAAATAATTATAGCCAGACACTCCTCCATTAACTATTTTAATCTCAAATACATATGTTTGTCCCAATGTCATTATTATGTCAATTATATCTTGTACCAAGTTTCCTGCAACAACTTTTGTGAGTTCAAGTCATTTTTTGGTTAGTAGAATGTGGTATAAAGTTTTGTTGTTTGGTATATACCTCTCCAATAATATAATTGTTCATCATGCGCTTTGAGATCCTATCAAAGTCGTCGAACAGAACATCAGAGACCGATCTACAATAGTAAGTGTACCAATTCCAGAATTCATCACGTACTTTCAATTCTAGCTTTAACTTGTACACGTATTTTATCTATTAATATAATATTAGCAATATAAACGTCTTTTTAGGTGCAATATGTGTAAAACAAACTTACCTTGGTACAAGTATTTTAATGTCGCAATCGCATGACGAACACCATTCTTCGCTAGAGTTTTTTTCTTTTCCCTTTGAACTGCAATTGCCACATGCTAAATAATACCATGTTGAACCCAGTACAACGTCAACTATTTTTTCTTTGCTGGTAGAGGTCATTCCCTATCATATACATCAAACTAGTAATCGACCAAATAATTATTTTATTTAGTATTTTTTTGTATTGTTTGTTTTGATCTTACCAAATTCTCCTCGTTATGAATTAAATACAACCTTCTTGTAGAGTCAATCTATTATGAAAAAGCATCTCTTCAATTGGCCTTTGTGGTTCCTCTTGCAACCAATAGGCATTACTGGCAAGTAGGCTCCATATCTATTTATTAAATCATATAACTATTTTCTTAGTTTAATGCAACACTATCATACAATACAATTTGTAACCATAAAACAAATAAATTAACTATCAGATCAAATAATTACCTTTTTCCCATGTGCTCAACCTCAGGTATTGGTAAGTCCACGTAAATTTTTGTTGCCATTCTTGATGATAGACAACTCATTCTTGGAAATTTCGTTGACTTTTGGTGATTTAAATTTTTTAAAAATAGGTGCCATTAATTTAGAAAATTTGTCAGAGGACTTACCGTCGAATTTATGCACGATTGCTGATGTGATTATAAGAATGATATATTTGTCAATATCCTGTAAGAATCCTCTTTTATTTGTCTAGCAACATGCCACCATAGTGTTACTCTTGTAAGTCTACCATCTTCAGTATCTATTAAAATTTCTCTATTAATCGTAGAGTGCCTTGATACTTCCATTCTAGGTTCTAGTTTTGATACACACACCAGTACAACCATCACATCTCCATTAACAACATTGCAATATAAAATTTTCAGTTGAAGATAACATAAGAAATATATTAAAATTGTTATCTTTAATGAATTACCTGTAAAGCATGTCAGGTCTCCGTTTCTTTTGTTAAGTTACCTTAGATCAGTTAGTACGAATTTATATTTTGGAATATTGTTGTTGTTAAAGTGTACATCAACATGTGTGTTGCTAGTGAAGCGCATTAATAGATTCCCCCTAATAGGTCTCCACTTGACTTCGACATTCGATAATATGAAGTTTGAAATTGTTATGATATTTTGTTCTTTTAGCTTCTCCATGTGATCTTTGTAATGGTCTCTTGCCACAACAACATGGATTTGTTGTTCCTGTTTATTAACTAATTAGTCACCGCTTAAAAATATATAAGTAACATTAATATAATGAATCTACTTACATATTCATCAAGCAAAACCATATGAAAGCTGTAAGTTTCATCGTTGTTCAATAGCCTGGTATCCCAAGTTCTTAGAATTCTAAAAGACTGCACATTATTGGTTCCTTTCTTTTTTTCATGCTCCATGGTTTTGTTGCTTCCTATTAAGATTTTGTCACAACTAATCTATGCTTATATTTTCATGTTCAAGGTTTCTTATATAGACGTCCATAAATCTATAATAAGAAACCTAGTTGTATTTAATTCTAGAAGTTTTGAGCTTTAGGAAATCGATTCCCATTATAACTCTTTTTCCTTTTCTAAAATTTAGATCAAAGTGTTTCCATTATTAGTTGTGTTCTACGATTTTATGTGCCATCCCTTTTTTTTTTTTCTTATTTCGGTCTGATCAAGCTTTCTGACCGTACCATCCTGACCAATCTAAATATATTATCTATTCTTCTAAATCAAGAAGGCATTGATTGGGCCTAGATTTGAAGCGAGGGGAGTTAGCTGGGTTTAGATTGCCATTGATTGGACTTAGACTAATATTTCGAAGAATGTGAAGGTTATAAGGGCGTGAGAGCCTACTTTTAGCTGGGGCCTGACCCAACTTACTATTTTTTCAGGGAATCGTGACCGTGGAACAGTCTGATCTAGGGTATCTTTTGTTCAGAATAGCGGTGTTCTTCATTAATTTTTAGGTGGTTAGCGAACTATTTTTTTTATGGATTTTTAAGGACAGACTTATTTATTTATTTTCAGAAATTTTAAATATTTATTGAGACCGACCTGCGTGTCGAGAAGTACGTTTTTCTTTAGGATCTATATTAAAACTTTACAACTACTTAATTAATTTCATTAAGTAAAAACTTATTTAATTATTTTGGATTAATGTGAATGTGCTCCATGCGATTGCCTGATCTCCATAAGTTGGTTTGATGGTTTGAGTGTGTAAAGTGGTCCATGAGTAAAAATACGAGTGGGGTGTTACACCATATGTATAAGTATTTTTTGATATATTTTTAAAATGCGAGTCTTTTACTGCCTATATTTATCGTTCTATTAGCAGAATTTGTAAAAAAGGTTCTCGGTCTTGGATACGAATTACTCCCTTTTGTAAATTTTTTAATGGCTAAGAAGAGTTTAAAGAACATACCTAATTTTCCAATTTCTTTTTAATCAAAATTCTATTGGTTTCGGTTAGGAAAACCAAAACAGAAATTTTCCATAAGGCTAAGCATCTAATGGATAGTAGTCACAGTAATGGAATTCCTATTATCAATTTATCTATATAAATGCTTTCTAAGTTGCTCGGATTAATTTTCATTATTCAATGGATAACACAAAGGCACCATATCAAATTTGAATAAAATATTAAGCAATAGAGTCGGGTATTGTATCCACCACATACAAAATCTATATCAGCTAAGAAGAGTTTTACTATAAAAAGAAAGAAGATATTTATAATAAGAAAAAACATGGGGAAGCGCACAAAGAAGATACTCTTCTTCCATGCTTTTATCCTTTCATGCATAGCAAATATATAAGAAGATACTTTACTTGGTTTCAGATAAGATAAGAACATATTTCATATAAAGATATTAAAGTTTAGAACTGCTACAATACAATAATAAAAGAGAAATATACAACATATCCTAACATAACAAACACTAACTAATCTCCTAAGTTTGTTGTTAAACTTCTAGTAAACCATAGTTGTTCATCTAGCTAGTGATGCATTTTTTTGTAATGATATCTCGAATACTTCATTTTCTTGTGGTGCATGTTGTGGATTTTCTTTTTTCTCATGTACCTTTTATTTAAGCACATGTAATGGTTCCATCTTTTCCTCTTGATCGCAAGCATGCAACATATCTTCATCTTGGTCTTTGAAAGCATGATGCATAGCCTCGAATGATCTACAATAAATGTAGTAAAAATAATGAAGTTAATTCCTACTTTCATATTTAGAGGTTTCTACATGATATGTAGGTTGAGTTGTTGGAAAAACTTGTAACTCTTTGTATAGTTTCTCAAGTTTCTGATTCAATTCCTCCAAAAAAAAATTTTACGAATCTTTGTCTTTTTTGTTTTTTTCCTTTCCTTTTTCACAATGTTTTAATGGTTTATAGGTGAAAAATGAACTTGGTTCATGTTTTTATATCTCCTTTGTTTAGCTACGTATTGAATTGTTCATGTAGCTTGAATCTTTCCCTAAAGAATTATTTTATACATGTTTTCTTGTTGTCATGTTTCATGAGTTGTAGTATTCCTAAAGAAGCAATACCTATTAGGCTACATTTTGTACTGATTTGAAACTGATCTATGAAGTAACTCTTACATCATAAATGGTATACCAATGGCTAGTCTTTTCAATGTCAGTAGCACTAACCCTACATCGTGTCTAGTATACTAACTTTTATTAATGTTATCAATGCATGCATACGATCTTATTTTGTATAACACCCATACCTATCTAAGTTTAACTAGCAAATGATGTTTTTTACACGTGTTACTCCTATTGCTTATTTTACTCAGAGGTAAGTATGTTTTAAAGTTAAAAATATTATATATTTCTCACTCTCAGTGTTCACTACATATATGCATGACTCTACATAGTAAAAAATCATGAACTACTCTAGGAGTGAGGAGCTTTAGTTTGATACTTATTGCTTCCCTAAATGGGTAAACTAATTTGTAGTTATACGATAAAACCTTAAGATAATTTACTGATTCATCCTAGAAAAGAAGTTAATCTTAACAGGTAAACTATGTTTATATAGGATAAAGCCTTGTTGTTGTTTTGACTCGGAAATCATATATAATCCCCCATACACAGCTGTATCATGTTGCTACTGATCATGGCTAACCATTCAAATTGTATTGGATGAATTCAGGGGTATTATATACCTTTGTATAACAGTCTCTTAGTGGATTAATAAATTTCATGCTTCAAAATAAAAAAAGAGCTATATATCCTACCCCACCACAATCCAGTGCATGTTAGCTATTTGACAATACATATTTAATGTGTTGGGCTACCAAAAGAATGTTGGTTATCTTATAACTGTCGCTGGTTACTTTGACATCTGATAAAATTAGGTTAAATTAATATCTATATCATATCTCCATACCATATTTGGATGCTAAAAATAACATATGGATTGTCTAGGTTTATTTGTTTAATGCAGTACCGAAATTAATGTACCCTGAATCATAGAAATTACGCATACAACAGTTTAAAACCAACCAAGCACCTTTTTTTTATCAACAAAAATACCTAACACTAAATAAGTGTATCAGAAGTTGATCAATTGACTGGACCTAGACTAATATTTCTAAGAATTGAATATTTTCGTAGAGAAAAATAAGAGTAAGACCCTAGATAGATGTCCATTGATTAACATAGGGTAGCTAATTTTTTGATTTTTTTTGTGTACATAAATTGAATTCCCTAAAGGAAAGGAATTGTTTTAACTAACCAATTGTTGATTTGGTCAAATACTTAGACTATTGATACCCTACCAAAATTATATCTCCTAATTGAGATACGTTTATTTATTCATCTATGTGTATTTTCGTCAAGAATCCATGGTCATGATTTGAAATGGCAAGCATTGGGCTAATAGCCGGAGTTAAAGCTCGTACGGATTCCAAGCATCTGAGTCGGTGGTAGCATTGCTAGCTTAAAATTATAAACTTAAAATTAAAATTAAAATTATACCATTGCCATGATTTATAAACTTAAAATTATACACAACCTTCAATTTTAAAATTATAAACTTAAAATTATAAACTTAAAATTATACACAACCTTCAATTTTAAAATATTAGTTATTTACCATGATGACTATTTCTCAAGGACCCGTGGTATATAATTGGGTTAAAATGAATAGGAAATCAATTCTCCAAAACTGAATTTGTTTGATCTAAAAGATAACAATAAAACAGCCACAATTGAACTAAAACACTGTAATTGATAGAAAAATCCAACGTGACGTCCTCATAACTTATCTCAAAAACAAAAAAATTTAAACACTTGTTCCTCAGGTTTTTTTTCCCTCCCAATATGCTTTCCAGTGTGCCCGTGTCTTTTTGTTGATATGGAGGTTTCTTGTTCATTGACTGCATTGCTAGCTCGAAATTTCTCCTTTCCTCCAATATTCTCCTGTATCTTTTCTTTCTTTATACTCATTAAGTTCATTGAGGTAGAGATAGGTGTCTCTTGATCTGTTGTATAGTTCTTCAAGCATTGTATGTTCCTCTTTTTCAGCATCTGTCAATTGTTGTCATTTTTTTTTGATTTTTTTTAATAGTTCAAGTAGATGAAGATGCTCTCGATGATGTAGCCTACATAATTGTTTTAGCCCCATCGATTGACTGCAGTCCATTCTCGTAGAGGAAAACTAAAACCAGATGTCAGTCAATGGTAAATTAGGTTAATATATTTTGGAACTAACGCATATAAAATTTTAAGTGTATAATTTTTATTTATTTTTTCTGAAACTGTTATAAAATATATATTAAAAGTAATACAGGAGTTCAAAAAATTATTGTCTAAGATAATAGATATACTTGTTTTAATTTTATGCCGAAAACTGTGAAACTGTGTTTAGTTGATGTCTTGTATAAACGACATTGTATCCAATATATAGACTCTAGATAAGCTTGCTTAACAAATCAATAATTCCATATAACTCAAATTGCATGTTTTAAGAGTCCCGATAATGTCAGTTTTTTTTTTATCTAAGGAAGCGTAGGTCGATTTGACGCACCTAAATAAAGAAACTCAAAAATCTATAAATGGAATTGGTACAACATATCCGTATATAGAATTCCACCTCGAGGAGTACATAATAATGTTATTACATTACAATTATACTTGATTTGCTATAAAAGCATATATCATATACAATAGCCCAATGTAGCTTACCGAAAATTAAACCCTAGTTGAAATGATTGTAGCTTAATATATGCTATAAGATGTTTAAATAAAACATCCACATTAACATCTAAGAAAATTGCATCTCGAATTCGTTTGTTTGGTATATAATTGTTAATTTTTTTCATAATTTAATTGTTCCACGTTCAAAATGAACTTTATTTCTTTTTTATATTATATATCTTGTGCATGTTTTTGAAAAATTTTGTCTATGGATGGCCCTTTTCGACCGACACTTTGATCATATAATATACTTTTATGTACATAGAAATCAAATTTATGTCCGGGTTGGTGCATTACAAAAACGATTATATTTTAAAAGGTTTTGGAACATACATTTACCAATCAATAAAACAAAGGACTTCCAATGCACTACTAACTGTACTATAGATAACCTATAACATTCATGTTGTCTCTCATAGAAGCAGTTGCCATATCCGTCCAACAATAGATGACCTAGTTCAAATTTGCATAGTTCTTAAGCCAAGAAGTAAAAAAGAGTATTTTTAAGTATTTTTTACAATTACACTCTTATGGATAATTGTTAGTAAAATTTAGAAATGATTTATCTCTCAAACTATACCATGAATATTCGTAAACTTTATACCATTAAAAAGCATTTTAAAACACCAGCGTATGAATATAAACATGGATATCAAATTATACATATTTCTTATACTAACAATAATTATTAAAAGGGTAGTTTTAGAAATATACTTTTGTTTAACGATATAGGTCACCTATTAGTGGAAAAAATATATAAAACTAAATAGACCATCTATTCTTGGACGGAGGGGGTATATACCAACACTTTTATATGCTTGAATGCAATCACTTAATAACATGTTACAATTTGCTACATCTATATCGTATATGATATTTTTGGGAAACAATTCTAACAAAATATGTTTATTAAAACATCCTGTAATTAAAACGCCTACCCAAAAACTTAATGGAATTTTGTGAGATATATCGCGATTTGAAATATTAATGAAACATCGCTGACATTCACCATGCTTAATCAAATCAATAATGTAGTAATGTACGCTAACTAAAATACGACATGAAACCAACCATAAAATTTAATGTAAAAAATGTTATGCTACTACCTTTAATCCCTATTGATTTCTTCTAGTCATCTAACTTGAGACCAAATTTATATGTTTTTTTATTGCGCACGACCTCCCATTCTCTCTCTTCATGCTTATATACGATAAAACCTTCTTTGCACATTTTTATCCTCTCCCGATCCCAAATTTTAACTTTTGCCCTATATGTTCTTTGGATGCTAACATCCTACATTTTTGTCTTGGTTTTACTATTTATTGATCTTCATAGTAATATCTCCCAAACTCTTCTATGCTCTTCGGATCCATTACTTGGGAAAAGATCACGATTATCACGCTCTCTATTTATTTGTTTTCTTACTTGTTTTCCCAGAAATGAAATCACTTTTCAGTCTATTTCTTTCAATATTCTTTTCTTCAGAAAATTACTTGAAAAACATAAGGTGTCTACCTTTTTAATGCTGCAAAGACGTTTATTTAGTTCTTTTGCATTAAGCCTTTTGTACGACATGAACTAATATGGCCTAAGGCTTCAAAGATTACCCAATACCATGTATCTGAAAGTTGATTATGAAACTCTCAATAGATAAACAAATAAAACATTTCTAATAACATCTATTGACCCGGACTCCTTCTAAAAAGTAAAACTTCAAAATTTAGAAAATAAAGGTACCCTAAAGCAAAAAAGTAAATTCTGGTCAACCTAGTTCTGATTATGAAGCTAACTTTGTAGAAATTTTTGCAGCGCCATGTGATTCTGATATCCGTATTCTTGTGAGATGATTCGATCTATAGGCAGTGAATTCTCAGCAATGCATTGAAGCACGATGGTTTTTGTGTACCCATTTAACAGTGCATTTTTTTTTATAACAGTGATCCCAGTTGGGATGGTACTCCCTATTTTTTTTAAAAACCAATGTACATTGGATTTTCATCCTCTGTAAAAGCACCAGATGTCAAATAGAATCCAGCAATATGTAAGCTCTGTGATTTGCTTTCGTCCATCTGCATCGCGAAACAAACTTTCACAGGAAATTGATATTTGTAACCGCCACCACATCCTTTGAAATCATTACTTTTCGCCGTATTACTTCTATATGCCTAGCAGCAGCACCAGTGAGGACCTCTGCAATAATCTCCTGGTCCCTTAGGCGTGTTATAATTAATATCGTGCCCTTTACAATGCCTTCCTTTTTATTGAAATCTCTTAATAGGATAATTGGGAGACCAACTTTTAATTTCAAAGAATGACTTTGCATATATGTATTTTCAATTTTGTTTAGAAATTCCATTGGATACAGCCGGTCATCCTCATCATAATTTTGGGAAGCAGAAAATATATAATCGTTGCTCAAGTACATACGTTCTTCTTCCTAGAAAAGGGACACCATGTGACTATTTATCTCAAGTACTTTATCACCATCAGGAGCTAAAATTCCAGTTTGCGCAAGATATCGTTTCCCAGATCTACTTCGTAGGAGATCTTCGTACGATATAGAAACTATTGCTTCGATAAATTCGTTTTCATTCATTAAAAAGACATTATTATCGCTGCGATTAACAGTCACTCCTCCAGTCCCGCCGGTAACGTGACCTAGTAAATTTTTTAGATACATGTTATCCGTCATACCTGCAATTCAGACCAAAGCACCTACATTAGTACAAATATAGGATTTTATTGTGCCTATGAAACTGAAAGATAAATCAATAAGTATAGGTTTACCTTGGTTTATATTCCTAAGAACGAAAAAAATTTCTCAGATTCCGTGAATTTGTTTTTCTATGCTTCATACACATATGTATATATAGACACCATATAATCATGTTAAGGAAATCAGTATTTTTTATAACTAAAGCTGTGTTTATTGTTCTATTAAGGAAACCTAGTATTTCAAGATACCTAAAATAATCCAAATTTTCTATTACTGTCGGTTATAGCGACCAAAAAAAAAAACTCGTGTCTTTATTTGGAAACAGTAAATACAATATAGTATTTTATAAGTAGAATAAATTTGGAAACACGATATTCATGACTGAATATGTATGGATAGTTGTTTTAAATTAAAAATTCAAGTATTCTTATACTAAATCTCATATAATTACATCCTTTGTGTCATTGTTCCAAGTGTTGCAGAGACATGTTATATTTTTCATGCAGCTGGACACCCAAGGAAAGTCTCTCATTTTTATAAATCATGTCACTTTTACCGGGGGATGAGCATACATATGTAAGTGAGGGTTCAACATTGATGGTGTATTCTAAATATGAACCATGCTTCCAAAGTATATCTATTTTACTCAATCAATATGAAAAACCATCCAAGATCATATATGTGCCTTACAAAATATAAAAAACATTTTGGAAGCATCTTCCCTGAATAAACCAACATTTAATCCCAATATAAACTATAACAGATTATCTTCTCGTGGTAGCTCTGTGTAATTTAAAAAAAAATAGAATGTATAATAGTCACTCTGAATCAAATAACTAAGTTGGTAATTACATAAATGATGTAAAATACATGGTCCATTAGTCACCACACCCTCTCGAATGCCTATTTCCATGGAGTCCTCATCCGTTCAACATATCATCAAATGCAATCAGCATGTTGGGGTATAAGAAAAACTTTTATACCTGAGCACATTAAACATGTTAATTTCTAACACAAAGAATTCTAAATTATACCAATGTAAAACAATCAAACCAATATATGCTTACTTTCAAAAGTGAATATATATGTCTTTGATTCGTCGATTACTTGTAAATCTCTTTTCTCTGGCATTCCATTACCCCGATATAATGCAAACCGAATTGTGTACCAAATTTCATTCAAGTCGCCACCTTTGTATCTGCATGTTAATTGTTCCTTGAAATTTTTTTTTCTGCCTGCCCCCCATGAAAACATGTTTACATTTTCATGATGGGATTCAATGTATTTACTTATCCTGTTTCAGATCCAGACTTTGGGAAAAGATCTACCCATTTTTTATCCTCTTGTATCGTCCTGGTAGCTTCATGATTTAGAAATGGAGGTACCTTTTCATAGATTTTCTCTAGCATGAGAGCCCGTCTAGTTTTCTCGATTTTCATGAACTCCCCCACCTCTTGCATATCTTGTATAATCTCATTCTCCTTGTACATCTTTGTTGCTTTAGTTGACATCAAATATCGTATTCTTGGTTAACAACATGCTATTGTAAAGAATATACCTTATAAATAACTGTAAACATGTCCATGCAATCAGTTATATTACATTCTGTTAGTACTAATCCGCAGTAAAATTATAGTCATCTTTAGAATTATTTAATTTGGAGTTGAATGTACCCAACTTTCATATAATCGTTTAACTCATGGCGTTTACATAACCAAGGCAATCATAATGTTAGGAGAATCTATCATTATAATTAAAATTATCTTCCATTTTAATAACATTTACTGAAGTAAAGATCAAGACTCAACGAGACATGGATCAATGCTGAACTGGTAGCTTCCTTGATTGCATGCATATTTGCATATGATTATAGTAGCTCGACCGCCATTTTCGTTCTATATCATAATGTATTTGCACCACCCTTCGCACCAATCTCTTTTTTGCTTTAGTTGTGAAATGAATTTTCCTCTTACGTCTGCAGGAATATAATTTAATTTATTTATCGGTAGTCTTATATTGACAAATAATGTACACCAAGCATTTATTCAGATGCAGTTTACCTATTAGGATTTTGAATGGTTCAATTCTTGGCTCAATTAGATCATGTACTTGCGTATATCTAAGCTTATATTCTTGGAATTTGTTGTCGTAGTCAACGAAGTTACGTGTCTTAGTGGACTGCGTAAAATATTGATACATGTAATCTCCATGTTTTTTAACCTCGAAGTTTTGTAAACTGATTGTGTTTTGTTCTCGTAACTTTTCTGTGTGTTATAAGCGATGTATTAGCATCACAGTTGCATGGATTTGACCCCCCTGCATCATAATTTGTAGTATTAGATCTAGTAACCCTAATAACAAATACTCCAAAATATTCTACGAAAAGTAAAAAAATAATTTTTTATATATAATATCGATTTATACAATAGTTGTTTCTTATATAACTTCCTGCATATTGCTTAAAATTAATCTTTTGTTCTTTACTTACATTATCATCAATGAGTATCATATTCAATGCATCCCTCCTGTCTACAGAATTCCATGTTTTCATGATCCTAGCCCTGATCGTATGCCTGAAGATTCCTTCCTTTAGAGATGCCATGGTGTATGTCCGAGGAATACCATGAAATTTTCGTTTATACCTAAAAACGTGGTTGATGTATATACCGTCGTCTCCTATTTTTATAAGAAAACAAAGCACAGGCTCATAACAACTAAATCAAACAAAATAATATATGTTCTCTGGTATAATCAGACTCATTATTGGACAATATAACATTGGATTTTTTAGTTTCTAAACCGAATTAAAATACATACCCGAGTTTTCTTCGTCTGTAACACGTTTTCGTTTACCCTCAACATCCATTGAATTGCAGGTACGGTGACAGAATAGGTGAGAAAGAAATACATGTGTGTGTTTACAACTACGAAGGTGAAACTATGTTCCCTTTTATACAGTTTCAGATCTCTTAGGTTGTGTTACACTTTAATTGTACTTTTTAAAGCATTACACTTTCCTTGTGTTATCACGTTTCTTTATTTATTTTTTGGTATCTCACTTAAATTATATTCCCAAATAAAATATGTTTCTTTATTGGCCCATGTGTATTTTGCTGAAGAACCCAAGTTTATGATTTGAAATGGCAGGTAATGGTGTACAGTCGGAGTTTGAACTCGTACAGATTTTAAGCATTTGAGTCAGTATCGTAGTAGCATACCATTGCCATGATTTGCATGTGTTATCTCTTTGTTAACCAATAATTATAAAATCTATAATCCGAAGGATTTACTTAACCTATTTTGTTCCTTGAATTGTAAGTGTACATAATGACTGAATTGTCGATATTTGTATTGTTATTTTTATGTTGTATAAACAACAGGTTCTCAAAGACAATCTTAATAGGTAAGGTACTCGACAATGGGTCTTATATCACTAATAACTTCTTGAAACCTGAGTATGCGATTTGCAGAAGTGAATATGTCGCTATAGAAAATCTTTATTCCACCTAAAGGAGAAAAAAGAAAATTTCAAACGTGTGTTGTAAAAACAAAAGTGTATAATAAATTTTAGATCCTTTGTTAGTTATAAAACCAGACAACCATAGCGTCTCAATAAAGGGCCAATAAACCGAAATGTTGGGTTTGGCCATTTTAGCTTAGAGGAATTACGGTATCAGATATCCGACAATCATTATAAATGCCACATTATATATGCCAAATAAATTGGTTTCCTTTGGATTATACAGAGAACCAATGATATCTGTAATAACATGCTTACTAAACTATAATAAAAAAACACTCTAGGTGTCATCAATAAGAGTTATCCCAATGGTAAGCTTGTCATGTTGGCTCCTCTTTACGACAGTATGTATCTATATTCTGCAGGAGGTCCAACGTATCTTATTCTTGCTGAGTATCCATTCTTTCCAATATTTTGTTTGCACGTCTTTCTTACGATCCTAATGCAACAAAAAACAAACTTGTTTAAAAACACTGGATTGCAATAAAATGAATGCATATATATTACATCTAAAAAAAATAATATTCAATATTGTTACGAAGTATGTTTAATAATTACCTCCACAATGGACATTGTTTTCATAGATTTTAATGCCGGCACCAATGTATCTTGATATTGCATAGTTTTCTTGCTCGTTTTCAATGACGTTCGTGTCTGGTGGTGTTATAATTTCTGCATATTATCATGTTCCCCAACGTCCCGGGTTTTCTGGAGTTCGTGTTTATGTTCTAATTCATCGTTGATATGGTACATATTTTGTACAAAAACGGTTTTATAGCCAGATAACTCTTCAAATATGTATGTGCCCCCCAACATAACTATCCCAGGTACGTCTTCTGCCAAGTTTTCTTGGATTTTTTGTTTTTATTTTTTCAGTTTAGAGCAGTTATCCTGTAATTAAAAAATACAGTGCATTTATTATTTTTTGCGTACCTCTCCCATCATATAACCGGTAAGCATGTGCTTTGAGACACTCTCACTGTCATTGAAAAAAATATCAGCAACCGATTCCAAACTATAAATGCTTCAGTTCCAGACTCATTATGCAGTTGCAATTTAACTTTTAGCCTGTTACAACAATTCATCTATCAGGCCTATACCATTAATGGAAACTGTATTCAGGGCATAATGGGTGCAGAACTAATATTGTTACCTTGGTACGTATGTTTTGACATCGCAATTGCATGAGTAATACCATCTTGCATCACTCGAGTTCATATTTTCGCTGTAACTGCACCTGTGACATGCAAAATATTACCACGTCAAACCTGGTACAACACCAACTATTCGCCCTTTGCTGGTAAAGGTTGTTCCCTATAACATACATTACGTTAACAGTTAATAGATTATATTTTATTAATGATGATGAGACTGCATTGCACATTATTGATCTTACCAAATTTTCTCTACTATGGATTAGACTATACCCTTGTCGCAAGGTTAACCTGTTATAAAAAAGAATTTCCTCGATTGGTTTTCGCTGACCCCGTTTGCAATAAATAAGCATCACTGGCAGGTAGACTCCATACCTATTTATGAAAAATGCCATTAATTTCGTGTATTTATTACAACACTTTTTTTGTGCATATTTGAGACGACGATAGTGGTGATCAGAGACATATTTGAGCTCATGGTTTACATAGAGGAACCAATGGACGCAAGAGGTACAATACCTTCGGTTGTAGCATTTAAGAACTTCTACATCCCCAAGAAAAACAAAATTTTAATTTTATACAGACAAATCAACTAATCACCTTGTTTGAAGATGGTCAACTTCTGGCATAGGTAAGTCCACTATGTTTTCGTTGCCTTTGTAGATGATAAATAATACATCCCTAAAAATGTTATTGATCATCTGTTAATGTGTACTATTTTAAATAAGCATTGTTGTCTGAGATAATTTGTCATGGAGCCTACCGACAAATTTATCCACCAATGTTGATGTTATTATAAGGACTATATATTTGTCTGGGTACCGCAAGAATTCTTTTCCAATTTGTCTAGCAGCATCCCCCCACAGTGTGACTCTTGTCAATTTACCGCCCTCGGTGCCTATTAAAATTTTCCTTTTTACCGCAAAATGTGTGGATACTTTGCACCTGAGCTTTGGTTTAGATATACCCACCATAACTCCCATCACGTCTTCATCAACAACATTACAATCAAATTTACGAACCGGAGTCAATATGAGAACATGTATAGTAAATATATGTGAACATCATCTATAGTAAATTACATATACAACAAGTCATGTCGCTCTATCCCTTTGCCCGAGATCCCTTAGATCAGTTTGGATAAATTTATGCATTGGTATATCTTTGTTTTCAATATCGTTTAAGGAAACACGTGTATTGATGGTGAAGTGCAGTGCACATTTCCTGGAATAGGTTTCAACTTAGCTTCAGTATTCGACACCAAGAAGTCTGTGATTGTTACAATATTCTTTTCACCTAGTTTTTTAATGTGATCTCTATGATCATCTCCCGACATGACAACATGGATTTGTTGTTCCTAAAAACTAAACAATGAGCTACAATTTAATGGCCTAATATAACAAAGCAATGCCTATAATAACTAAAAATAACAGAACGACTTACGAATTCATCGAGCAAGATCATATGGAAGTTGAAAAATTCTTCATCATCCGTCTTTTGCACTCCATATTATTAGTGCTTTCTTTACCCGCCAAGTAATACTTCTGCCGTCGTACTAAGATCTCTTATAATGTCCTTCAAACTATACTCGTAAACCCAGTTGTATTTAATAGTAGAAGTTTTAGTTATAGGAAATAGATTTCCCTTATAACTTTATTTTCTTTCCTAAAACCTAGGTTGAGTTGTTTTTAGACCGGAAGACTCTACACATAGGCTATTAAATCGTGTTTGGTATATGCTGTGACAAATACCAAACAAGAAAAACATCACGTGTGAATTATCTTTGGTATTTGTTAAGCGTTTTAGTACCAACGATGTTTGGTATATGTCCTAGCCAACGCAACATGGATTCCACTATTTTTAGTATTTGTACCTTGTTGTTTAATCCTATTTTGAATTTCTGGCATAAACCACCTTGGTTCATCATTTTTTTTTAGCGAATACTAAACTCCCAAACCATAAATAGTACACATGATAAATTTCCCATTATAACATATCCAAATCTGGATACGAAATCAATCATAAATATTTTCAATAGTATGCAATTTATTTTTAGAATTTGAAGATTCATACTTTCCAATCATGACAGATTTCAGTAACAATGAAAAAATGTATGTACCAAAATTACATACACTGTAGAGGCACGAATCTTCGCCAAGTCTGGAATTTGAGCCTAAAATGTTTCCAATGGCCACGATTTTCAAAAGATGGTATGTCAATAGGTATATTACAAATGGACGCATATGTCCTAGACATCTCTTCATACATGCATTTAGGTCCCTTCGTGAATGTATTAAGATATATTTGAAAAGACACCTATGTATTTTGTGTTGTTATTTAAATGTGCATTCAGGTCATTTAGAACAAAGGTCTACAGACACCCTTCAGTTAAACTAATAGGAGAAAAGAATTTGTCTCTTCACAACTGGTAAGTTTCGATCCCCGTTACTTTACTCGTATAGGATGCATCATTGCTTAGTTTTCACCATTTCAATTGATCATGCATAATCAATTTAAAACATCTTTGTCTAAATAGAAACATCAAATCATTAGTTTTTTGTTCATGTTACACATACTTCTGGTCAGAATATCAAGATTCTTAAAAAAAATGTATTGTATCGTAAACAATCAGTGTTTCCATGTCCATAGATACATCAATAATTATACAACCTAATATTTATGGAAATAGCATAAGGTAGCATCAAACTATAGTTAACCTTAATTAATCTTGGAATCGTGTTGTATTAAGTTTTTTTCCTTAACAGATTAATCCAAAATATCTATTATGCAATTAACAAAATAGATTACACTGTTGTTGACGTTGATCATGTATTGAATCAGATAATAGTTGGAAGACCAATTGGTGACGGTGAATTCACCGAAACATCATCGGACAACTCAGAAAATAGTTCAAGCGATGCACACTACTACGATACAAATGAGTCAGAAGATGACGTGAGCAGTGAAGCGTACCATGAAGATCCTGAAAATGATATTTCAGAAGACGATCCTGAAGGCGAACTTAATGCAGTTGAAAACAACGACGAAGAAGAGGATAGCAAAGAGGATGAAAATGTCAACGAATCCGAGGACGGTGAAGAGGAGAACAATGACAACAAATCCGACGACGAAGAAGGGGGCGGTGAAGGGGATGGAAACGACAGCAAATCCGACGACAAAGAAGGGGAGGTCAAAGGGGATAGCAACGAAAAAAAATCCGATGATGAAGAAAGAGAGGACGAAGAGGATAACAGTGACAACAAATCCAACAACGAAAAAAAGGGCGAAGAGGGGGACAACGACAACAAAGCCGACAAAGAAGGAAGAGAGAGTGCAGAAGATAAAAATAACGATATCAGCAGTGATAATATCTTGGATTCTTCGGAACCTCCACGTAAAAGAAGAAAAATAGAACACAACAACGAAGAGGAAGAAGATTCTGACGAACAACTTGGTTTCAACGATGAACACTATTAAATCTATGCATATTTTATATTAGTACACTTTAGTTATTCTGCAGTTTATCAATGTGACATGTGCTCCGATATCTAATGATGAAGTAATCTATCTTTCTAGACTTAGGATTTGCTTATATAAATTTATTAAATTCTAAAAGACTAAAAGAATACATCTGTGGATTTTTTTGATTGGGTGTTATATATATTCCTGAAAACAAATGATTCTATTTAAACAATTTTCATATGTTTACTCTAACATAAATTTTTTTTACTGTGATCGTTAAAAAAAAGGTTATAAGACCTTCCATTGAGTCTATTATACACGGAAAGAGTAATCTTCTCCTTCCTTTGAAATGATTAATTACGATATTCATAAACGTGGGAATGATTAGGTAATGATTATAAACTTATTTGTAGGTGAAATAATATTGTTATGTGAGACAGATAGTTCTAATTTATTATGTGTAGTGATAATTTTTTTTTAAACATAGTTAGAGCTACGATCCAACCATTGTATGTTATATAATGAACAATCTAAAATTGATATCGTATAACTATCTTAATTGAATTGATGGATAACGGTAAAAAAAATGTCGTACAATAGAGATAACTAAATAAGAGTAGATAATAAATAGAATTTATTCATATCCATATCCTTACCAAAATCGTAGTTCTAAAATAAAGAAATAAAACTATAATTGAGATCTGATTAAAGCATAACCTGGAAAAATAAACCTGGATGGCTATGGTTTAGTTACATAGTTTCATTTGCACCTTCTGGATAATACAGTCAATTAGCGGCATATTCTCGTAATTTTCCTACGTGAAGACAACCTTCGTATACTTATCTCTGATGTCCTTGTTTACTTTAATCACCATCCTCACAGGTTTGTTGGGTGTCGATCTTGAGACCAACTGGAAAAAAAAAACGGTTAGGATGAAACATGGTTGTCTCAATATATATACTTATATTTTGCAGAATTTGTGCCTTGTTATTCTCCATCATACATGCATAGCAAGTTGTTATGGGAAATTGGAATCTTGTCTGAACCATTTGGTATGCATCAATGAATTTATTAGTCTCTACTCTTAATAAGTCGGTCGTTTCCCAAATTTTTTGCCCGTCAACACCTTAGCCTGGATTAATGCACTCTGATAATCTGTGACCCAAATTCTGGTCCCTTTTGTAAGTTGTTCATCATCTATGTCTTGCAATACCATTATTGGTACACCAACTCTTAGTCGGATCACATGGCATGGAAATCCCAGAAATTCCAAGCGATTCAGAATTTCCTTTCCGATTATAGTATATAGTCCTTTTATAGCCTTTCTTTTATTTTTCAACATTTAAATCCTCACTTACATATATATGCTCCTCCCCCGGTAAAAATGACACGATGAGAGCATTGAGCTTGTCCATGTTTTCACCTGTATTTGTTGCAATAATTCTATGTTTTAGTTATTCAGCATTCTTGGTACCTTCCTGAATGTCTGGATAAGTAGTGTCGACAACAACATCTAAAAATTCCTTCTCGGGCTTTTAATTGGATTTTATCCTGCTCCACTTCGCCAAAAACATTACCGACAAATCTGCTTATATGCTTGACAAGATTTCTTATGCCACCGTCTCCTATTTGGCCATTAAAACATAAACTAATAGTCAATACATTAAATTATCCACTTGGATATAATTTAACTCACACCATACTTCGGTTTTTGTATAAAACATGCAAAATAGTCTTTAATAACAACTTGTTAGCAAGGAAATATACTTAAAATGACTAATGTGCCTATTAGAGCAATAGTATTTATGCTCTTGAATGTTCTACTATTAAAAGATACAATACCATATCATATCTTATCTGGTCAATCGAAAGTGTTAGTTGATTATTGCAGTATTAGACATGCTCTCCGATGGTTGTTCTGTGTGTGTAGTTGCATATTCTATATATATAGGTTTCATAAAATCCTTATTGAAGAAATCAGTAGGAGCAAGATCGTGAGACTTGATTGTTAATAAAAGTCTTAGACTTTCTATAATATCAGGAATATATTCATAGTAATATTAGGAATCCATGGTTAAAAAAATATATTAGGAATGTATATATACAATAATATCTTCTTTTTTTCTAAAAAAAATCCTTTCAAATGAATTGATAAAATTACAAACATTGGAAATTTGTTTTTCCCCTTAGGAAATAGTGTTCCGATGAATCTAAAATTGCTATAAGCCATCAAATTGCATGGATGATATACTCTACTAGTTAAACCCAAAACTCCATATTTATACATACACCCACATTATTTAGATAAGATCAACCTTATAAAACTGGGATGGGCTAACAAAGAATATGACAATCGGCTATTTCAATAGTCTTTATTTTTAGTATGATTTTTTATAATTGACATCGAAGCACGTTATGCACGGACAGTAGTAACAAAATCATAAATTACTGCAATTTTAAAGCACATCATGATTATATGTGACTATGCCCACGTGAACCACGTCTATCTGTCATTGCAAAGCTGCATTTTCAATTCACTGAATAAGACCTTACTGCAGTTTGAATTGCACACAACTTTCCATTTTCTTTCTACAGTTTTTATGTACTATAAGACCTTCTTTGCGCAGTTTTAGTTGAATGGTATAAAGTTGATTATGCTATGTAATGTTGGTATCAGGTATTATATTTTTCTTGATAGTATCAGGTATTATGTGTCAATTAGTCACCTTGACAACAACATATAACGACAAAAGAAAAAATCGTAGAAACTAAAAACTACAAACTAATATAGCACACTGAAACTATCCTACTACACACCATTAATCCCACAAAATACTTTAAGGTGTTTGGTTGGAATCTAAATCTTTGATTCCTGCAATTGTCGTGCACCCACCCTAGCATGATATCTAACCAAAACCACCAATAGCGGTGAGCAAGTTGATTATGGATATCTTAATAGCCAAGTGTAAATGGATATGGATTATATCGTAGGTAAATTGTTTCTTCATCCATTTTAGAATTTCTACTTGTACGTTAGCTTTTAAGTTTAGATAATACCAAAGCATACCACCACGGGTAAAATAATATGATAGCAATACATCGTATATTAATGACATACCAAACCAATACAAATACATTAAGGGTAAAATAATACCATCAAGAATAAGTATCTGAAAAATCTAGATAAGTTAACATAGATAGTTAAGACGAAAAACTAAAATATTTATAACACGGCTAAACCTTCCCCTATAAATCAACACAACCACCAATCTGGATACTAATTTTTTTTTGGTCAAAACCTTCCCTTTTTTAACAGATACGTAAACTAATTGATCAGCGAAGATAAGATAAATTAGTTATAAATATTGTACTCTAAGTCTACAGGAAGAACACCAAAGATCCAGTAATTCTTTAATCCTCAAAGAACATAAATATAAATTTATGGTCTAATGAGTATACCAAAAAAATCCCCGGACAATAGCCCAAAATATTCCAGCTGGTAAAATAGTCTAAAACAATTTAAATGATTTTTAACGTAAACGTCAACACCGAAAAAAACGATCAAATCCCATGAGAATCTTATCCTAACAGAAATAGATATAACCAAGCCAATCCATAGCTTCTTTGTATTAGCTAAATAAAAAAAACTGCCTAATCTTCAACATTTGAACAAATTTTTTTTTCGATTTGGGCCGAGCTTTTTTGACCGGTGTGCTTGGCTGTTTTACTCCCTTGTTCTTACCTGGTGCACGTCCCCTCCCCCTCTTAGATGTCACTTTGACCTTGTATTCGGTAGTATGTAGGACACTACTTTTAGGTCTTGGACACTACAAAGGACCTTATGTAAATAGTTTCTCACTCAAGTAAAAAAAAAATATATTTTACCACCAATCGCATGGAAGACTACCTAGGGTTCTGTATTCACATCCAAATCCTCGTAGTCATTATCGAGCTTAAAGACTTTCTGAACCGCAAAATTGTCAGATTGATTGGTTATATTGTACTCCAGGATTACCAATTTGAAAACAAAGGTGCGGTCTTTGAGTTTGTCGAACCACCCGTGTGCCTTTTCACCCTTGTTAATCTACATTCGGAGACATGTAGTACAGTGAGCACGGGCTCATAATATATATACCTATAATAAAGTTAATTTTCTACATTAATAATCCGTTACATCATTGCATTTTTCAAGGTAATCCACATGCTCCTTGGCAGTACAGTTTATCAATTTTTCTGTTGTCCTTCCTATCACTGTGAATACTGTAGTATTCTTATCATCTTTTACAGTCAAATCCATTTTATACCTGTGTATATTCTAAGGGTTAGTAAATCTTGTTGGTTTGTCCATTCTTTTATTAAAAATTGTCAATTTTTCACACCATGGTACATCCTCCTCGAATCTATTTTTGCACTTTCCACACCAAGGATCGTCGCCTTCGTCGTACTCAACCTTTTTTGTACATTTGATGCATGCCATGTAGTACCAATATTTGTTCTCAACCAAGCCCATTATCGTCGCTTCACAGGTGAATCTTTTACCCTACCATTTATTTGAAACGCCACACGCTTAGATATGTTTAGTCTCAGGAGGTCAACAGAATCAACAAAAAACACACTTACCATATTCTAAGTGTATTGTATCATGTCAGCTGCTTCCTGTATAGTTTTTCTATTTTCGTTGGGATCATCTGGTTATGGCAAGGAAATCATTGTGATTTCACTGTCTCCCGATTTGAGTCTGCATAGAGTAATTGTGTAATTTTATTATGTAATAAAAATCGTATAATACACATTATATGCCGAACACATTTTTTTTCTTGAACTCGTTGACTGTTGGTATGTCCAGATTGATCAACACTCTAGATGCAGGTGTCGTAGCCAGGAAAAATATACCTGTTGTAAGATGCAATTGTCTGTTAGGCGTTAAAACAAATGCTAATGTCTGAACATGTCATCATTAATTAGTAATGGACCACTAACCTCTAAAATCGTTTACAAACGCTCCAGTAACAATAACAATCATTAGAGTTTTTATGTGTTCCTCTATGAAACCCTCTGAAATTGAGTTGCATAATCCCCCCCCCCTTCCCCCCATAGAGTTATACTCATATAAACCCCACGGCAAAAATATTAAATGCTCGTAGCTAACTCAATCATGTTAACTATCCAATCGAGATTAGTTACCCTGTATCTACAATAACTATCTCTCTCTTCTGAAGATCGCCAACTCTTTTTTTACTATTGAATGTCACAGTGTCAATACCTGTAACAGATTTCAATCTTCCAATGGCATCTGCAACTAATAATGTTGTTAATTATATGTACCTCTTATACATCGCACACAAAACTAAAAAAATGGTTTGTGGCTTACTTAGATATAATGAGTTGTCGTTTATTTTTTTCGATGCACTTTTGAAGTCCATAAAATTAAATTTCTCTGCAGGAAAGACCAATTCACCAATATCCAGTTGATTCACTCTAATAAACTTGTTAAACCACATAACGTTTTTATAATCCACAATCCGGAAACTTCCCTTTTCCGCGGACAGATTAAATCTCTCGATGGAATATAAATTCCCTTCCACTAACCGGGGTTTAAATATTTCAATCCTTTGGTACCTTTTCTTGTATCTGGGTTTGTTGTATCACGCAATTAACATATTTCAGCACGACCATTAAAGACCATGTATAATTCGAAAGATATACATCAATAAAGGGGATTTACTTACTTTCTCATCAATTAAGTGAAGTCCATCGCAAACACTTCCTTGGTATTTCGATTTCCTGATTCCCATACCCAGACCCTTACCCTAACAAATTTCTGGTGAACTTGGTAAGGATCCAATTCATTAAATAAAGTATAAGCCATTTTCCAGTATTATCTCTGCACATGATATCACAACATAAACATAACAAATAAAACATCCACAACTGCTTAGAATAAAATAGTTATATGCATAAAAATAGTTACAAAACAGTGTGATATAAACAGAGCCTATGTATTAACTGTTAACTATGCAAAAAAAAAAAAGAGATGTACCTTGGAATCATATGCTATCACCTTTGCAAAATAGTCTTTGATAGGTATCTTGTATACATGACTGTGTGTCCTATATATATATATAGGTTTCAAAGGAGCCTGGTTAAGGAAATGAGTGTTTCCATATAACTCAAAAGGTAGTAGTTTTCGTAATAAGGAAATCATGGGGAGTAAAATAACCCAATTTATATTAGCTTTCCTAAATCCGACCAAACTCAATTATGTTATTTATTATCAACCGTCTACTTAAAATAATACAAATATACTCAAAATTGTATTAGTTTTACGAATAAGGAAATAAGTGTCCCAAAATAACTAAACTTGTGTCAATTTTCCTATATGCAGCTTAACTGAAACATTTTGTTTATTATTATATGGCTACTTTTTATTAGTACACCCAAGCTAAACTGGGCCATTGATTAATTTGTAGCCCATTGGTAACTACCCCCATTAGCAATCTCATTACCTTTACCCGACATATTTTTTATTTTAAATTTCAAGTCTATGGTCGTGGGAACCCCATCAAAATCTTCTTGATCTGACAAAGCCAGAGAAATTGTATGTTTGTTAATCTAAGAAAGTTTCATGATTCAGGGAAATGTTTTGATATTTCAATCATGCATTAAAATGGATTCTCTAATTGGTGTGTTAACCGACTTTATCTACAACTTGTTCTTCCTTGGTTTGAAATTATAGCTGAATATCGATATTCTGATAGGAAGAGTCCAGTGATAATTCCAGGCCAAGACAGTAAATCAGGTGTCTGAACGCATCCTTTATACCTTCTTCTTCAATTAGAGCTAAACCACCGAGTTCCTTTCTAGGGCTTATGATGGGAATCCTGTCTTGCCACCAACATGTACGATTTTACCAAATTATTTGAATAAGTTTTTATCTTTGGGTTTGTGAAATGAAAAAGTCTTTTACTTGTTTAGCTTGGGTTAAATCATTTTTTCGTATCAATTAGTTTAATTTAAGCTAGATCGTTATATTAAAGTTATCATTAAATATTTTTAAGATTGAATACTGTTGCATCGTGTTTGATTTCGGAATCCACATTTGATGTATGTTACTTGGCTTACCATTAACAGTATAATTTCACCAAATTATCTAAATAAGTTTTTATCTTTAAATTTGTGAATTTATAGAATCCATTTTTCTCTTAATTTAGACTGAATCATCTATGCGTGTTCTTGTTATAGTTCAGAATCATCCACCTTTAGAGGACTATGTTATAAGAGTAGTGATGTACAACTTTTAAAATTGATCCTAATCTTATAATCTTGTGATCTTTGCATTCAAGAGAAAACTTCTCTACAACATTGAGCTTCAAACAGTACCTCGTTGACATTCAGTGGGAAACAATAGTTCATTCCTAACACCGCTACCCTGTGAGAATATAAATATCCTTGCATCTGTTTTCATATTGGTAATAACTTAAAATAAGATGTCTAAATCTCGTTTTTTATTATCACTACTCAATAGCTATGGGGATGTGGATATAGTTGCTCACACAAATTACCCGAAGAATGCATACACTCGTATATATACACCCGAGAGTTCCAGGTATGACCTTCCTTTCTTTGGTGTCAAATATAGTCCAACATATAGAATATAATTCAATCCTCTATGGATATATAGAACCGCTTAGTAAACAAAACATGAACAGGAACTGTGCTACTCAAGGCCACAAACATTAATGCTCATGCCATCCTGTCGCATTTGTAATGTTATAGTTCTAGTTCCCAAATATGTTACGCAACAACATGAATCTAAATAAAATCAAACATATCTAAGAACCTCATTATATAATAATTATATCAATTTCTCTCCTTTTGTTTATGTCTAACATAAACTGATTAGTTCTTGGGTTGATTAATGCGTACAATCAACTCTGTTGTAGACAATATCATTTTAGCAGTGGACAATAAAACCCTGGTGTACACAATATTTGTTGTTGACAAATCCGTGGTTTCATCTGGTAATACAAAATTTATTCTACGCGCGGAAGTGCATCTCGACAATGCTACGTAAAGCTGTCCATGGCTAAACACAGGAGTGCGTAGATAATTTCTAACGTATTTAATGGACTGACCTTGTGACTTGTTGATTGTCATGGCGTAAGCTGGACGGACAGGAAACTGACGCCTAGTAAGGTTGATATTCATCTTCGATGCCGACGACTTAAAATTTATCCTTGGGATAAACGTAATTTCACCCACTTTATCACCGGTTAAAATCTTGGCTTCGATTACATACTCGCCGCACCTAGTTACCAATAGCCTTGTGCTATTGCAGAGACCTTCACTGGGTACAAGATATCTTAAAATCATGATTGGGCATACAACTTTAAGATCTAGTCTAAACTGAGGCATTCCAGGTGGGTTTAAATCCTACAAAAATTCACTAGAAAGCGATGGAATATTGCCAGCGTCATCTGCATTTAGTTTGTCGGCAGAGAGGTACGTGTATATATCCCCATCCAAGATATTCATTGCTTCTTCATTAATCTTGTGTACATTGTCATTACGTACCGACAATATGACCCGTTCTGGAGATACTCTTTCTTTTTTCTCCAGCCATGGATAAAGACTGTTTATTAACCCAGGCATATATTTAGACCTAGTTACTCAACTAGGAAGTTCAACAACATATTTTAGACTACCACCAACCTATTATATCAATTAGGTATAGATCATAGCTACGCATAAGTTAAAAACGTAATAAATGGATATAAATGACATTGGAAAGATCCATACCTCAACTATGTATTTTGAAAATTTTACATTTTCTGGCTCAAATGTATCCAGACGCATATTCTGATGAAACGCCAAGAAAATGACATCGTTCCAAAGCAATGATCTTCTTAAACATTCCCCAACAACTTCTTCACAACGTCCCCCGGGTATAATAGGAAATCTTTGTCAAAAGTCTCCTCCTAGAACAACAGTATACCACCAAACGGTTTTTCCTTATCCCCAATATCGCATAGTGTTCAATCAACTGCTTCAACATATAAACTATGATGCATTGGAACTTCGGCCCATATAATTAGTTTCACTTGTTTTAGAAGCTTAGAATGTCGATCCTGTTTTTCAACCCCACAAACACTGTTCTCGACTATTTCTTTTGGAATTCTAAACGTCAAATATTTTTTACGGCCTCCCACCAGAAGCAGCGAAGCAATTCCAGACGATGAACAGTCAAAACTATATGTCCATCCCTACGGAAGCTCAACGCAAGTGTGTTACACATAAATGTTTTTCCACAACCTATACTACCGTTGAGAAAAAAGTTTGCTATCACCATTTTTCACGAAACCGACCATAGCATTGTATGCTGACAACTGAGATGAGTTCAGCTTCCCAGTACTTTCATCGACCTTGGAACCACGTATCCTGAGATGAAGGCAACGATGCTCCTAAAAAATTTGTCACAGACAACATCACTCCAATCAGTTCTGGCCTTGGCATATATTCAAAATCTTCAAGAGACTTGCCGGACTCACGCAGTTGTTCATTCAACATGTACAGTCCATAGTCAAGTACCTTCTCATCTGTTGGTTGACGAATATTATACAATGTGCGCATTCTAAAGTGAAGATCATCGCATACGTTTATCCCAAAATTTGACCACAGAACATCTGGCTGTGTTGGATTACAGTCACAAAGAATAATCTTAAAAAAATTTCTTAGTTGGAATCCAGTGTTCATAACTGCTGATTCTTGTAGACATTTAAACCATTCCTTGTCATCCCCTAAAATCCCAAGTGCAACACATGCTGCCTTGAACATTAGATACTTCCTTCTAATGTCACCATTTGCAATTGTTTTCAAGTCATCGAATGAACTTTAATTAGGACATACAAAGTACATCCTTGCAGTTGCAAAACCTTGCTTCCTTACTGTCCATTTTTTTCTTATCCCACACAAAATGTTGTGGAAAATCTTGATAAGTATATCCTTTCACAGTAGGATTCTTAGAGTAGTACTCGAAGTATGCCATCAATATTGACATATAGTTCTCCGTAACAGCACTGACATTAACCAATTAATTAGTTTCGTCATACAGAATTCTTTGTTGACCGGGAAGATGAATAGCCATACAGACGTTAAGATCTTCTTCATGTATCGAATGACCGTATAAACGCCATGCCGCCTCAGGTGGCACAATATACCTTGCATCGATGTACTGTTGCACCTCATCACACTCACCAACAACCAACGTTGCACGATCATGGCCTTTATAAATATACTTATGTATATACTTAACAGCTCTCCCACCACCGCAAATCTCAACATTGATATGGCAATTAAACATCCTAGACATATAAGGATTGTACGGCATAACATTTGTGTTTTTCGCCACGAATCATTTCCTGATAAATATCTCCTTACCATTATTGCGTCGGTGATAGACTGGATACCTACCTTCATCCAAGGTGGTACTATCAGTGTGCTTCTTTGGATAACCTCTACTGCATTTTCCATTTTTCATGCACATGGAATCTGAACCACATGGACCATGTACCATGTATTTCCTAAAAGTCTCAAACGAATCTGGATCAAATTTTTCATCCAGAAATTCAGCAGAAACAAACTTGTCAACCTGCTCAATTGTACGAATTTTTTCAGGACCATCCAAGAATATAAGAGCATGCATATGAGGTAAACCACGTTTCTGAAATTCAATCGTGAATACATGCGTAACCACTTTTCCAAACACTTTCCCTTTTTTTATCCCCTTCATCAACGCAACTCTATTCATCTTGAAGACACGGGCTATCAGGTTAAGACGATCAGAAGCGTATTGATGGGGTAGGAGTACATCTTGAATTTCAGGCCAGCGTGGATTCGCAGTCATTTTCACGAAGATGTCTGGATGATGGTTAAACCGTGTAATGGCCATTGAGTCCTGGTAAATCTCAAACATGTGCCTAGGACCTCCAATAAAAGTGGATGGCAAAACGTATGGTTTCCCTCCGTCGTTGGGATCCATCCCAGAATCTTCCCAGCCTATTATATCTGTGTAAGAATCTGCCCATAGCTTATCTTGATTTTTCTTAAGAAAATACAAACGGCTCTGCTCAGTTGATGCCCAAGCATCCACCAAGTACTCTTGGAACAATGTTTTAGCCCTCAAT
Organism: Papaver californicum; assembly: GCA_023531435.1. NCBI lineage: Eukaryota > Viridiplantae > Streptophyta > Magnoliopsida > Ranunculales > Papaveraceae > Papaver > Papaver californicum. Next base: position 3,022,417 of record JAJJMC010014777.1, on the reverse strand, counting down.
ATGGTAGAGTACTTATCAGGACGCTAGAAAAAGAGGAAACTATGAAATTGCTTCAGAGTCAATCGTTTCTCAGTATGTTTTCCTGTACACGGTTCCAGCTGCGTCATACCCGGATGCCAACTCATCTCACTGTACGCAAATAGCAAAACGTAATATACAGGCAAGTATGGAGGATGACATTCGGAATAACTTGTGGAGAGATTCATACACCAATAATCATAATTTTGGCTAGATGTTTCAGGGAACACCTTCTTCGAATAACCTGTACGTGTCCGTTTAGGAACGTGAATCTGTTATATATGCATAAAAATGTTGGGAGGGACATGAAATAAAAAAAAATACTAATACTAAGTGCCAACATAAATAATAGGTGAATAAACTGTAACCAAAGACCATCTTATTAAACCAATATCTATTAATGGATACTTAGCAAATGATCTAAAACCTACTTAATTGTTCATACCCCGTCGAATTGGATTGTGTATAAAGCGGATTAATTGGAGGTCTTTGGCTTGAATTAGTATCCTTACTTTCCATAGAAATATCTACGAGAATTTCTATGTAGTCTGCAAGACTAAGGGTCTCTCTTGGTATCGATATGTATTAAGTATATATACAACAAACAAATAAAATCCTTAATATTATTAGATATTTGATTTTTTATGTGTTGGACAAAGTTGTGTTTGTATTCTCATTGCAAAAGTCTCTTTTATAGACAAAAACAATGGTATTAATTTAAGAAACCTAGTTGAGTACAGATTTGGGAGATTATAACTTTAGGAAATAGTATCCTACTACAACTCAAGTATTTTTAGGAAACAGTATTACTAATTCAAGAATAATATTTGTACTTAAATTTGGAAGTTTGCAAATTTAGGAAATAGTGTTTTAATAATTAAAATTCTTTTAATTTTTTTTTTAGATTTTAAGAATTAAAATTCAGTTTATACGTAGTAATAATATTTATAAGAATTAAGCTATGTTTTTAGTTACGAGGTAAACTATTGAAAATTTCTTAAACCTGTATACAAAGTTCTAATTTCTAACTATCATTTTGAATATAAATTTTCATAGTTATAATCATTAGATTACAATAAAAAAACCTTAATTAATAAAAGTCTTAAATGTGAACTTTTTAGAATTAGTTAATTTTAAGTTCTTAGAATTATCAAATTACTTAAAAATTACTAACTATTAGAGTTAATATCTACTTATTCTTTTTTTGATCTTCCTTTTTCCGAACACTGTCCAACCTTTACATTGTTCTGGTTTCGATTCTTGTTTTGATCATTAGGTAGATCATGGGACTCGCCTACGTATCCATAGTTTGTACCAGGTGGAAAATATAACCATACATAGTATCCGTTATCGGCTGTACTTTTTCAACAATTTTACATGACACTTTTCTTCAGTATCAGTTTCACTTTCTTCACCATCATCATCGAAATTTTCGTATGTTTCAATCATCTCAAACCGATCTTGAAGACAGGCTACATATTCGGGGTCAGAATCTGGTGGATACCTTGCAAGGATACCGGCGTTGAGATAATATAAAGCTCATTCATTGAGAAACTAATGTCTGATTCTGTCGGTCACCACGACACCATGTACAATCCTCACCATTTTCACCTGTTATTCATATAAAACTGATAGTATTAAATACGGTTGTGGAGATTGATTAACTAAAAAAATGTGTAGATCCAAGTGCAACTGGAAGAACTTTCCAGAATGATCATCAGCAAATTTTGGACCTACCTTTTCAGAGAAAACAGGCAGAACCAAAATTTTAACACCAGGGATGCAAGTATTAAGTATTGTTTCTACTGTAGTGCATTAATAGTTGTTTTTGTTGTTTGATCAAAAACTTCAATTTCACTACCAAAGACAGTCAAAGATAACAATCTAGACAACTAAAAAATGCACAAATTATGTAACGTGGAAAATAAAAATAAACCACGTAATAAATATGGAAGTATTGAGTATCATGGAGCAGGACCATTCATAAAAGCATGGAGTGCAAAACCATATCCTAAAGAAGGCAGCCTACATTCTAATAGAGTATTAGCTATTAGGTATGAAAAATATAAGTATCTCCAAATATGGATTGACTACCATATGACATTGAAAGAGTAGTGCCATTTGCATTTCATAAAACTCTGAAAATGATACTCTTAATACTTCACTATGAGTTATTGGGATGGCGCAATTGATCCCAAATGACAAATTAATAAAAGTTACTGGCACATAACTAAAAAGGTAAAGGTTTCCAGAATCCCGAAATATATCAGAGTATGTGGTTCCACAGAAATCCTAACATTGTCAAAGAAATCTCGATCAGGAAAGACTATACTTCAAAGTATGGGATAAATCCGACCCTTGAAAATAGGTCCTGGACTGCTTATTGACAGACAAAGTCATTAATATAGGAATATAGGAATTCATGAAATCTCAATCATAAAAGGCTTCTGGAATCCCGTAATATATCAGAGTATGTGAGTTAATAATAATAATCTTCAATATATCAGACAAAGTGAATGTGTATACTAAAATTCCACGAATTGATTCTAACATTCACAGAAGAAAAATGGTAGTAAAATAAATACATGGGGTTTTCTTAAGGAAAACATAGGAGGAAAAATTGAGGCAACTTCAACAAATAGGAAAGTAGAGCAAAGAGATGGCAAGATTTTAGCTGAATACTTCAAGGACAAAAGAATTTGTACCGAGACGACACACTGTACATATAAGGATACTATGTTACATACACAATAATTATATAAGCCAGACCCAAAATAGTATTTGATCTGCATTTTCTATGTCAAATTTGTATGTAGTCCTAATGTCACCCTAATGACCCATTAATTCTTCAACTACTCACACCTATATGCAATGCAGAGGATCTATCATTTCATATTAAAATATATCAGTATTAGTGTAATATTCTACTACGTAAACTTACTTCCATCAATTTATAAGGGCATTCAAGCTTTCTAATTCTCTAGTGTGCAAGTTTTATACAACACAAACGAAGGAAGGTGGAGCTACCTATAAGATGTATTTGATTTTAAATGTTAGAATATATTTCAAACATGAATTATTAAGAAATAAGAAGATTAATCTGCAGTCTTGTACAAAACATAAAAAATGATTACTGTTTTTACCTATTTTGCTACTTCATTAGTGATTAAATTAGTGGTTACACTTTCTGAATATAGTCAAATCTCATTAGGATTTACTTAACCTAATCAGCAGGTTATTATATATTTACACTTGGGTGAAAATATATAATGTTCACAATTTTAGGCTATGTGTAATTGTAACCAAATTAAAGCAATACATATCCTCAGTTACGATCCTAATTAAAATATCAAAATCTGGCGTTACAATCTTAAAATTACACACCAAAAAACAGAAAACGTAAAGCAAAGAGGATAGTAAGAAATCAAATTCATACCTAGTTAAGATTTCTCGTTTGTGTACATGTTAACAAATCAATAGTACAATGAGTTAAGACCTCAAATACAATGAGAAAGAAAGAAATCGAAAGAGTACATGGAGAAGGAAAGTTGTAACTGAAGATTAGGGCTGTGAAGATTAAAATAAGGTTTTGTATATTAGTCATCCTAGTTTATAAAAGAAGAAGGAAGAAGATAGGTTTACCTTTACCTGAATGACTGATATTCAGGATTCATTTTTACGCTTCTTGTTTTGTTTTTTTTCTACAATTTGTTCTTCTAATATGATATTAATGGGAAATTTATTTTCTTTACAACCTATTTTCATACATGTGTCAAAATCAGATGGACAACGGAATTGAAGACTCCCATGGGTTTACAACATTTTAGTGAGAGTATATAACCATGTCAAAAAAAAAAGTGAGACCATCATGTTGGCTCTGTACTCTTCTTCCATTATTTTTGGGATAATTCTATGACTCATACCAAACTCATGAAGTTAGAACACATATTTAAATTATGAAACTGAAGTTCATATAAATTATTAAGCGTGAATTACTAATCAAAAGTTGATAATTAAAGTATAGTTAATAATATACTAAAAATTAAAAATTACTTTACATAAGAACTGGATAATTTTAATTAAATAAAATACGTAAAGTATTACTTGATTCCAGTTTCATCTGGATTAGTAAATCAAATGCATATATTTGCCACGAACTTAGATAAGAAAACTATTAAACATGTTTTTTCATGATAAATATTTCAAGTATGAAATAATTTCAAGTGGAAATTTGTTTCCGTATAATACGAAATTCAATTCCCGCAGTACGCATAGAATGTTTCTCTCTTAATATAAATTATCTCGTCGATATTTTCATCTTCGTCGATATTCTCACCTTCTTTTTTCTTTGCTTCGATATATGTATCTGTCAATTTTTTTTCTATAACAATATCACCAATTTCAGCTAGCAGTCCATCCCACATAAGCATGGGTTCATATATCTCTCTAGTTAAAATTATTTTTGAACCAATACGTAGCTTGATAATGTGTTGGGGTACACCATCAAAACGTTTTCTATTTATGAACTTAGTAAGAAAAAGTCTTCCTGATATCTTCACTGTAATAAGTTTTATTGCATTTTATAATATTATCACTCTCACTTTTATCTTCGAAACTCGTCATAGCAGAGTCTTGTTCATTCTATACATATACATACAATACAAATGTTAGTAATTAATATTGTTATTTTTTAAGTTAAGAATATAGGTATATATATATATATAAATTTAAGATTACCTGATATTTATACTAGGGGTACTTTTTGGATCCTTTCTTGAACCTAAAAGCATATCTGTATATTTTGGTTTTTTGATTTATAAGCATGAAACTTTTTTCGGTGGTTTCCTTGAATTTATATTCTATAAAAAAAATTCTGATTCATATCTTGTCTATGTTGGCTTTGTACTCTTCTTCTTTTTTTTTTTGAACTGTTTAAGTCTTAAAGCCTGTATACGTAAACATTGTCTCATCTTTCCGTGGATCCATCCATTGTGTGTTTCCCTGTCTACTTCTGGTCCTTTAAACGGAAAATCTCGTATTCCATAATATCCAAGTTGTTCGAATTCTCGCAGTTGCTCACTTAGAAAACTAATAATTTCATAGTTAATATAGCTCATAATTTCTTTTCATAAAACTATTGTTGGAAAATGTTTAACTTTCTTGGATTTTAAAGATGTATCTTCACTTTTGTATCATTGCACGCATCATCAGCAATCTTACGTGCATCTATTCCAGTAAAAAATAAATCCATCCCTTTGCTTGTTTTGCATGTTTTTTTGTGAACATATAATTATTATTATGTCTTGCTAGGTTTTTCTTTTATATCAGAAAATTAATCAACATAAGGTTTTTTTTTTTGGTATATAATTCCCTTTAAAATTGTATTTTCTTACCCGAATATATTTCCCTTTAAGATTCTGTTAACGCGTCATCTTTATTCTTGTAAATTAGGAAACCATTCAAATTTTGAATATTAGAAGGTTAGGAAACGGCCTAAAGAAACTAACATAAAGACCATCTATAGTGGCAGCTATAGCCGGACCATGGCAACTTTATGGGCCAAGGTATAGTCGGAGCCGTCGGCCAATCTCAATCTCGTCCGTCCTTAGTCTCAATTAGATTATCCTTCTTTACATCAATTCAAAACAGGCCTTACACATAGTTCTTTTCTACTACTATTTAGTGCTGGTTTCTCTTTGAGAAGAGCAGAGTTTGGTCATTCATTCTTTCCTGATACGGTATCAGTTTTTGTACAAATTACAGTTGTAGTAACTGAATTTACAATGTAAATTAAGACAATAATAATAACAAATCAAAGATCTAAATAACTCAAAATACAATAAAATTGATCATATGATTCATAAAACTATACATTTAAAATTATATAAATAACAATATAAGATTCCAGATCAATTGTCAAATCCAATTCTAATGAATTTGATAATCCTCAAGAGATTATTTTTATTGGACCAAGTCGTACAGGCTGGTGTGGTTAATTTGTATACATTAGTATATTTAGAATGCTATCTTATTTTGGAAACTGCTTGGACTTAGGAAACAGTTAGCCAATTATAATGAATCGAACAGGGAAAGGAAATCTTTCCATATTTTTATCCAATAATTAATGAGCTTTCTATGTGGCCAAAAGAGGAGAAAGAAGCTCAGATATTAATAGGATATATAATGTGCAACCCTTTATTATTTAAGTTGTGTTGTATGATACATATTGCAACATGATTCCGTGTCTTATCACTTTAATTGTTAGATTAGTGAATTTATAATGTAGAGTGACCTAGAAGATCATTTTCAGTGAAATAATACTAAAAACCAATAACATATGAACTACTATCTCTACGTATCTATGTCATATTAGTTTAATGTCTTTAATTTAATACCTTATTACATGAAAACACGATATTGATTTTACGAACACAAATTACATAAGTAAAGACCCATTGTGGTAGATATTTAAACATATTTCACTATATAAATAAAAAAACCTAAACTATTTTTGGAGATAACTCTAATTAAAATAAATACTATTATTATTTAACTAACTAATATAACAGACTAAAACTATCTTATTGCACATCGTTAAATTCCCACGACACGTTTGAAGTGTATGAGAAATAGAATACTGAATCGTTCATCATGCTAGTGATGTAAGTTTTCTTTTTGAATACTGAATTTCTTCATTTTGTAGGATGTGTAGACTTTTCATTTCTTATGGTTATTTTGCTAATATTATTCAAATCTCTTGGTAGCTGATTGACCTTGTTTTCTTGTGGTTTATTCTTTGGGATTTCCTCGTTTGCGTGTACCTGTTCTTCAATTAATTGTAATGGTTTCATTTCTTGTTCTTGTTCATTAGTATACAACGCATCTTCATCCTGGTCTTCAAAAGCATGCAACGTATCTTCATCTTGATATTTGAAAGCATGATGCATATCCTCACATGCTTCACAATAGATATATAAGAACGATGAAGTCGATTTTTTCTATGACATCTAAATGAATCAACATGATATAGAGATTGAACTGTTGGGAATGCTTTTAACTCATTGAATAATCTCTCAAGTTTCTGATTCAGTTTTTCCATTTTTTTCTTATGTACCAATCTTTGTCTTTCTCTCTTCTTTTACTTCTCTTTTACAGTGTTTTAAAGCATTGTAGAGGTATGAATTGAACATAATACGTTGTTTTATAGCTTCTTTGTCTAGCTACGTGTTGCCAAATCCCACACATGTTCTCTTGGTGTGTCTTTTGTTATGAGTTGTAATGAATTTAGACAAACAACTCCTTATTAGATTATATCATGACCAATTTTTAATTTTTTTGTAGCAAATATGACAGAGTATACCAACTCTTATCAATGTTATCAATGCATGAATAGTTGATATGTTTGTATAATACTCATATCAATTTAATTACTACATAAACTGCCAAAATTTTTGAATTGTCAAACTTTAGTGCATTATGTCAATCACCCACAACTTTAATCTTTCATCATTGTACTTGTTGACTACAATCTAAGAAACTTAACATATACTCAATGATAACCAAATGCACTGCAGTTGTACTTTAAAATAATTGGCACCTTTTAATGCATTGTATTTTAAGTAGCATGTCTTGTAAATTTATTTAGATGGAATCGTGTTTTTACTAAATTTTATAGAAATGCAAGTCGAGTTAAAATTAGAATGCAAAGGTACTTAAAGTCAAGACATCCAAAAAAGAAAATACTAAGTGGTTATCATAATTATCATTCGTGTGAAGCCATCCTCTATCTAGATAAGTATACTTCAGTAAGCTAAAGAATATTCACATACGAATTTCAAAACCTCCATATGTAACAATGATGATCTGCTATTAAGATTTTATATGCGACAAAATTTTTTTAATTATAACATTTGTTATATTTCTTTTGTTTACCAAAAATAACATGTAAACAACTCCAAATTGATTTAGTACATGCTATTAAGATTTACTTAATTAAAGTGTGAACTCATGCTTTTAGGTTGTCAGTAAATATCATTTGCTTTAAACGATTGATATGATGATATCAAAACTTGAATTTATCTACCATAACAATAATTGTAACATTTAAATTTTGATGGAAGCGTTGTAACCCAAACGACTTGAATATAAAATTTTAAATTTTAAATTTAAATCAAGTACAAAAAAAAATCTAACGATACGTAAAATTTAAAATAATATTATTAAGAAAAAAGTATCTGAATAATTTGAATAAGTAAACCATAATTATATTATAAATACGCTTAAATCTATAATAATCTATCTCTATTGGAAATTGCATTCTATTAATTATCAGTGGTAAAGAAGGGTGCCGCATGGTAAATACTATTATAGGTACGATAATAGTATTTTCGGCATCATCTCCGGACATTGTTTCAGCTTGAATCACCTCCTCTGATAATGTTTTCACCAAAAGTTGTGTTCCAATAGGGACATTAATGTTTAATATTTTAATATCTACTACCACATGCCTACTCTGAGAATAATGTTGTGGTCCGGTACATTGTGAGCCTCCAAGACTTTCATAAATTCTTTTGTATAAACAACGATATCTTGTGCTACTGTATCAATGCTTGTATTCTCACGTTCTTTATTGTTCTCTCGAATATATACTTGTTATGTGTATTCTCCTCCATATAAATAGTTAAATAAGTACTTCAAGTAGCTCTTCATATAATGCCTTTTTTCCTCCTTGTAGCTTTAACTTAATGTTGTTTTTTAAATTTTATACCTTTGTTAGGGTTTCTTATATAGACGTTGAAACTTGATTCCTAAGAAATTTTTATACTTGAATTTGGTATTGTAGTTCAGCTCGACTTAGGAATCACTTACCATTTATTTGTTTCAAGTATCAGATTTGGAAATCATATAGTTTTAGGAATGTCTTTGTTTTATTTTATTTTTGGGAAAATAAGGGAAGTAAAAAGTTTCCTATTAGGTGTCCATAATCAAATCTATAAGTACACAAACATTTAATTGTATTTTCTAATCGGTCTATACTTCCTTTTAAAATTAATTGTGAGACATTTCCTCATTTAGTTGTATTTCTTAATCTGGATATATCTTCTTTTAATTTTTTTTTATATCAGTAGGAATTCAAGTGCAAGTATGACTTGTACATAACGCCACATCTTATTTCATGGGATATATATTTTGTTTTAGCTAGTAAATAGCATATACATCCAATTGCAATTCATATGCTTTGGATAGGTACACAAACATTTTAGTGATGGTTTCACCCGTTGTAACTGCATACATATAAGCAATTTATACTGCGGTTCATCGTATCCGACTTATATGGTGTTGTATTTGTATGTATGTATTTTTGACATAAACATATCTGTAATTGATTCAATATATGCTCTAGTTTTCCAATAACATAATCAGAGACATACCATTAAATGACACATAGCTAGACCCTGAAAAATGGCACTGAGTTAGGCTCCACATCTTCTTTTTTGTTCTTAATGCATAAATTCAGATTTTGTTATATAAACTCATATTTTGTTATATAAATTCTGATTACTTCCTAAAGTCATCAAATGGAATTTTGTTGGCATATTATATATCATGTGGCCTTAATTTGGTACTAATAAGAATAGAATTTGAGCTAACTTCTAGATATAATCAAATATGAAATTATGGATGTAGATGAAGCTATGTCATCCAGACAATACAACTGAAGGTTTTGTTTCCTTTAATTACCATACTTGGGGTGAACTTTGATAAAATTAGGGTTATTAAAAAAAGTAAAACTACTAAACTTAAAAGGATAAACTTCTCAAATTGTATCTAGACATATACTGCTAAGGGTGTTGATCACATTAACAAACTATTTACATAAAGACCAACATACTCACATATACATACAACTGAAATTAGATTCTCTACTAACATTAAGAATCTACTTACATACCTGAAATAGGAATTGCAAGCTAAACAACTTCCAGGTGGATACAGTTATGTGAAAGCACAAATACAAACTAATATCTAAACCAATCTAGACTTCTCCAACTCTAACCTTCCCATGTTCTACCACAATTGGTGCAATTACTTCATCTTCATGGTCATGTTCTGCGGCCTCTTCGTACTCTTGTTCTTGTAGCTATGCATGCTCTTGTTCTTCGATTTCCTCCAATGCAGTAGGCTCCGGATCCTCTAGATCACACTCTAACTCCTCTACTTCTTGCACCTCTGGATAAGCATCATGTATAACTTCACACTCATCACAATCAATATAGTAGTAACGGTGCAGACGATTGTGCCTCGTACATCGAAATATTTCGAACATGATCACTGGTGGAGCTATTGGAATACCATGTAACTCCTTGAACAGTTGCTTAATATCTTGATCCATACCAATTATTTCTCCTCCTTTTCTTGATTCTTTTCTTCTACAACCTATGTGACTCTACAACACTATAGTTGTGGTGGGATATTGTTTATGTAGTTTTTAGCTTTTGCACAATACTCTTATCGCCTAGAAACTCCTAATCTTAAACTATTTATACTTTCTTTAATGAACCAAACTTACCCTGACACACGTTGCTTTGACAGCCTTTGCATGCCCACCCTAGCCAAATGGAGGACAAAACACAATTGAAGAACAAATTGTACATATCTAAATTATATCATCAACATCTATTATAGTAGACTTGATAGAGACCTGACTATGCTATGACTATAATTTAGTGGGGGACATGAACATTTACAGCAACCCTACTGTGATAGAGTAATCGAAACCTGACCATATAATGATTGTACTCTAGTGTGAGACATCAACAACTACAACAACCCTAGATATAGACAAATTAATACTCCTACAATCCTACTCTTACGAATTTTGAGGATACCCTACAAACTACTATAGGAAATAACTCATAGAAAAACAAAAAAGAATTTAACCATGCCATCATGTCAACCTTATTATTTATTTTTCTTCTCTTAATTCTTTTCTCCCACTACTTATGTGATTCCACAGTACAAAAGTTGAGGTGGGATATTAGCTCCTGATTATTTGCACAATAATGCCGCCCACTAAAAAAAAAATTATATTATCACTGCCTCTCTTATTGAACTCAACTTACCTTGACACACGTTACCTTGCATGTTTTGCCGGATTGTACTATCAATAGCACCTGTAAAAATATTCTCATCGTGCTTAAGTGAGACATATCAATATACATAGCAAATCGTTCTTGGTGGTTTTTTTTCTAGTTTTTTTTTTCTTATTCTGATTTTAACCATGAATAGTTGTTAAGTTCACCAACTATCAATGCATGCATAGGTGATACCTTTTACATCATTTTTTAGTTAAAATCTCTATCTACTTGTTTCTTTACCAGATGGATTGAGTTTCTCTTTTAAAAATTCTATGACACACGATGTTTTGTTATGTCTTGTATTATTTATTTCTAGTCTAACCAGTGGAATAAATGCATGTTATATTATATTATTAATAGCTAATTTGACCAATCGAATACAGAATCAAACAACGTGTAATTATAATCGAGATTAACTATTCTTGATATTTTTCTCGAGAAAAAAAAAAACTATTCTTGATATTGACTATTTTCGAATATAGAATCAAACAACATTTTGTTATGTCTTGTATTTTTTACTTCTGTGCCAGAGATTAACTATTTTTGATGATATTGACTATTGCGTGTAATTGTATAGCAGAGATTGCGGGAGAGATTAATTTGAATTATATTAATTTTCCTTGTTAATAAAATACTTAGACGGCTACACCTTAAAGAATAACACTGATAAACGAAAACACTTCTATCCAAGACTGTAATGATGAAATTGATACTTTTGAAGCATAATGTAATGATGTAATTTTAGTCTACAAATAAATTTAAATCCATGTAACATGTGAATATGAACTTACTTAAATAACTACTACTAACTGCTTCATTAGCATGCACAATGTGTAATGTTTCTAACATTTTTTGGACACGTTTCAAAATTATTATAGAAATATAGATTTTATTAAAGATTTTATACGTAAGTCTCTCATAATCCTAATCCTATTTAAGTTAAGTTCTAGGGTTCTATTGAGAAGAAACAATGTACAAAACACTCAAAAAATTCTAAATCTCTTGATATTTAATTTTACAAAGTAAATCGTTGAAACCCTAATCCTTTCTTTTGTTTTCTCCATATTTGTCTCACAGAAATGGGTTGCTTTGGCTATAAAACTTTTGCTTTCTTTGATGAGTTCTTTGATATTATGAGGAGAGAATGTTTCATTGATGTTCTTCTAAAAGACTATCACTTCGACATCGAAAATTTCTATTTGATTCATCCAATATATTATCGCAGTGTCTTTGTGTTTGGTTTCAAAAATATTAATGATTTTAAGCTATTGATGAAGAACGATAGCATAAATGTCGATGAAAAATGTGTCACTTTGGTTCAACTGGAGCATGGGTGCAAGTGTGTTCGAAAATGGAGTGAATACTATTGTTGTGGTGATGCTTATAATTCTGCTTCATCTTGATATTTTAGTGTTTTCTTTTTGTGTCGGATGCTTGTCTTCTTTTGATCTACTGTCTTTTGTTTTCGTGTTTAGATGAATTAAAATCGATAAAAGTGATGAAGACGAAGATTCCGGAAATGACAGCGCTGATGAAGTACATTGAATGGGAAGGTGTTTTATAATGTACGTTATTCAATTTTAAAAGTTTTAGTCAAGACGACAATGAACAACTTATATCCTAAGCTTAATGTAGGATATTTGATGTTGCAGAATGGACCCATCTCAACATCACAGAACTGGTAACTTCATCAATCGTGTATCCCAAGAGTAAGATATAAACACCAACTAATATACATACTTCGGCATATCGTTTCGATGGTTCCATGTAGTACATCTAATTTACTTTATTTGTATTAGTATTTCTAAACCAAACCCAAGAAAATATTCTACAAATCCCATATTTTATTTTAATTGCATCTAGAATAGTAGGAACCCGATTCTTCAGTTCTTGAATTAAAATCAACGTTTTATGGTTCAAAAATTAATAGTTGTAACTGACAAAACATGAATGTGCATAAAAGATAATACACAATCTAATTATTAAGAATTTGATATATAAACTCTACTTTTCATTAAAAAATTATAGTAAAACCACATAAAAGACTTGGTAATGTGATTCTCAAACATCCCAAGGAAGAATTCTATAACCATCTTATGGTGCTTGTGAAAATACTCAAAATAATAAATCCATGATACTAATAATAAAATGTTGTTTAATTTTTAATTGTAAGACACATCTTACATACACATTGTTTCTCCGGCAAGTCGTTGTTGCTGGTCATTTTCTCTGAACAGATCTTCTCTTGTACGTCGTTTTTGTTAGCAAATCTCTTCTGCAGGGTTTTCGGGAAACATTAAATAACTAAAATTGTATGCAAATATTAGAAATTTATGTTTCTTTGGTATTTACCTTTGAGATTGATAACGGTTTCATAGATTTGAACAATTGACCTAGTGGTTCCTGATGTCATATAGCTTTTTTGCTGGCTTTCAATGTTGTTTGTGGTTGGTGACTTTGGATTTCTCATTTCTAGCCGACTTTCCATCACCCAACATTCTTTCAAGTTCATATCTATACTCTAATTCATCATTGATATAATATATACGATGTACAAAAAAAAAAATTATAGCCAGACACTCCTCCATTAACTATTTTAATCTCAAATACATATGTTTGTCCCAATGTCATTATTATGTCAATTATATCTTGTACCAAGTTTTCCTGCAACAGCTTTTGTGAGTTCAAGTCATTTTTTGGGTAGTAGAATGTGGTATAAGGTTTTGTTGTTTGGTATATACCTCTCCAATAATATAATTGTTCATCATGCGCTTTGAGATCCTATCAAAGTCGTCGAACAGAACATCAGAGACCGATCCTACAATAGTAAGTGTACCAATTCCAGAATTCATCACGTACTTTCAATTCTAGCTTTAACTTGTACACGTATTTTATCTATTAATATAATATTAGCAATATAAACGTCTTTTTAGGTACAATATGTGTAAAACAAACTTACCTTAGTACAGGTATTTTAATGTCGCAATCGCATGACGAACACCATTCTTCGCTAGAGTTTTTTTCTTTTCCCTTTGAACTGCAATTGCCACATACTAAATAATACCATGTTGAACCCAGTACAATGTCAACTATTTTTCCTTTGCTGGTAGAGGTCATCCCCTATCATATACATCAAACTAGTAATCGACCAAATAATTATTTTATTTAGTATTTTTTTGTATTATTTGTTTTGATCTTACCAAATTCTCCTCGTTATGAATTAAATACAACCTTCTTGTAGAGTCAATCTATTATGAAAAAGCATCTCTTCAATTGGCCTTTGTTGGTTCCTCTTGCAACCAATAGGCATTACTGGCAAGTAGGCTCCATATCTATTTATTAAATCATATAATTATTTTCTTAGTTTAATGCAACACTATCATACAATACAATTTGTAACCATAAAACAAATAAATTAACTATCAGATCAAATAATTACCTTTTTCCCATGTGCTCAACCTCAGGTATTAGTAAGTCCACGTAAATTTTTGTTGCCATTCTTGATATTCATTCCTGGAATTTTCATTGACTTTTGGTGATTTAAATTTTAAAAATAGGTGCCATTAATTTAGATAATTTGTCAGAGGACTTACCATCGAATTTATCCACGATTGCTGATGTGATTATAAGAATGATATATTTGTCCATATCCTGTAAGAACTCGTCTTTTATTTTTCTAGCAACATGTCCCCATAGTGTTGCTCTTGTAAGTCTACCATCTTGGGTATCTGTTAAAATTTCTCTGTTAATCGTAGAGTTCCTAGATACTTCCATTCTGAGTTCTAGTTTTTATACACCCACCAGTATGCGCATAACATCTACATTAACAGCATTGTAATATAAATTTTTTATCTGAAGATAACATAAGAAATATATTCAAATTATTATCTTTAATGAATTATCTGTAAAGCATGTCAGGTCTCCGTTTCTTTTCTTAAGTTCCCTTAGATCAGTTAGTATGAATTTATACTTTGGAATATTGTTGTTGTTCATAGTGTTAACAGAAACATGTGTGCTTCTAGTGAAGAGCATTAATAAATTCCCACTAATAGGTCTCCACTTGACTTCGACATTTGATATTAAGAAGTTTGAAATTGTTATGATATTTTGTTCTTTTAGCTTCTCCATATGATCTTTGTAATGGTCTCTTTCCATAACAACATGGATTTGTTGTTCCTGTTTATTAACTAATTAGTCACCATTTAAATATGTATCAATAATATTAATATAATGAATCTACTTACATATTCATCAAGAAAAACCATATGAAAGTTGTAAGTTCATCGTTGTTCGATAGCCTGGTATCCCAAGTTCTTAGAATTCTAAAAGACTGCACATCGTTGGTTCTTCTCTTTTTTTCATGCCCCATGGTTTTGTTGCTTGCTATTAAGATTTTGTCACAACTAAGCTATGCTTATATTGTCATGATCAAGGTTTCTTATATAGACGTCCATAAATCTATAAAAAGAAACCTAGTCGTATTTAATTCTAAAAGTTTTGAGCTTTAGGAAATCGATTCCCATTATAAATCTCTTTCCTTTTCTAAAATTTAGATCAAAGTGTTTCCATTATTAGTTGTGTTCTACGATTTTATGTTCCATCCTTTTTTTTTCTTATTTCGGTCTGATCAAGCATTATGACCGTACCATCCTGACCAATCTAAATATATTATCTATTTTTCTAAATCAAAAAGGCATTGATTGGACCTAGATTTGAAGCAAGGGAGTTAGCTGGGTTTAGATTGGCATTGATTGGACTTAGACAAATATTTCGAAGAATGTGAAGGTTATAAGGGTGTGAGAGCCTACTTTTAGCTGGGGCCTGACCCAACTTCCTATTTTTTCAAGGAATCGCGACCGTGGAGCAGTCTGATCTAGGGTATCTTTCGTTCGGAATAGCGGTGTTCTTCGTAAATTTTTAGGTGGTTAGCGAACTATTTTTTTCTGGATTTTTAAGTACAAACTTATTTATTTATTTTCATAAATTTTAAATATTTATTGAGACCGACCTGCGTGTCGAGAAGTACTTTTTTTTTGAGGTTTTATATTAAAACTTTACAACTACTTAATAAATTTTATTAAATAAATAATTATTTATTTATTTTGCATTAATGCGAATATGCTCCATGCGATTACCCCATCTCCATGAGTTGGTCTGACGGTTTGAGTGTGTAAAGTGGTCCATGAGTATGCCACACTTGGGATTTTAGGGCGGTCAACCTAGAATTTGAAGTGGGGTATTACATCATATGTGTAAGTATTTTTGATATCTTTTTAAAATGAGAGTCTTTTACAGCCCATATTTATGGTTATATGTAGCAGAATTTGTAAAAATGGTTCTCGGTCTTGGATACAAATTACTCACTTTTTTAACTTTCTTAATGGCTAAGAAGAGTTTAAAGAACATACCTCATTTTCCCATTTCTTTTTAATCAAAATTTTATTGGTTTTGGTTAGGAAAACCAAAACAGAAATTTTCCAAAAAGCTAAGCAGCTAATGGATAGTAGTCAGAGTAACAAAATTCCCATTATCAATTTATCTATAAAAATGCTTTCTAAGCTGCTCGGATTAATTTCCATTATTCAATAGATAACACAAAGGCACCATATCAAATTTTAATAAAATATTAAGTCATAGGGTCGGGTATTGTGTCCACCACACACAAAATCTATATCAGCCAAGAAGAGTTTACTATAAAAACAAAGAAGATACTTATAATAAGAAAAAACATGGGGAAGCGCACGAAGAAGATACTCTTCTACCATGCTTTTATCCTTTCATGCATAGAAAATATATAAGAAGATACTTTACTTGGTTTCAAATAAGATAAGAACATATTTCATGTAAACATATTAAAGTTTAGAACTGCTACAATACAGTAATAAAAGAGAAATATAAAACATATCCTAACATAACAAACACTAACTAATCTACTAATTTTGTTGTTGAACTTATAGTAAACCATAGTTGTTCATCTAGCTAGTGATGCATCTTCTTTTTTGTAATGGTATATCGTTTACTTCATTTTCTTTGTTCTCATGTACCTTTTATTTAATCACCTGTAATGGTTCCATCTTTCCTCTTGATCGCAAGCATGAAACATATCTTCATCTTGGTCTTTGAAAGCATGACGCATAGCCTTGCATGATCTACAATAGATGTAGTAAAAACAATAAAGTCAATTCCTCCTTTCATATTTAGAGGTTTCTACATGATATGTAGGTTGAGTCGTTGGAAAACCTTGTAACTCTTTGTATAGTTTCTCAAGTTTCTTATTTCTCCATTTTTTTTGTACGAATCTTTGTCTTTTTTTTTCCTTTATTTTTCACAATGTTTTAATGGGTTGTAGGTGAGAGAATGAACTTGTTTCATATTTTTATATTTCCTTTGTTTAGCTACGTGTTGAATTGTTCATGTGGCTTGAATCTTTACCTAAAGAATTATTTTATACATGTTGTCTTGTTGTCATGTTTCATAATTTGTAGTATTCCTAAAGAAGCAAACCTATTAGGCTACATTTTGTACTGATTTGCGACTGATCTATGAACTAACTCTTAAATCATAAATGGTATACCAATGGCTCGTCTTTTCAATCTTGTCTAGTATACTAAATTTTATTAATACTATCAATGCATGTATACGATCTCAGTTTGTATAACACCCATATCTATCTAAGTTTAACTACCAAATGATGTTTTTTACACGTGTTGCATTTCTTATTTTACTCAGAGGTAAGTATGTTTTAAAGTGAAAAATATTATATGTTTCTCACTCTCAATGTTCACTATATATATGCATGATTCTACATAGTAAAAAATCATGAACTACTCTAGGAGTGAGGAGCTTTAGTTTGATACTTATTGCTTCCCTAATTGGGTAAACTAATTTGTAATTATACGATAAAAACTTAATATTATTTATTGCTTCATCCTAGAAAAGAAGTTAATCTTAACATATAAACTATGTTTTTCTTTGGGTTTATATGGGATAAAGCCTTGTTGTTGTTTTGACTCGGAAATCATATATAATCCCCCATACACAGCTGTATCATGTTGCTACTAATTCATGGCTTACCATTCAAATTGTATTGGATGAATTCAGGGGTCTTATATACCTTGGTGTAACAGTCTCTTAGTGGATTAATAAATTTCATGCTTCAAAATAAAAAAAGAGCTATATATCCTACCCCACCACAATCCAGTGCATGTTAGCTATTTGACAATTCATATTTAATGTGTTGGGCTACCAAAAGCATGTTGGTTATCTTATAACTGTCGCTGGTTACTTTGACATCTGATAAAATTAGGTTAAATTAATATCTATATCATATGTCCATACCATATTTGGATGCTAAAAATAACATATGGATTGTCTAGGGTTATTTGTTTAATGCAGTACCGAAGTTAATGTACCCTGAATCATAGAAATTACGCATACAATAGTTTAAAACCAACCAAGCACATTTTTTTGATCAACAAAAATACCTAACACTAAATAAGTGTATCAGAAGTTGATCAATTGGCTGGACCTAGACTAATATTTCTAAGAATTGAATATTTTTGTAGAGAAAAATAAGAGTAAGACCCTAGATAGATGTCCATTGATTAACATAGGGTAGCTAATTTTTTGATTTTTTTTTTGTGTACATAAATTGAATTCCCTAAAGGAAAGGAATTGTTTTAACTAACCAATTGTTGATTTGATCAAATACTTAGACTATTGATACCCTACCAAAATTATATCTCCTAATTGAGATACGTTTATTTATTCATCTATGTGTATTTTCGTCAAGAATCCATGGTCATGATTTGAAATGGCAAGCATTGGGCTAATAGCCAGAGTTAAAGCTCGTACGGATTCCAAGCATCTGAGTCGGTGGTAGCATACCATTGCAATGATTTATAGTTGTTTTTTTCTTTTTGTTAATCAAGAATTATAAAAACTAATTCGAAGGAATCATTACAGCACCTAACCTATTTAGTTCCTTGAATGATATGTTGTACACAACGAATTTTTTTTTATCCAGTGGTCTCTTTTTTAAGATCCGCAGTTGGTAAACTATAAAATAACCCATTAAGTATAAGAATATAAATCAATTTGTTGATACGGCTCTTTTGATCTATATACTTGAAAAAACAAATCAATTGATAGTCATTTTTATGGCTATTCACCTTGTGAAGAATTACATCGGTGAATGTATATGATATCAAATTGGATCATTGCCTTTGTTTATTCTTTAATGTCATAAGGCCATATTGATGCACTTGAGTTCTATGGGTATAACGTATCCTAATATTATATAAACTTAAAATTGTACACAGCCTTCTATTTTTATATATTAGTTATTTACCATGATGACTATTTCTCAAGGACCCGTGGTATATAATTAGGTAAAAATGAATAAGAAATCAATTCTCCAAAACTGAATTTATTTGATCTAAAAGAAAATAATAAAACACCCACAATGAATTAAAACACTGTAAGCGATAAAAAAATCCAATGTGACGTCCCTACAACTTATCTCAAAAACACAAAATTTAAAACACTTGTTCCTTAGTTTTTTTTTCCTCCCAATATGCTTTCCGCTGTGCCCGTGTCTTTTTGTTCATATGGAGGTTTCTTGTTCTTTGACTGCATTGCTAGCTTGAACTTCCTCCTTTCCTCCAGTATTCTCCTGTATCTTTTCTTTTCTTTATACTCATTAAGTTCATTAAGGTAGAGATAGGTGTCTCTTGATCTGTTATATAGTTCTTCCAGCATTGTATGATCCTCTTTTTCAGTCTATGTCAATTATTGCCATTTTTTTGATTTTTTTTAATACTTCAAGTAGAAGAAGATGCTCTCGATGATGTATCCTACATAATTGTTTTAGCCCCATCGATTGACTGCAGTCCATTCTCGTAGAGTAAAACTAAAATCGGATGTCAGTCAATGGTAAATTAGGTTAATATATTTTGGAACTAACCATATAAAATTATAATTGTATAATGTTTTTTTTTCCTGAAACTGTTATAAAATATATATTAAAAGTAATACAGGAGTTTAAAAATTATTGTCTAAGATTATAGATATGCCTGTTTTAGTTTTATGCCGAAAGATGTGAAACTGTGTTTAGTGGATGTCTTGTATGAATGACATTGTATCCAATATATAGACTCTAGAGAAGCTTGCTTAGGAAATCAGTCTTTCCATATAACTCAAATTGCATGTTTTAAGAGTCCCGATAATGTCAATTTTTTTTATCTAAGGAAACGTAGGTCAATTTGACGCACCTAATTAAAGAAACTCGAAAATCCGTAAATGGCTACGACATATCCAAATATATAGAATTACACCTCGAGGAGTACATAATAATGTTATTACATTACAATATTTACTTGATTTTCTATAGAAGCATACATCATATACAATAGCCCAATATAGCTTCCCGAAAATTAAACCCTAGCTGAAATGATTGTAGCTGAATATATGCTAGAAGATGTTTAAATAAAACATCCACATTAACATATAAAAAATTGCATCTCGAATTCGTTTGTTTGATATATAATTGCTAATTCTGGTCATAATTTAATTGTTCCACGTTCAAAATGAACTTTACTTTTTTTTATATTATATATCTGGTGCATGCTTTTAGAAAATTTCGTCCGTGGATGACCCTTTTGACCGACACTTTGAGCACCTAAGTCTCAAATGTACATAATATACTTTTTTGTACATAGAAATCAAAATTGTGTCCGGGTTGGTGCATTACAAAAGAGATTTTATTTTGAAAGGTTTTGGAACACACATTTAACAATCAATAAAACAAAGGACTGCCAGTGCACTACTAACTGTACTATAGAAGCATTGTCATCTCCGTCCAACAATAGATGACCTAGTTCAAGTTTGCATAGTTCTTAAGCCAAGAAGTAAAAAGGAGTATTTTTAAGTATTTTTTACAATTACACCCTTATGGATAATAGTTAGTGAAATTTAGATATGATTTATCTCTCAAACTATAACACGGATATTCGTAAACTTTATACCATTGAAAAGAATTTTAAAACACCAGTGTAACGAATATAAACATGGTTATAAAATATACATATTTCTTATACTAACAATAATTAATTAAAATGGTAGTTTTAAAAATATACTTTTGTTTAACGATATAGGTCATCTATTAGTGGAAAAAATATAAAAATAAAATAGACATCTATTCTTAGACGGAGGGGGTATATACAAAAACTTTTGTATATGCTTGAATGCAATCACTTAATAACATGTTATAATTTTCTACATCTATATCGTATATGATATTCTTGGGAAACAGTTCTAACCAAATATGTTTATTAAAACGTCCTGTAATTAAAATGCCTACCCAAAAACTTAAAAGCATTTTGTGAGATATATCGCAAATTGAAATGTTAATGAAACATCACTGACATTCACCATGCTTAATCAAATCAATAAAGCAGTAATGTACGCTAACTAAAATACGACATGAAACCAACCATAAAATTTAATGTAAAAAATGCTATGCTACTACCTTTAATCCCTATTGATTTCTGCTAGTCATCTAACTTGAGACCAAATTTATATATATTTTTTATGGCGCACGACCTCTCATTCTCTATCTTTAAGCTTATACACGATAAGACCTTCTTTGCACTTTTTTATCCTCTCTCGATCCAAATTTGAACTTTTTCTATATACGTTCTTTGAATGCTAACATCCTACATTCTTATCTTGTTTTTACTTTTTGTTGATCTTCATAGTAATATCTCCCAAACTCTTCTATTTGCTCTTCGGATCCATTACTTGGGAAAACATCATAATTATCATGCTCTCTATTTATTTGTTCTGTTACTTGTTTTCCTATAAATGAAATCACTTCTCCATCTATTTATTTCAATATTCTTTTCTTCAGAACATTACTTGAAAACATAAGGTGTCTACCTTTTTAATGCTGCAAAGACGTTTATTAGGTTCTTTTGCATCAAGCCCTTTGTACGACTCTGAATCTTCCTTGTAGATTTTCCCAATCAAATAACCCTCAAGCATTCTATTATCATGTGATAATAAAGGAACTATGCATTTTTCTTTTATATCAGTGTCCTCCAATGTTAAAAATTGAGCGAACGTGATACCATTCAAGTCTTTGTCTAGTTTTTGGTATTGTTTAAACTTTTTCAAGTCATATTCTCTTTTCATCCTATCACTGTGTAAAAGTATGGCCATGTTGTAATATCCCTTAATCCATTCCTCTTCAGATGCGTGAAGAGACAACGGATTATACTGTGCATAACACAACATCTCATACTGATACCGGTCCTCCTGTATATAGCGTTTTAATTCACGTTTGTCATCAGAATCCCTTGCTTCTCTATTAAGGATCCAAGGGCGTCATTTATAGGGTTTATTCTACAGTGTTGTATCTAACATGGTTGTTTAACGTCGTTTTCTTCTTCATCTTCTACGAACCTTTGATCCCCTACATAGGCTTTCACTGTTTTTCTATCTGCGGATATTTTTCTCCTTTTTCTGTTTTCTAAAACCATATTTCTCCGGGTTCATATTGGATAAAACCTTTTTGTTATTTTGATTTATATAGATTATTTCTTACAGCAACCTATGAGTTGTATGCCTGAGTATGCACGGAATTCCCACTGAATCTTGGAAACTGTCTAGTTTAAGGAAACTATGTGGAGTGCTTGATACGTTTTTGTTTTTTAGGTATATTTTGATGTCTTATTCAATTGGGCTTAATTTATTTTTGGAAATCATATATGATTTCCCATACACAGGTATGTATCCTACTCCACCATAGTCCAGTACATGTTAGTTATTTGATAATTAATATTTAATGTACTGGGCTACCAAGGGCATGTTAGTTATCTTATAACTGTCGTTGGTTACTCTGAAATCTGTCTAAATTAATATTTATGCCACATATCCATTTCATACATGGCCATTAAAAATAAAATATGGATTATTTAGGGTTATTTGCATGGGGTCCTTTGCGTAATGCAATGCCGGAATCGATGTACTTTGAATCATAAACATTACGCATACAACAGTTTAAAACCAACTAATGCGTTAAAATTGGAAATCAAACCTCTTGTTTTAACATCAAGCTATAAAATACCTAGCACTAAATAAGCATATGAGGACTCCAATCCATCATTGAAAAAATAACCTAGGAAACCAAAATTAAAAGATTAAAAAAAAAGGAAAAAGAAAATATACCTCTGTTAGAACAACAATCGAGGTATTATATTTATATAAGATGTATAACCTTTATTGGAAATTATCTTCGATGAAAAATAAGGGGCAACGTTGGGTGGGTCTCTGAAAAATAAAACCTTGGAATGAGCATGGTCAAACGTTCATCCTCCTCCAATGGTGTCATCACCTCGAGTATATTTTCATGCAGCTGTGTGACCCTAAGTGTAAATCTCTTGAGGAAACCACTACTGATGTCAATGTTTCGAAGTAGTATCACGGACATTCCCGCCCTTGCTTCAAGAATCTCGTCTGGTGCATCTGTAAAATCAAAATTATTGAGATAGCTTCTACCATGTGCCTGATCAATTATACTGGTGGTTACATAGGGTGTTTTTTGTTCTACGGTATCTTTTTTGCGAAGTATATTTTCTCCCTTGGATGTAACACGATATCTAAGACCGCACGTTCTCCGCCTTTGTAAATGTACATGAACACATAACTAATAGCTCTAGCATTATGGAAAGTTGTATTAGGAAATTTTTATTATTTCTGTAATTTTTCTTTTATTTTGGACACGTTTTGGACTTTATTTTTGGGACTGTGGACATTTTTATTATTTTTAAACCCTAGGGAAGGGTAATTTAAATATAAACTGCAACAGGGAAGGACGACAATTACGATATTATCTCGTCCCCTCGGGTTCGTACACTGACACATGAGTCAGTGGCCCGGGTCGACTACAAATGATTCATCCCCCGTCTGGTATGTGAGTTAAGACTCGATCAATCCACGAATCCCCTACAAGTGGGTTTACTGTACTCCTTCGTATGCATATATGTTGAGGAATTGAATACGGACTTACTTTTCTAGTAAAGGGCAAGAACTAGCCATACAAGGACTCGGATTTCATCACCGTTTCCTTCTTTCCCGCTTTAGGAATATGTTACCAAACGTGAACCTAAACCTTAAAACTTTGACTAGAAAGAGACCGATATGGTAACGAGCTTATAGAAAACTCGTTCAAAAGGACTGTATTGGTTACTTTGTTAGCCTAACTCGAATTTCAGGAATATTATTTTAAGTTGATTAGAGCCTCCTTATAACCCAGGGAAAAGTTGCCAAAGAGACAGGGTTATCAAAGATCCTTAGAGCTTATCATGTTTCTCTTCGACTTAATCTAATTCGGATCGTTCTAAGAGGTTTTCTAAAACTGTAACTAGTTGCATTTCGAAAGAATAGAAGCTGGTCTAGAAACAATCTAAGTGGATCCATCATGTTTTTTGTTTGCTAGATTCAATAGGTTTGATGTGGTTGAGTCGGCCTTGTTTGTGTACGTTTAGAACCCCCTTCATGTTAGGATTTATTTTCTTAGATTTTTTTAATATATTAGGAAGTTTTTAGAAAATGTCGAACTGGTATTATGAGTACCAATACAATGGTTATCCGACTGAATTTCAAAATAAACATTATCCATACTATCAACATGGTGTGGATAGTAGTCGGGATCACCACCAACCTTTTGGAGGTTATTACTCATACCAGGGTGATCCCAGTTACTATTCGTACATACACCCGTCTTATGAACATGAAAGTGGGCAAAATTCTAATTCTTTTTCTTGGAGGGATTCCCTAAAGAAGATGCAATCTAGTACTCCCTATGATGACCCAGATCCCACTCTAGAAGAATCCCTCAAGCATTTGACTGAGAATGTAAATAGATTGAATGAAATTCTTGTAGAGAGTATTATTTCTCAAAATGATCTTAATTTCCAATATAGTGCTACCCTTGATAATTGTTCACCTAGTCAAGAGGACGAGGATAGAATTGGTAACACTACTTATTTAGACGAGGTTCAAACATCTTCATATTATTATGATGATGATGGTAGTGTTAGAAATAAAACGAGTGGGAATTGGTAACACTACTTATTTAGACGAGGTTCGCTCAGTGGAGTACCAGCTCGACGTCGTAAACGCATTCAAGTACCTGAAAAATTCAGCAAGAAAAAGTAACAAAAAATAGAAATAAAACGAACCTAAAAATAAACAATAATTCGCTATGCCTCCCCGGCAGCGGCGCCAAAATTTGGTCGTGTCGTAATCAACCAAAATATTCAAGTTCTTACTCTCTAAAATA
>JAJJMC010014777.1:2985833-2996907 GCA_023531435.1 Papaver californicum | reverse complement strand
GCCACTTCGGGGCTTTGCCCATATCTTCCTCAATTCTGATCAGAATGACTTCATTCTTTCACCATTGGCTTTGTAATTCAATTCCCTACACTGTGATATGTGAAAGGCCTATTTTAAGCAGAGTTTCACTGGCTCCTCGGTGATTCTAGCTTTTAAGCTCCATTCTGCGGGTTTCTGAACTGTAACCTGAAAAGGCGACTAAACTTCGAAAATAATCAAGATACCTAATAATTCACTCAAATATAGCACATAAGGGTCAGGAGAAACTACTTTAAATGTATGATTTATGCACCTATCAGATTTTACTAAAGATACCACTGTTTTAGACTATGTAGAATGTTCTTGTTTACAAGCCGATAATGGTTTAGAGGAACGGGTTTATCTTGAGAATACTGTTTTGGAGTCCAACTTTTTAGAAACAATAGTCTTAGATAACAAAGATAGATCCGTAGAGATTTTAAATATGAGTGAGGATGCACCACCTGGTTATAACTCAGAAGAAGCAATTGACCATTTTCAGGAATCCGACGATCTAGAAATTAGGAAAAATGTGATTAGTCTATCCAGAGACACTAAAAACTCTAAGTTTGGGGGTGACTACCATTCTCCCTGTGCTTTACCTTTAAATCTTATAAAGGTCCCTAACTTGGGACTTGACATATGCACCTCTATCATTTTACAAGATCATCTTCAAATTATATATCCTTAGCTTGTTGATGTCCAGCAAAAAGTTCAGTTGTTAGAAACCCATCCTCTGGTCGATGTGGTTTACCTAGGTGATAATACCAAGATTGACTTTGTTTTCCCACCAAAATATTTTCTTCCATATGTGGGAACGTATAAATTTCAAATGTGTAAGTTATTAAGTTTTGAGACTAAGCTTAATTACTTTAGGGAATTAGAATCGACACATTTGTTTAAGAATGACCACCTTCATAGTACTCAATTGTGTGAGTCAAATCTGATTGACTTTGAGGATCGACAATTATTCAGGTTATTATTATGTGCTTCTAAGTTTATAGTTGAGTTATTCAGACTCTACAACCTGATTCTTTTGATCCTACCTACGAGGAAATCCAGCCCATGAAAATATTTTATCTAGACCCTTTTATAGAGCCTGAACCTGAACCAAAGCTAGAAGTAGTTGTGTTAAACAGAAAACTAGATAAGGGTGTGCTCGGTTTGTTCATTTTCTTGGCCTGTTGTAGTTTCCTCTTATTTGTGATAACATTATTTGATTCAGATGACCAACAGTTTTTCCGACTATTGTTATATGATTTTATGAGGTGACTAATTCTTTCTTAGTCTGGATGAAGACTTTAAACTTAACACTTCTTGGGAGGTAACCCATGCTCATGCGATACAATACTATCTTTCCTTAACTCATTTCCTTCGATTGGTAACAGTTTCTCCTTGTTCATGCTTTTAATCATTCATATTTAGAAACATTTGAGGATACTGTTTGATTTAAGTTTGGGGGTAAGGTAGAAACTTTTAATGAAATATGAAACTCCAAAGTCTAGTATTTTATGAACAGTTCAGGATGATACTAACCATTCTAGGTAGATGGAAACTTAGCTCTTTTTCTATAGGAATTGGTGTGACTAGTTAAATGGTCTATTCATAAAAGTACAGAGTTCAGGTGTTAGAAATAACATGATAGCTTTCACCATATCTTGGAGTCTATCTCAACCATATCACCTTCTGTTTTTATTTTTGCAATTTGTGTTTCTCTAAGTGACTTGGTGGGGCAGCAGTATCGAATTGTTGTAGCCGCCAGGATGAAATAGAGTGTTGAGATCAAGCCCCAATTTTAATTCTTACAAAATAAAAATTAGAGAAGAAAAAAAATCCAGTATTGACACTTTGATAGCAATATGTGTGTGTTCTCTATGTCTCCGTCGCCTAAGCAATCGTGGAACGCAGGATCAATGAGAACTATTATGTAAGATGCTGATAAGGACCATGCGCTTGGATTCAATTTGATCCAATCATGTTGTTAATACATTTATAATTATTTTATATTCAATAAATCCATCGACTGGACCCTTGTATATACCAGTTGAGTCGATTTAGTGGGAGAGCATCTCAATCCATTAGGATTCATCCTGGCACTGACCTTCAGACAGATATGGGAAACACCGTTCACCTTAGTCAACATATGCACCATTCATCACTTTTATATCCATCTTCTAAATCTATTCATGTGATTGAACTTTGATAGATTCTGAGTATTGTGGTTGAACAACTATCTAAGTAGAGCTTTGTTATCTTATATATGAATTTTAGTACGTTGAGTGCAAACTCGTATACAACAATTGGACTCATATAGGGTAATGATTCCCATAGATGAAGAATTTAGTATGCCAACTAAATAGCTTGTTTAGTGTTTACCCTCAATCGTTCATAAGTAGCCAAAATTGGAGCAAAGGTTTTGTGGATATACCTCTTGTAAACCCTCACGAGACAAAACTCGTCCACTAGGGACACCTAGGGGTTTAACGGCTTATTACATATGCTAAATGTAGTCGTGAATCCTGTGAAAGTGAGTTATAATTTTATTTTCTAGATTAGATTTGCTCGAGGACTATCAAATAGTAAGTTGGGGGGTATTTGATAGACACATTTTTGTGTCTAAATTGTGCTCGATTATCTATTTTGTTAGTGTTCGATTTTGTACTTATTATGTTTTTTTATGTCTTTGTAGGTATTTTTGAGAAATAAATAATTGGGGAAAAATCGGCTCGAAAGGCACCCGGGGAGAATTGACAAAGGCACCCAGCTCTTGGATTATGGGCACCTCCTTTTTGAATTAGAAACCGAAAATGGCGGGAACAAGTATCTTTACGTGAGAAGTTTTCTGAGTTGTTTGGCAACCGTGTTTTAAGTGATTTGGGGTAATTCTGATTTACCCAAGTGAAGTAAAACAACCAGAATAACATCAATACACGTCACAAGACGTGTTTCAGCCGAAAAAACTGGCAACATGAATGAATCTAGACGGAAAAACAGATTTCTTCTCTGTTTAGGATATCACAAGATTTGAGAATGATTTGGACTTGTTCTTTTGGTCATTATCGGTTAAAAAAGTTTATTAGGGTTTACCAACACTGTATATTCCCAAGAGAATCGAAGAAAATAGAGGGAGGAGGTAGCCAGAACAGCCGAAAAAAAACCAGGAAGAAAGAAGTTTTTTGCTATTGTAGAGAAGAAGAAGAACATAAGACGTCCAGAAACTGTCGCTGAAGCTGTCACTTATACAGCATATTTCAACAGCGCTGGAGTCCATCTTTCTTTCCTGTTATCCTTTTTTTCTTCTGTAACGCAGAGAACATCATCTGTAACGTTTATAAGCGTATCTGTTCTCATGTGTTACTACTATTTCCTCTTTGTAAACACTTTTTGAGCCATGAAATGTTATTTTGAGAGTGTTTCCAATACAATGAGGTAATCACCATCACTGGGGGCGACGGAGGAAGCTAGTTATCCAATAATAAAGTGGTAATTCCTATTTTATCTATTTTTTACAATTCTTTTAATATTATTTGCTTTGAAATAAAATTGGAAAAAATGGTTTTTATCAAATAATTATGTTTTGTTTTGATGGGTCATGCTGAGTTTAAAGCTTTTGATGCCTCATGCTTTCGATTTACAATTATTCTTTCAAAAACCTAACTTTGGCAATATTTAGAATAAATTGAATACAGGAATTGTAAGATTTTATCACTTGAAATATTGGCTAACGGTGGAATCTTTAGCCTTAGTTCTTCCCATCAATTTGAAATCAAGTTTGTTTTAATCTTCTTTATTTTTATTTATTAAAAATTAGGTCTAGAAATTAAATCTTCACAAGTCTGAGTATCGAACTTTTTACCACTATTCTAAAATCATATCAGTGCCCACAAAAACAACACGTCTATTAGCTCGAAGAATACAACACAGGTAGGTCAAATTTCCACATATGTAAAAACTATATGTACGTATAAACACAAACATCCATAAAACTTATTTTGTTATATAAAATCTTTTAAGCAATATGAGGGGATGCAACCCAACCTTGTAGCTTCTGTTTTACACATGGTTATAATAGTTTTTTATATGAATTTATTGGTATTAATTTCATGTAGATCTGTTTTACACATTATATATATTTATTTTATATAGCTCTTATGTAGAGATTAAAGGAAAAAAGATGACCGTACCTTAAGAGTTATGCGTCGTAACCTTTAAAAGCCTAGTCGATGTATGTTCTACTTAGGTGGTATTGCATCCTATATATATAGGTTCCAAAGAAGCCCGGTTAAGGAAATCAGTGTTTCCATATAATTCATCGTAGTAGTTTTCGCAATAAGAAAATCATAAGGACTAAAATAACCCAATTTATATTAGCTTTCCTAAATCCGACCAAACCCAATTATGTTATTTATTATCAACCGACTACTTAAGATAATACGCATATACTCAAAATTGTATTAGTTTTACGAATAAGGAAATCAGAGTCACAAAATAAATACATTTGTGTCAATTTTCCTATATACAGCTTAACTGAAACATGTTGTTTATTATTAGCCGACTACTTTATATTAGTATACCCAAGTTAAACTGGGCCAGTGGTTAATTTCTATCCCATTGGTAACTACCCCCATCACCCATTTCATGACCTTTACCCGATATTTTTTTTTTATTTCAAGTCCATGGTCCTGGAAACCCCATCAAAAGCTGATTAATTCAACAAATCCAGAGAAGTTGCATGTTTGTTGGACTAAGAAAGTTTTTACAACTCTGGGAAATGTTTTGATATTTCAATCATGCATTAAAATACATTCTTCGATTGATGCGTTAACCGAAACATTTTATTTATTATTAGCTGACATCTAGTCTGAATGGCTTACCATATTGTTTTGAAACATTAATGTACATTTGATTTTCATATTCTGTAATTTGAAACAAAAAAAAACAGAGGTTACTTACCCGATGACATAAAATAATATGGCCTCAGGTTTCAAAGATTACCCAATACCATATATGTTAAATTTGATTATGAAACTCTCAATAGATAAACAAATAACACATTTATAATAACATTTATTGACCAGGACTCCTTCCAAAAAGTAAACCTTCGAAATTTAGAAAATAAAGGTACCATAAGAAAGCAAAAAGTAAATTCTAGTCAACCTAGTTCTGATTATGAAGCTAACTTTGTAGAAATTTTTGTAGCGCCATGTGATTCTGAAATCCTTGTTCTTGTGAGATGATTCGATCTATAGGCAGTGAATTCTCAGCAATGCATTGAAGCACCACGGTTTTTGTGTACCCATTTAACAGTGCATTTTTTTATAAGAGTGATCCCCAGTTGTGATGGTACTCCGTGTTTTTTTTGAAATACCAATGTATATTGGATTTTCATCCATTGTAAAAGCACCAGATGTCAAATAGAATCCACCATTATGTAGGCTCTGTGATTTGATTTCGTTCATCTGTATCGCAAAACAAACTTTCACAGGAAATTGATATCCTGCAACCGCCACCACATCCTTTGAAATCATTACTATTCGTCGTATTAATGTTATATCCCCATCAGCAGCACCGGTGAGGACCTCTGCAATAATCTCCTGGTCCCTTAGCCGTGTTATAATTAATCTCGTGCCCTTTACAACGCCTTCCTTTTTATTGAAATATCTCAAAAGGATAATTGGGAGACCAACTTTTAATTTCAAAGAATGGCTTGGCATATACGTATTTTCAATTTTGTTTAGAAATTCCATTGGATACATCCGGTCATCCTCATCATAATTTTGGGAAGCAAAAAATATATAATCGTTGCTCAAGTACATGCGTTCTTCTCCCTGGAAAAAGGACACCATGCGACTATTTATTTCAAGTACTTTATCACCATCAAGAGCTAAAGTTCCAGTTTGCGCAAGATATCATTTCCTAGATCTACTTCGTAAGAGATCTTCGTACTATATAACAACTATTTCTTTGAAAGTCGCTTTCATTCGTTAAAAAGATAATACTCTCGTTGCGATTAACAGTCACTCCTCAAGTCCCGCCGGTAACGTGATCTAGTAAAAAATTTAGATACATGTTATACGGGATACCTGCAATTCAGAACAAAGCACCTACGTTATTACAATTATAGGATTTTATTCTTCCTATGAAACTAAAAGATAAATCAATTAGTATAGGTTTACCTTGGTTTATATTCCTAAGCAAAAAAACAATTTCCCAGATTCTGTGAATTTGTTTGGCTATGCTTCATATACATATGTATATATAGACACCATTTAATCTTGTTAAGGAAATCGGTATTTTTTTATAACTAAAGATGTGTTTATTGTTCTAGTAAGGAAACCTAGTATTTCAAGATACCTAAAATAATCAAAATTTGATGTTACTGGTCGGTTATAGCGACCAAAAAAAACGGTGTCTTTATTTGAAAGAAGTAAATACAGTATAGTATGTTACAAGTAGAATAAATTTGGAAACACGATATATATTGACTAAATATGTCTGCATAGTTGTTTTTAATTTAGAATTCAAGGATTCCTTTACTAAATCTCGTATAATTACATCCTTTGTGTCATTGTTCCAAGTGTTGCAGAGACGTGTTGTCTTTTTCATGTAGCTGGACACCCAAGGAAAATCCCTCATTTTTATAAACCATTTCACTTTTACCGGGGGATGAGCATACACATGTAAGTGAGGGTTCAACATTGATGGTGTATTCTGAATATGAACCATGCTTCCAAAGTATATTTATTTTACCCAATCGATATAAAAAACCATCCAAAATCATATATTTTCCGTAGTAAATATAAAAAACATTTTGCAATCATCTTCCCTGAATAAACCAACATTTAATCCCAACATTTTGCAATCATCTTCTCGTGGTAGCTCAGTGTAATTTAAAAAAAAATGGAATGTATAATAGTCACTCTGAATCAAATAACTAAGTTAGTAATTACATAAATGATGTAAATTCCATGGTCCATTAGTCGCCACATCCTCTCGAATTCCCATTTCCATGGAGTCTGCATCCATTCAACATATTGTCAAATGCAATCAGCATGTTGGGGTATAGGAAAAACCAGTATACCCGATCACATTAAACATGTTAATTTCTAACATAAAGAATTCTTAATCCGATCAATGTAAAACAATCAAATCAATACATGCTTACCTTCAAAAATGAATGTATATGTCTTTGATTCGTCGATTTCTTGTAAATCTTTTTCTCGGGCATTCCACTACTCTGATATAATGCAAAGCGAATTGTGTTCCAAATTTTATTCAAGTCGCCACCTATGTATCTGCATGTTAATTGTTCCTTGAATTTATTTTTTTCCTCTGCCTGCCTCCCATAACAGCATGTTTACATTTTCATGGTGGGATTCAATGTATTTACTTATCCTGAACTCAGATCCAGACTTTGGGAAAAGATCTACCCATGTTTTCTCTTCCTGTATCGTCCTGGTGGCTTCATATTTTAGAAATGGAGGTACCTTTTCATTGATTTTCTCTAGCATGAGAGCCCATCTAGTTTTCTCAATTTTCATGAACTCCCCCACCTCTTGCATATCTTGTATAATCTCCTTCTCCTTGTACATCTTTGTTGCTTCAGTTGACATCAAATATTGCATTCCTGGTTAACAACATGCCATTGTAAAGATTATACCTTATAAATAATTGTAAACATGTCCATGCAATCTATTATATTACATTTTGTTAGTACTAATCCGCAGTAAAATTATAGTCATCTTTGGAATTATTTAATTAGAAGTTGAATGTACCCAACTTTCATATAATCGTTTAACTCATTGTGTTTACATAACCAAGACAATCATAATGTTAGGAGAATCTATCATTATAATAAAAATTACCTTCCATTTTGATAACCTTTACTGAAGTAAAAATCAAGACGTCATCGGGACATCGATCAATGATGAACTGGTAGCTTCCTTGATTGCATGCATATTTGCATATGATTATAGTAGATCGACCGCCACTTCCTTCCCGTAATGTCTTTGCACCACCCTTCGCACCAATTTATTTTTTGCTTTAGTTGTAAAATGAATTTTCCTCTTACGTCTGCAGGAATATAATTTATTTATCGGTAGTCTTGTATTGACAAATAATGTATACCAAGCATTTATTCGGATGCAGTTTACCTATTAGGATTTTGAATGTTTCAATTCCTGGCTCAATTAGATCATTTACTTGTGTACAGCTAAACTTATATTGTAGGAATTTTTTGTCGTAGTCAATGAAGTTACATGTCTTAGTGGACAGCGTAAAATATAGATACATGTATTCTCCATGTTTTTTAACCTTGAAGTTTTGTAAATTGATTGTGTTTTGTTCTTGTAACTTTTTTTGTGTGTCGTAAGCGAAGCAGTAGCATCACAGTTGCATGGATTTGACCCCCTGCATCGTAATTTGTTGTATTAGATCTAGTAACCCTAATAATAAATACTCCAAAATATTCTACGAAAAGTAAAAGAATAATTTCTTACATATAATATCGATTTATACAATAGTTGTTTCTTATATAACTGCCTGTATATTGTTTAAAACTACTTTTTTGGTCTTTACTTATATTATCATCAAGGAGTATCATATTCAATGCATCCCTCTTTTCTACAAAATTCCATGTTCTTATGATCTTAGCCCTGATCGTATGCCTGAAGATTCCTTCCTTTAGAGATGCCATAGTGTATGTCCGAGGAATACCATAAAATTTTCGATTATACCTAAAAGCATGGTTGATGTATATATTGTCGTCTCCTATTGGTATAAGAAAATAAAGCACGGGCTCGTAACAACTAAATCAAACAAAATAATACATGTTCTATGGTATAATCAGACTCATTATTGGGAAATATAACATTGGATTTGTTAGTCTCTAAACCGAATTAAAATACATACCCGAGTTTTCCTCGTTTGTAACATGTTTTCGTTTACCCTCAACATCCATTGAATTGCAGATACGGTGACAGAATAGGTGAGAAATAAATACATGTGTGTGTTTACAACTACGAAGGTGTAATTTCATTCCCTTTTATACAGATTCAAGACTCTTAGGTTATGTTACACTTTAATTATTTTTTTAAGCATTACACTTTCCTTGTGTTATCACGTTTTTTTATTTATCTTTTGGTATCTCAAAATTATATTTCCCAATTAAAATATGTTTCTTTATTGGACCATGTGTATTTTTCTCAAGAACCCAAGTTTATGATTTGAAAATGGCAGGTAATGGTGTGCAGTCGGAGTTTGAACTCGTACGGATTTTAAGTATTTGAGTCAGTATCGTAGTAGAATACCATTGCCATGATTTGCATGTGTTATCTCTTTGTTAACCAATAATTGTAAAATCTATAATCTGAAGGATTTACTTAACCTATTTTGTTCCTTGAATTGTACAGTGTACATAATGACTGAACTGTCGATTCATGTATTGTTATTTTTATGTTGTATAAACAACAGGTTCTCAAAGACAATCTTAATAGGTAGAGTACTCGACACTGGATCTTATATCACTAATAACTTCTTGAAACCTGAGTATGCGATTTGCAGAAGTGAATATGTCGCTATAGAAAATCTTTATTCCACCTAAAGGAGAAAAAAGAAAATTTCAAACGTGTGTTTTAAAAACAAAAGTGTATAATAAATTTTAGATCCTCTGTTAGTTATAAAACCAGACAACCATAGCGTCTCAATAAAGGGCCAATAAACCGAAATGTTGGGTTTGGCCATTTTAACTTAGAGGAATTACGGTATCAGATATCCGACAATCATTATAAATGCCACATTATATATGCCAAATAAAGTGGTTTCCTTTGGATTATACAGAGAACCAATGATATCTGTAATAACATGCTTACTAAACTATAATAAAAAAACACTCTATGTGTCATCAATAAGAGCTATCCCAATGGTAAGCTAGTCATGTTAGCTCCTCTTTACGACAGTATGTATCTATATTCTGCAGGAGGTCCAACGTATCTTATTCTTGCTGAGTATCCATTCTTTCCAGTATTTTGTTTGCACGTCTTTCTTACGATCCTAATGCAACAAAAAAAAATTGTTTAAAAACACAGGATCGCAATAAAATGAATGCATATCTATTACATCTAAAAAAAAATCAATATTGTTACGAAGTATGTTTAATAATTACCTCCACAATGGACATTGTTTTCATAGATTTTAACGCCGGCACCAATGTATCTTGATATTGCATAGTTTTCTTGCTCGTTTTCAATGACGTTCGTGTTTGGTGGTGTTGTAATTTCTGCATATTATCATGTTCCCCAACGTCCCGGGTTTTCTGGAGTTCATGTTTGTGTTCTAATTCATCGTTGATATGGTAAAAATTTTGTACAAAAACGATTTTATAGCCAGATAACTCTTCAAATATGTATGTTCCCCCCAACATAACTATCCCAGGTACGTCTTCTGCCAAGTTTTCTTGGATTTTTTGTTTTTATTTTTTCAGTTTAGAGCAGTTATCATGCAATTAAAAAATACAGTGCATTTATTATTTTTTTTCGTACCTCTCCTATCATATAACTGGTAAGCATGTGCTTTGAGACACTCTCACTGTCATTGAACAAAATATCAGCAACCAAGCCCAGAAATGTAAATGCTCCAGTTCCAGACTCATCATGCAGTTGCAATTCAACCTTTAGCCTGTTACAATAATTCATCTATCAGGCCTATACCATTAATGTAAACTGTATTCAGGGCATAATGGGTGCAGAACTAATATTGTTACCTTGGTACGTATGTTTTGACATCGCAATTGCATGAGTAATACCATCTTGCATCACTCGAGTTCATATTTTTGCTGTAACTGCACCTGTGACATGCAAAATATTACCACGTCAAACCTGGTACAACACCAACTATTCGCCCTT
Organism: Papaver californicum; assembly: GCA_023531435.1. NCBI lineage: Eukaryota > Viridiplantae > Streptophyta > Magnoliopsida > Ranunculales > Papaveraceae > Papaver > Papaver californicum. The sequence continues at coordinate 2,985,988 of JAJJMC010014777.1, read as the reverse complement.
TGCTGGTAAAGGTTGTTCCCTATAACATACATTACGTTAACAGTTAATAGATTATATTTTATTAATGATGATGAGACTGCATTGCACATTATTGATCTTACCAAATTATCTCTACTATGGATTAGACTATACCCTTGTCGCAAGGTTAACCTGTT